>CM031084.1:16648354-17178474 GCA_018257905.1 Gillenia trifoliata | reverse complement strand
GCATTCTCAACATCGTCTCCCTTAGAAAATCCCACTCCACCCTATCGTACGCCTTATTCATGTCAAGTTTCAACCCCAACTCACACTTCCTTCCACTCTTAATCAGTTTTAAGTAGTGGTAGGCATCATTAGCAACAATAAGGTTATCTTGAATTTGACGCCCTCGGACAAAGGCATTTTGGTGATGGGTGATGATAGCGGGGAGAATATGTTTGAGGCGGTTTGCTAGGATTTTGGATGGTATTTTGTAGGAATTGTTGCACAAACGTATGGGACAGAATTGGGAAAGGGCTAGATGGGTCTGGTTTAGGTGGGAAAGGAAGGTGCGTCCCTCGTTGAAATCTTTGGCAGTGCCAATAATCACCTCATTTATTGACTCTTAGAACTTATGGTAGAACATCCCACAGAAACCATCACGTCCTAGAACCTTTAGAATTTAGGGTTTTTATCACCCACGGGCCCTGAACTTTCACTCACCAGACTGATTGATGCCTGAACTTTAAAACCGATCACAGAGATGCCCAGACTTATAAAAACAAGACTTTGTGATACTTCCGTCCCAATTTCGTTATCTCTCTGTCAATCTAAATGGGTTTTCATCACCCACGGGCCCTGAACTTTCACTCACTAGACTGATTGATGCCCAAACTTTAAAACCGATCACAGAGATGCCCAGACTTATAAAAACAAGACTTTGTGATACTTCCGTCCCAATTCCGTTATCTCTCCGTCAATTAAGAGGGTAAGTTTGATGAAATGACCTTTAAGGCCTTGATTACATGGTCTGATCCTTTCTCTCATTCTCTTTCCGATTTTCCCTCCCAAATTGGTTGAAATTTCCCTCCTTTTCTTATCATTTCCGTCCAAATTGGTTGACCCAACCTCTTAATATTCTTCCGTATAGAACATTCAATTGATAAAAGGCTACGCCCAAGTAAATTAATTCGATGAAATGACAAATTATTTCAGGTTAAAACAAAGAAAAATAAGCTTTCCAACAAAATGACAATTGAAATGGAGCAATCTCTCTCTCTCTCTCTCTCTTCTTAGTTTGTCTCTCTGCCATTATTTCCTTGTTGCATGATATCTTGGATTAGCAGTCTAATGTTGAGGTGAGAAGATCCCCCTTCTTCTACTGCTCTCCTTGCCATCTTTCCCAACTCTCTTGCTCTCTCTCTTCTCGCTTCGCTTTCTTCTCCATCCATCAATTTCTCTACGGCCTCCTTCACATTTTCCTTTTTCACCAACACCCCAATCTTCTCCTCCTCTCCCCACTTCATTGGAAATTCCATCCCAACTCTGACTGCAATTTTCAGAATCTGTTCAACAAGTTTCTCATTGAGAAACTGATCTCCGAAAAGTGGCCATGTGATCAAAGGCACCCCAGCGCATATCCCTTCTAATGTTGAGTTCCATCCACAATGTGTTAAGAACCCTCCAATGGCAGGGTGTGACAATATCAGTGTTTGCGGAGCCCAACCCCGAACCAACAGGCTTCTTGCTTTGGTCCTCTCTTCAAATCCGGTTTCTGTAATCCACTTCTCCAATTCTTCTGGTTGGCTGCAGCCACTTACAACCCAAATGAACGGCTTATTCGATGCCTCTAACCCCAATCCAAGCTCTATTAATTGTTCAGACACAAGATTACATAAACTTCCGAGGCATGCATAAACTACAGAACCTGATTCCCAGGAATCAAGCCACTCTAGGAAGCAATGTGCATCAATTGCGTCATTGTTACCCCTTTGTACCTTGTCCAAGTCATCTTTGTTGCACAGCGAAACCGGGCCAATGCTCCAAACTTTATCCTTATATACCTTGCGGTATGCTTTAATGTATGCTGGCTCCAATTCCTCGAAACTATTCACGATCATCCCGTATGACTCCATCTCAGCTGCTGTGTCAGTAAAAGCTTTCGGTTTATGTGTAACTGACCCAGCTGGAAGCTGAGCTTTCGTCATCTCAATTCGATCTGGCATGTCAGGCAGAACAAAGTACTCCGAGTCAGAAGTTACATTCTCAAGAACATTGGATACGTGCAAATTGTGAAGGACCAACAAAGCAAAGCAACATGTTCCGGAGAAAGATATCCTCGGAATGTGAAACATGCTGGCAATGTTGATTGTCCATGGAAGATATATGTCAGAGATTATGCAATTTGGCTTGGGGGCAAGCTCTTTAAACACTTTCTCCACTTGAGGCTGAAGCAGGGCAGTGGCAGCAAAGAAATTGGGTACCAAGCCTCGTGAAGGTAGCATGTCAAAGTTCTCGCAGCCTTCCGGCAATCCAGCTTCTTCAGATGGGAATTTCAGTTGAATTAACCGGATACTGAGCCCGGAATCTACGGCGCGAGTAATAACTGCTTGACAACGGGCTGCGTTTTGAGGGGTAGTGAATATGGTGATAGTGACGCCTTGCTGAGCCAAAAGTCTAGCAATGTCCATCATCGGGATCATATGGCCTTGAGCCATTAGAGGAAACAAAACGAAGTGAATCTGCTGGTTTTCTGTATGAGAAGCCATGGAAATTGAGTCGAATGGCGGCGAAACAAATAACAATGCTAGCTGCGTGAAGATTTAAGGCGAGGTTCGATGACTAGTAATATACAGCAGATTCTTGAAGTTTATCGATCCGATGAGATTTAAGTTTCGTTGACAATGTTACATTTAGCTGTCACTGTCCTTTCATTTCTTTCCCTCCAACTTTCTTTGTAATATTTACGTCCAGCACGTGAAACAGCCTCTTTGTGCAGTAGCCCTTGGATATAATCGGACGGTGCGTATTTCGAGATGATCATTGGATATCTATCTCTCTAGAAGGTACCAGAAGTAAATAATGATACTCTGTACAATAATTTGGTCTGAGATTTTTTTGTAGTATTTATTTGTCACAGAATAAAATAACAATTTTCTTTATCATTGGGTAGTGTGTTGGGTGCCACACCTGCACATTCTGCCTCCCACGAATTCTCTATCGTTACTAGAGAAATTGAATTTTAAAAAAGGGTATATAAATTTCACATACATACAACTCCAAAACTTGAACAAGCAAGATCCTAAATCTACCAACAATAATACAGAAAATTGAACAAGTTACATATAAAAATCAGCCAAACGAAATCATGGACCAGTTTCAGTGATCTTCACTGGTGGGAGATCTACTCTTCATATCAACTTTGTCCCAGCAAAATCTAAATCCAATCTCCTTCTATAGAAAACAGAAATTACAAATAAAATTTTAAACTTGAAATAATATAAAACTGAAATACAAAACTTCAAATAATAGAAAACAGAAGCAAATAATGGAATTCTGTACAATTTTGGTCTGAGATATTTTGTAGTATTTGTCACAGAGAGCAAACTCCATTTGGTATATTTCTTTTTCCTGCTTCCACCGCTTACTCAAACATTTTTTTTTTAGTTTTGCCCCCATTCTCATAGTTTTTATACCATTTTTTCCCTAAGTATTAATTAAGGTCATTAACCAACTAAAATTGGTGGGTAAAGGCCTTAGCCACTATACTGTTACTAAAAACTAGTTAGTTGTACACGTTGAGATGGCTTAAGGGAGAGCAACTTACATGGAACGGATTCACCGCCATGTAGCGTCCCAATTCAATAATACATTGTCATGTGGAGAAAATTTTGTACTTGACAATGTATTAATGAATACGGGACGCCACGTGGCGGTGAACCCATTTCATATAAGTCCTTCTCGGCGTTGTAAGGGGTTGGTTGCTAGCATGGGAGATCTGACAGTACTACTTTTGTCAGGTCAGTTCAAAGTATTGCCACAAATATGTAGTGGCCTAAGAGCATCTCCAATGGTGTAGGCAAACAAAATAGGCAAAACTGTATTATAATGGCTGACGTGTCAAGTTGGCTACTCAGTTGTCTAATGAAAAAAAATGTGTCACTCTAATGAAATGGGCAAGAACCAAATTAATAGGCAAAATTTTATTTTATTATTTTCTTTCACGTTTGATATTTATTTTTATCTTGTCATTTTTCTCCACATTTTTCACCTATTTGACAACTCACATAATTCTTTTCTTTTCTCCGAATTTTACCAACTACCGTTCTTTACCAAATGATCACATGATTTGCTCACTAAATTGCGCCAATGTCCCAGCTAACTTTTCTTGTTTGGTTGAAGTCCCAACTAACTTTCCAACTAACATTCTATTATTTGTTTGTATGAATATTCTTGTATTAATACAACCATCACATTTCATTTCTTTCAGCAAGCCATATTCCAAGTCGCTATCTGAACGACTTCATTTGTTCAGCAAGCCGTATTTGAAGTCGCTTAGCGAGTCCGGCTAGTGTTCCTCTTGAAAAAAAATAATAAAAAAAAATCAAAGAGAGAGAGATATGGAGAGTGAATGGTAAAGTGAGAGGGAATCTAAAACGTATGTTAATCACAAGCAGTTGTAACCATTTACTTTGTTCGTGTTGGTTTGGGCTGCAAGAATATCTGACATAAAAATGACTTCCACCAGCAATGCGACTTTGTTCCTATTAGTTTCTAAGTGGCATTAGTTACACAATTCAAGTAGCCACCATTATAATCTCCTCTAATCCAATGGTGACAACCTAACAAACTATTAGAAAGTGACAAATACATTGAATAGTAAAAGTGGACTTTTCTAAGAAGCAATTTGCAACCAACGTGATATTTGTGAGAAAAAAAATGGTGATTATTGCTCAATATTCTTGTATATTATTTGGGTGTTCAGTTCATAACAATTGAGCGCGCAAATTTCAAATTAGGAATCGAAAGATTAATGGAAAATTTTAAAGGCTGTAAGTTAAGAAAACAAGTGTTAACACAGGGGGTTTTTGTAATAAGAGTAAATTATAAAATTGATTCCTAAACTTTTACCCTAACTTAAATGTAGTCCCTAAACTAAAAATTTGTTAATCTCTATGTTGTAAATACACAAGTTAGTGGATGAACACCACAACCATCTTTTATATTTCTACATAACTTATGGTGTGTGTTGTGATAATTGCAAATGTATAATATCGCTCAAGTAATATAAGAATAAGTCGAATGCCGTTCCAACACGAATCAGATTAATATAAATTTACTATCGTGATAATTGCAAATTAAAAATATGGCATTAGAATTATTTTGCAATGTGTTCCCTGATACTCTATCGAGACTAATCTCGTTGCATAGTTTAGTGATCGTTGTTTCTGTATTTGTCCAGAGATTGGTTCTTCAGTTTTAGTTCCCTGTCTGTTTGGCATGTGGGAAAACTAACCTAGAAAATGTAGATATTTCTTTAAGATTTCGATACCTTGATTAGTTTTATAAGTTATAATCAAACCATCTAATGAAAGAAATCGGGAAAGCTTCTAATTTTGCATTTTCGTTGTTTTCATGTAGGTCGATAACAATGCTGCTGCAAGTGATCTCATTCTATAGATATAATTAGACCCACACCTATACATTTCTGTAAACATTTTCGATTCTTGTTTCTTTTAGTTAATGTGGTCACTTCCAATCCCTTATATTTATAATGTGGTCCCTTTCATTTAAAAGGGGATGCAGCAACAGCATAGTTGATCCATCCAGCTTTAGAGATTTTTGTAGAAGTTGTTCTCCATTGTTGGCGTTTGACGACTACTGGAAATGTGCCCTAAATCCAATCATGAGATGATACTTTACGGACATTTCATATATTAAACTAATGTAATTTAATCTAAGGGTGAAGATGATTGTTTAAAGCCGTCTCATTAAATGTTATACGCCTAAACAATAAGTCCAAGGAATATTAATTAAGATACTGTAATCTAAAGAAGTTAGATTCATGAGACCTTTCTCTTTCACGGACATATTCTAAAAGGTCCGGATCATAGGATTGCCAATTGAGCATTGACAATCCGGATAGATCAGTAAATACTATGTCTTCTCTTCAAAAAGTGACTAGTCTCGAGTTATTGGTGTGAACAACACTAAGACAAGTATGTAAGTCCTCAATAAGAGAGTGAGTTCAATGAACACAATCAACCAGGAGTTTTCATACTCATGGCATATGAGAACTCACTAGTTAAGATAATGTAAAGTAGTCTTTTGACCTGAGGCATCACAGTTGCCTTGTGGTTAGATTCTTAATCTTAGATTATGCCAACGGCACTCCAATGTGAGAGGGTGTCCACAGCATAGTTGCGGTTAAACTGCCTAATCATGGATACAAGTGAATGTACAACAAGGGATCTCTAATCTTCAAAACGTTAAGGGAGATCGAATAGTCTATGATATGATTAGCAGCCTCTGGCTAGAGCACGTGAATAAGATTTAGGAAACTCCATTTGAAATCACATTCATATATATTATATAAACAAGAGAGTCACATTGGATAGTAAACATGAATAAATATTCAACTATCAACCAAACAATGTGATCAAGAGTATTGTATATAGAGAAGGATCGTATTGCATTGTAATCCCAAACTGAATAGGTTCTAACCTTCTCAAGCTTAGCTTGGATAGTCATGACACACTATTAAGTGTCACTCATGGCTTGTAAAAGCCTTGAAGATTAATAAACACTAATCTTCACTAGAGGCAGAATTGAAAAGGAGTTTCAATTCACAATCGATTAGTAAGAGTTTTAATCGCCCACAACCTCGCTAACTAGAACCTAAATGATCGTACACCTAATAGTGTAATGATTGAAGAATACAATGGAGTAGAGTATGAACAATTAAATGGGTTAATTGTTTATGGCTTGAATTAATTAAATTTTAATTAATCAATACGACAAGTTCGTTTTAGACCTTGAGTTAGTTTTGGGCCTAACCCAATGGGCTGTGAATAGTTCAAGCCCAATGACTTAAGTTGTATGACAACTTAACAAATAAAACTCAAGAAGCCCAAGCCTAAACAAACAAGGTTTGGCCAGCCATAATGTATTTGTGCCCTTATTTACACTTTTGTCACACAAATTGTGAAAATATTATCTTGATTATATGAATAATTTATATATTTCAATATCCTTATTTTCACAAATGACAATGATTCATAGAATTAGGAGAGAGAGAGTAGGGATGAGTTAGAGGAAAGAGGAGAGAGACAGAGTTGATGGGGATGATTGAAAGATGAGAGAGAGTTGTTGTGATGGGTGAAGAGGAGAGAGATAATATTGACAGAAAAAAAATGGTGACTAGTGGAGTAAGGGAGTGAGAGAGAGCGCCCCCCCCCAGCCCGCGCGGGCCCCCCCCCCGAGACGGGACCTGCACGTCAGTTTTTTTTAGTTTTTCTTTTAAATTATAAACTTTTGTTATTTTTATTAAAGTTTAAACTTTTTTAATTACAAAAAGTTATTAAGGTGGCTTTGCTTAACAAAAAATTTAGAAATGCCTTTTTATTAAAACTCTCTAAAATTTATGCTCACATAATACCACTTCTTTTAGCCGCCATTGATACCGCATTCCAACTTCTTGGACGGTGATTGCAGATGATCAATGCACTCCACCATGTGAGTGCAGAGAAATCAAGATACATTCCTTTAGGAATCACTCATACTAATTCCACAACACTCAGTACAACTGTACACCTAACAATCCATAATAGCAAATTACAAATTATATGGTTCATAAACAGTGGCCCAACATGTGAAGTGAAGCATAATCCTAATTTCTTAAACTTTCAGGATGTGTATAATCCTAATACCTTACGCATAATCCTAAAATCTCTCTCTCTCTCTCTCTCTCTCTCTCTCTCTCTCTCTCGTTATTAGTTTGTCTCTCTCCCACTATTTCCTTGTTGCATGATATCTTGGATTAGCAGTCTAATGTTGACGTGAGAAGACCCCCCTTCTTCTACTGCTCTCCTTGCCATCTCTCCCAACTCTCTGGCTCTCTCTCTTCTCGCTTCGCTTTCTTCTCCATCCATCAACTGCTCTACGGCCTCCTTCACCTTTTCCTTTTTCACCAACACCCCAATCTTCTCCTCCTCTCCCCACTTCATTGGATATTCAACCCCAACTCTGACTGCAATTTTCAGAATCTGTTCAACAAGTTTCTCATTGAGAAACTGATCTCCGAAAAGTGGCCATGTGATCAAAGGCAGCCCGGCGCATATCCCTTCTAATGTTGAGTTCCATCCACAATGTGTTAAGAACCCTCCAATGGCAGGGTGTGATAATATCAGTGTTTGCGGAGCCCAACCCCGCACCAATAGGCTCCTTGCTTTGGTCCTCTCCTCAAATCCGCTTTCTCTAATCCACGTCTCCAATTCCTCTGTTTGGCTGCAGCTCCTTAGAACCCAAATGAACGGTTTATTCGATGCCTCTAACCCCAATCCAAGCTCTATCAATTGTTCAGACACAAGATTACATAAACTTCCGAGGCAAGCATGAAGTACAGAACCTGATTCACGAGAATTAAGCCAAACCAAGCAGTGATGTGCGTCAATTGCAGCCTTGTTGCCCCTTTGTGCCTTGTCCAAGTCATCTTTGTTGCACAGCGAAACTGGGCCAATACACCAGACTTTATCCTTTCTTGCCTTGGTGTATGCTTTGACATATGCTGGTTCTAATTCCTCGAAACTATTCACTATCATCCCGTATGACTCCATCTCAGCCGCTAGCATATTATCATTATAATCTTTTATGTTTTGTGTCACTGCCCCAGCTGGAAGCTGAGCTTTCGTCATCACAATTCGATCTGGCATGTCTGGCAGAACAAGGTACTCCGAGTCGGATGTTACATTCTCAAGAACATTGGATACGCTCAAATTGTGAATGACCAAGAAAGCCAAGCAACATGTTCCGCCGAAAGATATCCTTGGAATTTGAAACTTGCTAGCAATTCTGATTGTCCATGGAAGACACATGTCAGAGATTATGCAATTTGGCTTGGGGGTCAGCTCTTCAAACACTTTCTCTACTTGCGGTTGAAGCAGGGCTGTGGCAGCAAAGAAACTGAGTGCCAAGCCGTGTGAAGGTAGCATGTCAAAGTTCTCGCAGCCTTCCGGCAATCCAGCTTCTTCAGATGGGAATTTCAGTTGAATTAACCGGATATGAAGCCCGGAATCTATGGCGCGAGTAATAACTGTTTGATAACGAGCTGCGTTACGAGGGGTAGTGAGTATGGTGGTAACGATGCCTTGCTGAGCCAAAAGTCTAGCAATGTCAATCATCGGGATCATGTGGCCTTGAGCCATGAAAGGAAACAAAACAAAGTGAATCTGCTGGTTTTCTTTATGAGAAGCCATGGAAATTGAATCGAATGGCAAAACAAATAACAATGCTGTGTGAATTAAGGCGGGGCTCGATGAGTAGCAATATATAGCAGATTCTTGAGGTTTATCCGAGGAGGATGGTACTAGATTGTAAGTTTTGTGGACAATATTATATTTAGCAATGAAACAACCTCTTGGATATAATCCAGCGGTGCCTACTTCGAGATGCTCTCGCGTGCCTATCTCTAGGCGTCAGCGCCTACTAACACCGTAGAAGGTAACAGAAGCAAATGATTGAATTATGTACAATTTGGACTGAGATTTTTTGAAGTATTTGTCACAGACAACGAACTCCATTTGGCATATATCCCCCTTCATTGTGGTCTACTTTGTCTTCTACCCCTAATTGACAATAACCCCCAAATTGAAAGAAACCTTATCCAAAAAACTAAAGAATGCTACAAACTCGTAACCACACGTACACTCACCCTATAGCATTATGGATTTTGTAAGAACTACAGCACTTTTTTTAATATCAAAATCTGTAACTACTCCAAAAGAGTTGAACCCAAAAGAGTTGAACCCAAGAACATGAATAAATCCATTGAAATATACAAAAAAATTCTTCTAAATGATGAGCTTGGCGCTGCTTTCTTTAACTTTTAGCCACTAAAAAGAGTTGAACCCATTATAATTGAAGAATTTTTCATCCACGTTCTGTGATTTGTTTTTTGGGTCTAAGTATTCTCAGTATTAAAACAAAGAAAATATGCAAATGTTGACTCGTGCTCTCCCGGCAACAGCAACCAACAGTCGAATGCCATGTAATCGACCTCATAGTTAGCATTTACTTGGTTAGTAAGAATCTTGAAATCTGGGGGTGTCGGGAGAATGAATGATGAGGGGAAGGCATGTGGGGTGTAGAAAGTGTGGGGTGTGAGGGTAGTATAGAAAAGTATGTAGGATGTATGAAGATAAATTTTAATTGAAAAAGTAGATGTGCGTATTCAGTATGTGGGGTGTATTTGGCAACTCGAGGAGCTTCTCGAAATACATTCCGTGGATTATACCCAACGGCTGCTACAACAACAGGCTGTTTCATGAGATATTCGACGTTCTATAAATAGCAGTGGCAGACGCTGCAGGTAACTCCAGAAATGCATCAAAAAAGTTAGAGAGAGAGAGAGAGATGGGAAGAAAATGGGAGCAAATTGTGTGCCCAAAACCAGCCTTGATTCACATTGCATTGCTATTGTTTCGCCATTTGATTCAATGGCTTTTCATAAAGAAAACCAGCAGCTTCACTTTGTTTTGTTTCCTCTAATGGCTCAAGGCCACATGATCCCGATGATCGACATTGCTAGACTTTTGGCTCAGCAAGGCATCATTATTACCATACTCACTACCCCTCACAATGCAGCCCGATTTCAAACTGTTATTGATCGCGCCATAGTTTCCGGGCTCCAGATCCTGTTAATACAACTGAAATTCCCATCTGAAGAAGTTGGATTACCCGAATGGTGCGAGAACGTTGATAGGCTACCTTTAAAAAGTATGGTCCTCAATTTCTTTGCTGCGACAGCCTTGCTTCAACCGCAAGTGGAGAAAGTGTTTGAAGAGCTGACCTACAAGCCAAATTGCGTAGAGTTGCTGGCAAATTTCACATTCCAAGGATATCTTTTGCGAGAATGTGTTGCGTTGTTTTATTGTGCATTCACAATTTGCTCATATCCAATGTTCTTGATAATGTAGCATTTGAATAAGAGTACCTTGTTCTGCCAGATATGCCAGGTCGAATTGAGATGACAAAATTTCAGCTTCCAGCTGTTGAGAGTATCAATCCCACATCGGAAAAAATGAGGGATCTTGCATGTGCTTATAAGTAGTTGAGCTACTCTCCATATTGCCAATTGGTTTTATGGTGGAACCTCAACTTTCTTCACCAGCTAGGACAATGACCCAAAAACAAAAAGATTAGCAGTAGCTGAGATGGAGTCATTCGGAACGATCATTAATAGTTTTGAGGAATTGGAGCGCGCATATGTTAAAGCATACAACAAGGCAAAAAAGGATAGAGTCTGGTGTGTTGGCCCGGTTTCGCTTTGCAACAAAGATGACTTGGACAAGTCACAAAGGGGTAACAAGGCCACAATTGATGCACATCGCTGCTTGGAGTGGCTTGATTCCCGGGAATCAGGTTCGGTAGTTTATGCTTTGCGTCGGAAGTTTATGTAATCTTGTGTCTGAACAATTGATAGAGATTGGATTGGGGTTAGAGGCATCAAACAAATCGTTCATTTGGGTTATAAGAGGCAGTAATCAAACAGAGGAATTGGAGAAGTGGATTACAGAGAGCAGATTTGAGGAGAGGACCAAAGCAAGGAGCTTCTTGGTTTGGGGTTGGGCTCTGCAAACTCTGATATTGTCACACCCTGCCCTTGAGGGGTTCTTAACGCATTGTGGCTGGAATTCAACATTGGAAGGGATATGCCCTGGCCTGCCTTTGATCACATGGCCACTTTTCGGAGATCAGTTCCTCAATGAGAAACTTGTTCAACAGATTCTAAAAATTGCAGTGAGAGTTGGGGTGGAATGTCCAATGAAGTGGGGAGAGGAGGAGAAGATTGGGGTGTTGATGAAAAAGGAAAACGTGTGAAGGACGCGATAGAGAAATTGATGGATGGAGAATAAAGCAAAGAGAGAAGAAAGAGAGCTAGAGAGTTTGGAAAGATGGCAAGGAGAGCCGCTGAAGAAGGTGGATCTTCTCACCTCAACATTACAATGCTAATCCAAGATATCATGCAACAAGGAAATAATGGCAGAGAGACAAACTAAGAAGAGAGAGAGAGAGAGATTTTGCTGCAAAACTTACTTTTCTTTGTTTTAACCTGTGCTAATCAGTTTGCATTACAGATTTTAGTTGCGACTTGGCGAGAACGAATCCCACGTTTGTGGGAGGAGGGGCCAATGTGGGATGAAATACAGCCTAAAAGTTGAAGATAAATATTTGTAATATATAGTAGCATGTATTGTTAGCTGGTTATATCTTGATTTTTCTACACACATGGAGAGTCCATTGATTTTGAGGGAATTAGAGTCCCCCTCCTCTTCCACATTTGTTTAACGAAATATTTGATCACAAGTCCCACATTTGGTTGGGCTAAGTGTAATAAATATACAGGTAAAAGCGAAGAAGAATTATCTTTGCAACAAAAATGACATTTCCAAATTACATGCGAGGGTGCAGGATGTGTCTTATCTTTCTCTCTCCTTAGTTTGTCTCTCCGCAATTATTTCCTTGTTGCATGATATCTTGGATAAGCTGTGTAATGTTGAGGTGAGATGATCCTCCTTCTTCTACTGCTCTCTTTGCCATCTCTCCCAACTCTCTGGCTCTCTCTCTTCTCGCTTTGCCTTCTTCTCCATCCATCACCTTCTCTATCGCTTTCGTCACATTTTCCCGTTTCACCAGCACCCCAATCTTTTCTTCCTCTCCCCACTTTACCGGATACTCCGCCCCAACGCTCACCGCAATTTTAAGAACCTGTGCAGCTAGTTTTTCGTTAAGGAACTGGTCCGCAAACAGCGGCCACGTGATCAAAGGTAGCCCGGCACATATCCCTTCCAATGTAGAATTCCATCCACAATGTGTTAAGAACCCCCCAACCGCAGGGTGTGATAATATGAGTGTTTGCGGAGCCCAACCACGAATCAAAAGGCTCCTTGCTTTCGTTCGTTCTTCGAATCCACTCTCCGAAATCCATTTTTCCAACTTTTCTGTTTGACCGCATCCCCTTAAAACCCAAATGAATGGTTTATTCGATGCCTCCAAGGCCAGTCCAAGCTCTATCAATTGTTCACACACAAGATTACACAAACTGCCAAGGCAAGCATAAACTACAGAACTTGTTTCCCAAGAATCAAGCCACTTCAAGCAGTGCTGTTTATTAATGGTGGCCTTGTTACCCCTCTGCGCCTTGTCCAAATTATTTTTGTTGCACAGCGAAGCCGGGCCAATACACCAGACTTTCTTCACTTTCTTGTATGCTTTAACATATGCCGGCTCCAACTCTTCGAAAGTATTCATGATTACCCCATATGTTTCAACCTCAGCTGCTGACATTTGGCTAAAAAAATCAATCGTACTATGAGTCAGTTGTTCTGGCAGCTGAGCTTTCGTAGCCTTGAGTTGATCCCCAGGAAAATCAGGGACAACAAAGTATTCCGTTTCAGAGCTTACATTCTCATGAACTTTCGATACTTGTAAAATGTGAATGCAAAGTAGAGAAAAGCAACTGAATCCAATGAAAGATATCCTTGGAATGTAAAACTTTTTTGCAATGGTGATTGTCCATGGCAAACACATATCAGAGAATATGCAATTCGGCTTGGGGCTTAGCTCTTCAAACAATTTCTCTGCTGGCTGTTGCAACAGAGAAATCGCAGCAAAGAAGTTAGGGAAGCTGTGTGAAGGAAGCAGGTCAACGTTCTCACACCCGTCAGGCAGTCCCACTTCTTCGCATGGAAATTCGAGTAGGACTGACCGCATTGGGAGCCCCGACTGTACTGCGCGAGTAACAACCCTTTGAAAGCGGGCGGCATTGTGTGGCGTGGTAACGATGGTGATTATGATGCCTCTTTGTGCCAAGAGTCTGGCAATATCCATCATCGGGATCATGTGGCCTTGGGCCATGAAAGGGAACATGACAAAGTGAAGCTGGGGCTCTACGGCGGCCATGGAAAACGGAAAGATATCGGATGGAAAATTATATGACGTATGCTGGGGCTCTGGGGCTCTGGGGCTCTGGGGCTCTCTCTCGTAATTTGAGTGATATATCAAAATTCTTTTGCTGCTAGGCAATCATGCAATATGCTGGTGACGTAAGACCATACATATTGCATTGGTTCGTTATCCAAATTAAATCTGTGGACTATGTTAAACCACTTCATATATGACTTGCTTTCTCTTTCCTGCGGTCCTAAAAAAGGTTCAAAAGTAATGCCCATTTGTGAAATGCTTCCAGAGTATTGTCTTAGTACTCCGTAGCTTTGAATGCTACGGGTTCTTTTCCAATAAAATAGACAAAATTTGTAACCCTAAATAACTAAGTGTTAATCTTAGCAGTCCGTTTTTAGTAGTATGGAAGACAACACCACATTAAATGTCGGCTAAGAGCATTAATTTACACCCGGTAGAAGAGGGTAAGGGCAAGGCAAGGGCAAAAGCAAGTGATTGCCCTTCAAAAACATGACTTGTCTTTATGCAACTCCACCCATTGAGCAAGGGCAAAGGGAAGGGCAAGGAAATGATTAAATTTCTTTTTAATGCTTTGTTGATTTTATCCACCACATGTCATTATTGTGAAATGACATAATAAATTACATAATCAAATGATTAATTTTAATTAGCTAAAAAAATTGTCAAACAACATAATAAATTGCAATTACCTCATTGGCTCGATTATCACCACTTCGATATAGGGTATCAGCTTTTGTGATGGCTTCTTTCCAAGATTTCATCTCTTTATGTAGATGTCGGTACCTATTGAACATAGATTGCTCAGTCCGGGCAGTGCCTTGCAACTTCTGCACAAAAAGTGCATAAATCTTCTTCCACATTTTATCGACCCTCATCTCATTTCTGTTGAGCGGGTCATGAGCAACACGCACCCAAGACTCCAATAATGCAATATCTTCTACGATCGACCAAACTGCCTTCTCACTCTTTTTTTTTTCTTTTTTTTTTTTTGTAAAAAAAAGATTTGGAAAGTGGAAAACAAATATAGGAGGTTGTAAGAAAAAAATAAATATTGAATTGTGGTGTGAGGAATGAAGAAGATGATTGGGGGTATTTATAGAAAAAAAAAATAGTGATTTCCACATTTTAATTTTTTTTTTTCGTTTTTAACCGTCAAATTAATCTTAACCATTTGTTTTTTTTTATTTTTCAATCCAACGCACCATATTATGCCACGTGGCTCAACGATAACTAATTCAATTTTTTTTTTTACCATTGGAAATCCAAGGGTATAGCCGTTGGAAACCCAATGGATACAGAAGTGCCACGTCAGAGAGTTGTTGGCTCTTTCTACGGCAACTGATGGAGTGGGCCACTCGAGTTAGGTGATGTCGACTCTAGTCGCACAATTCCACTCGTGTGTTGCACGCGCCTAATGCAAAAAAAAAAAAAAGCAAAACGTGCATGACGTTAGCCACGCCCGCTGGCGTGAGGTTTGGCGCAAGTTGCTCGAGCTTCTGGTTGGGCTTCGACTGGCCCACAAGTTGTCCTCTCCATTTTGGACCGGCGGAGAGGTGTTTTGGGTTTGAAAGGCAACTTAGAAGCCCTTGTCCTTGCCTTTTGGCAATGGGTGGAGGTACTGGCCCACTAACAATAAGGGTAAATCCGAGACTCCTCTCGAGCTTTAGATGTCTCCCTGAGACTGAAGCTTCATCTCCCAAACCAAGTATACCACGTAAGTGACCAGACTCTAAAAATCTCGTGTTATCATAAATTCAAGAAGACCACTTCGTCCAACAAGGCAGCGAACAACTTGGTCACATATGAGTAGGGCTGTAAACAAGCCGAGTCAAGCCGAGTATCATTGTGCTCAATTTTGGCTTGTTTAATTTTTTTTTCGAGCTCGAGCTAGGCTTGGCTTGATTCTTATGCTAGCCAAGCTCAAGCAAGCTTAAAAAATTTGATTTCGAGACCAAACTCAAACTGTTTTGAGCTATTTCTTTTAATAATAAGTTAGTTCTATTTTGTAAAAACTTTGCACTATCATGATAGAATTTATGCATAAGAGTTGACTACCATATCAAATATTTTTAATAGTGTTATCTAGTAATCACTATTCAATAATCATGATACAATAATATGTTGTAAAAACAAAAAAAAATTAGCATGATATAGTATTTTGTACACATCACCATACAATTTATATCAATATCTTATCTTTAAAAAGTTCTTAAGCAAATATTAGCACTGGGAATAGTGAACAATTTGACAATTAAATTTTGGTTTAGCTTTTGTATGGTTTAGGGTTTTTTTGAGCGGCAATTTGAAGTCCTATTTCCATTGAATCCCACAAGCAATAAGAAAACCCTATTAAGCTATATTTTCTAACTTTTTTTTTATTAATTTAGTTAATTAGTTGGACTTAGAGCACTAAATACATATTATATTATTGTTTCTCAAGTTTGAACAATCGAGGCAAGCTCAGCCTTCCTCGAGCTGTCTTATAAAAAGTTTCGAGCTACTCACGAGCTTTAGAGCCGAACACACCAATGCTTAAGCTTAGCTTGTTTCTTATTAATCAAAGCAAACTAGGCTTCGCTTGATTCTTTCACGAACCGAGCTTTGACGAGCCAAACATGAGCTGAAGCCGATGTAAGCTCGAACTGTTTTGAGTCGATTTACAGCCCTACATATGAGTGCTGGAAAGTGCAAAGGCAAGCTACCTCACACAAAATGTAATTAATGCCAAGGGAAAATGGCCAACCTACTGTCAACCCACCTCAACGATAAGATCAAGGAGGACCTTCACAGAGTCCTATAAATAGAAGCAAAGACCTCCATGCTCAGGACCTTTGTCAAAATTCAACCTCCATGATTATCAAACTTTAAGCGATTCTTCAATCAACCAAACACTCAAATACTTTTCAGCACAAACTCAATCTCTTCAGCTCATTTCAAAGCTTTCTACAAAGCCTTCTCCTAAACGATCTTTGAGATTTAAAACATTTATAGCTATGCTACCCCGTAGTATGATTTTATTTCATTAACATTCCAACTAAGACTTTTCTTCCTTGAGGCACAATGTTTCCCACAAGATTCAGTTTGATATCATATATCACTAGTATTACTTAGCATTATCCTACCCGTCTTGGCTTAAATCTTGCTAGCTTAACGTTTCTTGACTTTTCAATTGTAATTTGTTTATTCAATTTCACTTACACTATGTTTTGATGAGCCACATAAACTTGAAATTTAGACAAAAGTCAGAATTTATAAATTGACATGCAGCAATTCCCTTGTTTGGATTCATAAACATAGAAATTTAGAATTTCTGCGTGGAAAAATAATTTGGAATTTGGGACCTCCAATTTCTAAGTTTAAATTCCACATAAATAAGTGTCATTTCCAAATTTCTATAGGTGAGAGTTTAGAAATAAAAAATACAAAAACACTCAACCATGAGTGGCCACCACCACCACATGTCACCGTCACCTACCACCACCACCACCATCCTCATCACCATCACGACTGCTGTAACATCCCATAAAAAGTTTGTTATAAAATAATTCCTGGGGGATATTTTCTACATGTGCGTGTTTATTTCGTACACGTGAGCGTGTAAGTTTACTGTTTTGGTGGGTGCACAATACCCCCAAAACCCAATTTTTCCTTTCCTTTTTCCCCTTTTCCTTCTTCCCCGTCACTTTTCTTTTCCCTAGTTTTTTTTACTTTTTCTCCCTTTCTCTCACCGTGTGTGCACAGTGCACACCGACGAAAATCCGTCGAATCGAGGTGAACGAAAATCACCACCTTCTTCGTCTCGACGCCGTGGACTCAACGGTGCAAACCATTCGTCCAAACTCCCAACCGTTTGACGGGAAACGCAACCGGAAGAACCGGACCTTTCCGACCATTTTCCGGCCAATCTAGACCAAGGTGAGGTTTCTAACTACCACCATTGTATTCCTCTCATTGAGTAGATGAATTTTCTTAGGTCGTTTGCCTGATTTGGTTGAGTTTTGACGTAGATCGACAAAGCTACAGTGAACCGCAAATTTTGAGGCAATTACAGGCCATTTCCTGAGCTTGTACGACCAATCCAAAGGTACATCCTGATTCTACTCTTCTCCAGCTTCATTTTGATATATGGCACGTAAAATTTGGCCAAGAAATGAAGAAGATATGGAGTTTTATAAATTTTCCAGAAACCGGCCCAAATTTAGGCGGCCGGCGCAGGCGCCGGCGACCAGAAAAAGACCAGTTCAGACCGGCGCTGACGTCAGCGATCACGTCAACAACCGGTTCAGACTGGGATAACATCAGCGATGACGTCAGCAACTGGTTCAGACCAGGCTGACGTCAGCGTTGACCAGCGTTGACCGGCTCAACTGACTCGCGCGTGAGCAGCGCGAGGAGCTGTGCATGGAGCCGTGGCTTCCCGCGTTTGAGCCGCGCGTGGAGCATCTTTTTCCGATTCCGTCTTCGCGAGGCGACTCGTGATGACGCGTATTACCTAGGGGCAGTACGTATGATATTTTTCGAGGTGTTTTGGACCTCCGTGTTGAGCAAACAAGGGATAGTTGTAATTAATTAGTTATTTAATAACCTTTATGAGTTTAATCATTATTACAGTGATATCTCATATAGGTGAGACTTATCCAGAGGATTACTGGGGCTACCCAGGACAGGAGGGCTACGACCCGGCTACCTACAGGTGAGTGAGTGGGTCTTTGTTTTGATAAATGTATATGTACGTATGGTTTTTCAATGTTTTCTTCAAACTGTTAGCATAACTCATATCATATACGTTTGTTGGAGGTAGAACATTCGTATTATATTGCCATACATGTTTTATACTGTTGCTCATCAGTAGATGTATAACACCCCAGGTATTAGTACTCAGTCTTGTGGCCAGGACTAGCCTTGACATTCGGAGTAGTCACTACCAGTACCGCTACGTAGCTTTGGATCCATTGTAGGTACTAGCCTGTTCTAGGTTGCACTAGGCAACTCGAACTTGTGTGACGCACTTTGTGCACAGCGCTTAGCATTAGACTCACGTCATTGTAGTACTCAACGTATTACTTTTATGCCTAGCCTGTTCCTCGTAGTTTAGCTACTTGGGCTTGTGTGTTTACATATGGGTGAGCATGTCAGTAATCATTATCGGGGAGTACTCGTATATTTTTGTTATAGTATTTTGAGATTCATGCCAGAGGGTATGACGTGTTTTCAAACTATACTTGTTTTCCAGCGAGGGGTTAGTATACTCTTGAAAACAAAGGTTTTATCAAACTTTTCTTTTTGACCCACTCACCGTTTTATGTTTTGCGCCCCTCCAGGACCTAGAGGCGGGTTCTCTTATCGGTGACACGAGGACTTCCTTGGCGATGGTCGACGGTTCTGACATTGCTTCAGTTTATGTAGGATTCACTCCTACTTGTAGTTAACTTTTATTTATCCATCCTCACGGGGATGTGAATAATTTATACTCCTGCACTATTTACTTTGCTCTGACTGTTATGCATCATGTATTATGGGTTTTTAACCCTCACCACACTTCTACTTCCGCACTCAACTCTTTATATTCTTACTCTTTCACTTATTCATGCATAATTGGCTTTCGTCACCTAACACGTGTCAGCTAGCACTTCCCGACACCTGGCATGTTCAGGATCGGGATGTGTCAACTGCCGCCACCACCACATGTCGTTGTGGCCTCTACCGCTGCCACCACCACCACCCTCCAACATCACCGCCGCCTCCACCACCCACTATCATCACCGCCCATCACCATCATCATTACTAGAACATTTCATAATTACTATCTTTCATTTATATATTAATGACTCTATACACATGATGTATGCTCGGGGTACTAACAAATTAAATAAACCAAACACAATTTTAACTCACAAGTGCACAAGATCAAATGCAATATAACAAAGGCAAATACGAGGTCGATCCCACAATGATTGCTTTTAATACCAATTTAATCAGCTAATTAAGCAAAACTTAACTTAGAAAACGAATAATTGATTGATTATGAAAATTAATTAAAATAGGAAGATGAATAATTAAAACACAGAATGAATGAAAGTTTTGAAAATTCAAGTGATGAAAGCCTAAGGTCATGAATCCACCAATAACAATCATATTTCTTTTTCCTAAGCCAATTACTATCCAATTATTGTGCCGATGTTTAAGGTTATTCTTTCTAAGGTATGAATTAATTCATGGTCAGGCATCAACTTGTGTATCTCTATGTGATAACTATATCCTATTGGTTAGGCATACAATTAAACACATAAAAACCCGTTAAGCGCAGAAGAATCATGTCAACCAAATAGAGCTAGCTTGATATTGGTCATCCTCACTAGTTTATCTACTTTTCTGAATTGTAGTTCCAATAAACCTAACTGATTGGTCATCCTCTTAGATTTATCTAATTTTCTAGCAACAAGTTCACAATGATGGCCAGTCACAAGAACATTTGAAACTAGAATAAATTATGCACAAAGATTAAGAATTAAACATGGCATGTAATCGAATAATAATCAGCAAAGTACTTCAAAAATAATCATGTCATGGCTTCATCATAAACCTTAGAAAAATAATTTAGTTACACATAGTTATCATAAGGGTTTATATCACGAAAGGTCCCTGAGATTGACATAATTCATCAAAATGGTCCCTAACATTCAAAATCGATCAATGTTGTCCCTGACATTTGGTGCCGCACATCAATGTGGTCCTTTTGTCAAAAATCCGTCAGTTTGCCCGTTAAAAACAGGGTTTATATCACGAAAGGTCCCTGAGATTGACATAAGTCATCAAAATAGTCCCTAACATTCAAAATCGATCAATGTCGTCCCTGACATTTGGTGCCGCACATCAAAGGGTATTTTGGTCATTTTGGCCCCACACCCTTACCCTCTCCAAACCCACCCCTCTCCCCCCCAGTTTCTCTCTATCGCCACCACATCGGCGAAATTAAGTATCTGAATAGTCGACCCTCGATAAACCTCCATGAACGAGAGGTCCGCGGCAGAGGAGAGGAATTATCACAACGTAAGTCATGGAAGAAGATAAAACCCGGAAAAGAATTGTGAAACGCACGCCAAAGCTCCTCTCCTTTTCTTTCAACGAATTTTGTGTCTAAGATGATATCAAGAGAGAGCTTATGACACTCTATTTATACTAAAAAAAACCCTAAAAGGTCTGCTATAAACTCTCCTAAACAAAAATAAATTCCTAAAACAATTAATGACACAAACTAAGAAAGAATCCTTCTTGGCTTGTGAAACACGTTATTTTCCTTGGACGCCCGTTTTGAGGTCGTTCCTTCTTCTAGAAAATTCTGGAAAAATAGGACACATGTAGCTCTATCTCCTAGCTTTCCAAATATATATGACACAACACTATGAAAAATCAGGAAAAACTTCAAATCTTCATTCTCCCACAGCTGCGCAGTTCTGACGGAAATGCAACTTCCTCGGAAGTGACTTGGAAAACTGGAACGTTTGGCTCTATGAAAAATTATGAAATTTGAATACAATGATCTTCAGCCTCTTAGCTTTCTCCTCCAACTGGTCCTGTACCAAAACTCCTTCGAAAAGTTGATTTATCATTAAAAATGTCCTGAGTGCACAGATTGGCTGAAAATAGGAAAAGTAAATTAATAAGACTATTTTAAGACCAATTCCTTGACAAAACCTAGGGATAAACGACATGAAATAATAAGAAATAATGCACTTATCAACACACACTAAATTCCGTATTCTGTTCTTTTTTAACCAAACAAGAAAATTCACAAATTCTAGAAAATAAAATTCCGTCATTTCTATTTCCATCATTTTGGAATTCCTTAGTAATCTTAAATTTTCTCATCCAAACACAGTGTAGTTATGCAGTCTGGCTTCTAGCCTATTCATTTCCCTTCGAGAATTGTATTTCTGTATCAATTATGGGATGATTAGAACCAATTCTTCTTTATATATTACACAATGAATTCTAAGTCTTCAATTATCGAGATACAACCTAACCGAACCAACATCTCATTTAGTGCTCAATCATTTGGTTGAAAAGTTAAGCCAAGCGAAAAAATCACAAGTCTCTACACAGTCTGTTTGTAGCCTCCAACAGTGACACGTCTCTTTTATCATTTCTCTCAAGCCTCTGCTTGTAACTGAGACTAAAAGAAGCACTCGGGAAAAATCATGTGTAAACATCAGTCGGACTGTCTGATTTTTTATACCAACACATAGCAAACTACATCTCCTATACGTTGTTTGCCTAAAACTCTTAAAATCGATAGTATTAAGATTAAGAAACTGAGCGGTTCCAACTATAAAATTTATACGATAAAGATACGTTATTCACAAAGGGGTGAGATATGTGTATTCCCGATAAGGGGATGCAAGTATTATCCTATAATAGTATTCCCCATATTATGATAAAGGGTTGTGCTATCCACACACCCTATTTTACTTCTCACACACTTTTTTCAATTCCGGCCGTCGGATCGAATGAGTTGAAGAAGATCTAAGGCCAGAAATTAACAAGAGGTGTAAACAAAGTGAAAAAGAGTGTGGATAGGACAACACTATGATAAAAGTTGTTCCTTTTATCATCAAAACTTGTTCATTTTCTGGATCAAAACTCTTGGTGAAATGAAAAAAAAGGTCAACTGAAACGTAATTGGTGTGGATCTAGCCTAGGAGCAGTCAGTAGGATTGAAATATGGTTTCAGTCCTACTACGTAACAATGAAGAACAATAAGAAATTTGTAAATATGAAAAACACAAGAATTTGTTTTACGTGGTAACACCTCACACATAATGGGAAAAATCCATGGGCACACAGCCGAGAAAAGAATTCACTAAGGAATAAGACCTTTTATAATACTTAATAAAACACACTTACTACACTTGAAATTCTCTCTTGTACTTTTGTTCTTGTAGCACACCGTCCTTCCTTTGCTTTCTTTTGAATGAACACGACGCACACAGCAGGTCCTCCTCACAAAGAGATTGAACACAACTTCGTCACACAAATGCACACAACTTTTTTACACATATGATATGAATGAATATGATTGCTAGATTTCTAAAGCCTCACAAAGATTGCTCTTAAAATCTAACTTACAACTGACTTCTTTAAATGCAATATCAAACTTTAAGGTTCTGCAAAAGTAAATTTCTAACCCGTAGACCATGTTATTTAAAACGGATGCAAAAGCCTAATAAATAGGACTGCAAAATAATATTAAACCGATAATTAGTTTTCCTCCTATCAAAGAAGAACAATGCAGGCAGACCAAATTTAAGCATTAAATTTGTGGACCAAATAATGTGGCACCAATTAAATTTGTGCTTTAATTCAAGTTGGAATTTAATTAATAATTGTAATAAAAATTTATATAGTGTAGAATGTGTCACATCATTTAGTGCATGAATTTGGCGTATGTAGCACCACACATTAAACAAATAGATTTGATGTTAAAATCCTAATATAACTCAATTACTCAATTGTAATCTCCTAAATGAATTCATATGAATCTTACCATACAAAGTCCATGAGATCTGCTCGTCAATGATTTGTCGTGCAGTCCATTTCTTCTTCTCTTAGATCTAAAACTTAGAACTAAACTGAAATTAAAAATTAACTATTACAAACACGTATTGTATACTAGGAAATTAGCCAACTAATTTCATGAACTTTGAAACTCGTAAGTGAAAGCCACTTCATCTCTATTCCCTTTTCATAATTTACGCAGTCTGAATTTTGCTAATATTTATTGGAATTTGATCATGAATACCCAAAAACAAAGAGACCTGGGCATGTCCCTCTCGTCATATTTTTGGTTCTCTTTCTCCTCCAGTGCAATTGGGCGCAACAAACCAATGATAAATATAGGGGTTTAAATAAATTTTATTAATCTGAACACACACAAATCAGTTCTAACGTCAGATAACTTGCATCCTAATATTCTTTTTCTTCAGGCTATCAAGAATTCTCCCACCCTCCATTGTAGATCAAAACCCAAACCACTAGGCAGAAACACGTTGATGAAAAAAACTTATTTTTCATCAATGAAACATGAAATCAACTGTTTCATTTTTTTTTTTTCTTGTTGTCTCAACTACAGGGGAAAAAAAAAAGCAAAGAGAACTAACTTCGCAACAAAATGACATGTTTACAGTACATGAGACAACAAGCTCTCTTATCTAACCTCTCCTTAGTTGGTCTCTCTGCCATTCTTTCCTTGTTGCATGATATCTTGGATAAGCTGTGTAGTGTTGACGTGAGAAGATCCTCCTTCTTCTACTGCTCTCTTCGCCATCTCTCCCAACTCTCTGGCTCTCTCTCTTCTCGCTTCGCCTTCTTCTCCATCCATCACCTTCTCTATCGCTTTCGTTACATTTTCCCGTTTCACCAGCACCCCAATCTTTTCTTCCTCTCCCCACTTTACCGGATACTCCGCCCCAACGCTCACCGCAATTTTAAGAACCTGTGCAGCTAGTTTTTCGTTAAGGAACTGGTCCGCAAACAGCGGCCACGTGATCAAAGGTAGCCCGGCACATATCCCTTCCAATGTAGAATTCCATCCACAATGTGTTAAGAACCCCCCAACCGCAGGGTGTGACAATATGAGTGTTTGCGGAGCCCAACCCCGAATCAAAAGGCTCCTTGCTTTCGTTCGTTCTTCGAATCCACTCTCCGAAATCCATTTTTCCAACTTTTCTGTTTGACTGCATCCCCTTAAAACCCAAATGAATGGTTTATTCGATGCCTCCAAGGCCAGTCCAAGCTCTATCAATTGTTCACACACAAGATTACACAAACTGCCAAGGCAAGCATAAACTACAGAACTTGTTTCCCAAGAATCAAGCCACTTCAAGCAGTGCTGTTCATCAATGGTGGCCTTGTTACCCCTCTGCGCCTTGTCCAAATCATCTTTGTTGCACAGCGAAGCCGGGCCAATACACCAGACTTTCTCCGCCTTCTTGTATGCTTTAACATATGCCGGCTCCAACTCTTCGAAAGTATTCATGATTACCCCATATGTTTCAACCTCAGCTGCTGCAATTTTGTCAAAAAAACCTGACATACTTGGAGTCAGGGGCCCTGGAAGCTGAGCTTTCGTGACCTCGATTCGATCAGGCAAGTGAGGCACAACAAAGTACTCAGTTTCGGAGCTTACATTATCATGAAGTTTCGATGCGTGGACATTGTGAATGCAAAGGAGACAAAATGTGCAGAATCCACTGAAAGATATCCGTGGAATCTTAAACTTCTTTGCAATGTTGATTGTCCACGGAAAACACATGTCGGAGAATATGCCGTTTGGCTTGGGGGTTAGCTCTTTAAACAACTTGTCTGCCGGCTGTTGCAACAGATCCGTTGCAAGAAAGAACTGCGCCGCCAATACATGCGAAGGAAGCAGGTCAAGGTTCTCACACCCGTCTGGCAACCCCGCTTCTCCGCATGGAAATTCTAGTAGGACTAACCGCATTTGGAGCCCCGACTGTACAGCGCGAGTGACAACGTTTTGAAATCGGGTGGCATTGTGCGGTGTGGTGATGATGGTGATGATGACGCCTCTTTGCGCCAAGAGTCTGGCAATGTCCATCATCGGGATCATGTGGCCTTGAGCCAAGAAAGGAAACATGACAAAGTGAGGTTGGGGCTCAACGGAGGCCATGGAAATCGGAAGAAAATTGGATAGATAGATTATTATCTATGAAGCTGGAGGCTCTCTCGTTAGTTGAGTGATATAGCAAAATTCTCTTGCTACTGGACAAGGATGCAATTTGCTTCTGCCGACGTAAGAGCATACATCTGCGACGGCTTTCTTATCCAAACAACTTTTCATGGAACTAAATAAGTTATGTGGACTATGTTAAACCACTTCGCATAACTTGCTTTCTATTTACACACAAAATCAATACGTAAAGACGAGAAAGCTGCGGTTAAATTTAGAGCATCGAACTCAAAATCAATTGGGTGGCGTAGAACTAGCTAATACGACCAAACCGAGTCTGGCGCAAATAAAATTTATGTGGATTTTATAATCCCAACCAATCGTCACATTAAGTTTCAGAACTCTCTCAACAAGAAACCATACAACATAGCAAACTACATCTCCTGTACGTTCAACTTACATACCACTCGTTTGCCTAAAAGCTGTAAAACCGATAGTATGTGAAAACCACACAAGTTTACATTCCCCGAAATGACATGTTTTGGGTGGAACACAATAATCTTACCTCTGTAACATACAAAATACACAAGTGACCCGACGTAAATGTTGGATTTACAAAGACACAACACAATTGACGTCATTTACAACAATTTGTGAAATTGACGAGATACCGATAACCCTACATGTTAAAGTGGTCAATGCTTTCACCTATGCTGCTTCGTTCTGCACCTTGCAAATGGACATCATGACTTCCACTTTACAGAACGTGTTGCTATTTGCGCACAAACTCTTGAACTTGTGGGAATCCAGGATCCGAGTAATCAAAGATGGGGATATGTTTTCTAGTACACAAGAAGATAATCGTTTTAATTTCTCCTTTATGGATTGCTACTTAGTGTTGAGTGACTTGAGTCCATACGATCAACTCGAGCTGATTTCCATGAGGATGACTTTGAGAACTTTAATAATACACCCAGGGAAGAAGAACATGTAGCTCTTACAACTGCATCGGCTGACTTACTCATTTTTCCTACTAGCGTTCCAAATACCTAGAATTAAACATGAACTTTTGTGAGTATACAATGTTCGCCGTAGTTATGAGTCAAGCCAAGATATAAAAATATAGCACTCTTGTCTGAAAAATGACCTGTGCATAATATTGATTCATGATGTGCTGATCATCAGACAGAGATAGCATACAGCTGGAGAAGTATATAGCATTTGCCTGAATTATTGGCCATGGTGCATCAAATGCCTGCCGCATCAAGAATGTAAGTTGAGTCATTTGGGTACCGATATTGTGAAAGGAAAAAAAAGGGTAGCATAACCGTTCAAAGTGCAAAGCTTAAACCCATAAAAGTATAGGCCGTTCATAAGATAGCTATGATGCCAACCATTATTATGATAGGGAAAAGGTTAAATTGCTAACCATTTAGCATATCAACCAAGAAAAGAAAAAATTCATATCGAAAAATGAAGGTTTTCCAGCATGGGAACCTGTATTGTAGATGCCATGTAAGTATCAAGTCTTAAGGGATGATGCTGAGCAAATTGTTTTGTGAGGTCTCTGACAAAGTCCTCGTAGTCGGTTCTGAAAAGAGAAAAGTTGGTGTGACTTCATCTATCGCCATATAAAGGTTACTGTCATAATGATCTCATAAACTCAGTCTTCTGATAATATGTCAAGACATACCGATGATCATGATTGAAAGAATGCATGTTGAACAAGGGAAGCAGTCCATCCATTTCCAGTAATGGGGCAATTCGTTTGAGAGTAGTCTATTCATGAGTTGAGAAAAACAAGTTAAAATTTCCCATAAAGCTTCATGCACAGGAGAAGTAATAAAAATTGTACGCAATTACCCGGCAAGCCTGTCGCACGCTAGCGTCATCATCATGCAAATGCAGAACCAAGCGTGGGATGACTGTATGTACCTGGGCATAGTAATTACATTTTACATATAAACCTTTAAATGAAAACCCCGTTAAGTTTCCATGTTATTTGATTAAAATAAATAATTAAGTGATTAACGTTCTGAGCAATAACTGTGCAACAAGTTACTTTCTGACAAGAACAGGCTGAACAGCCAAAAGAAAGAATTAAAAGCATGAAATGACAATCTCAATAATGTCTATGTTCAAATGTTAGTTCTTCAAAATGAAAAAAAGTTCTTCCTAAGATCAGAACAAATAATAGACCTGCTCCAGGAATGCCTCCTGTTGCGGCCCAATTCCATAGTTGCTTAGTGCTCCAAAAGCTGCAAAAGCATTAGCTCGCATCTTCATATTCGTACATATCTGTTCCAAACATGTAGTAGTTAGTCTATATATCAGCATAATAAAATGAAGCATGCTCCAAGCAACATGTAAGATGCCATCTGATTTCCAAATTATAATTGATACAACATGGATATCCTTTGGCTGACTATTTTATTCTAAAATGACTTCCGGGGAGGAAGGGAAGGCGGACGTTGTTCAGCCGACATGTTTTACTGTTACTAATCAGCTTTACGGCCTTTCATTCTGGATAGTTAAACTTCAAGTTTTCCATACTCTAAATTGTTTTTAAATCTATACTACCAATATTTTTACTAATTGTTTAATACCAAAAATAGTTAAATTAAAGTAACTTTGCAAAGAGATCCTCCTATTAACCCCAATCATAGCTCAATTATTTTGGAAACATTTATTCAAATGTAATCAAAATACGGCAACAAAAGATGTAACCACATTTAATCAGATGTAGTCACTGAATGACGAAAGAAGAATGAAAGAGGTAGCAAGAACCAAGAAAATAATTTGTGAACCAGTACACTGAGAGTGAAGTACTGCACCTGAAGATTTCGAAGCCGCACAGAAAGATTAAGCAAAATGGGATCCACCGCGTCCTTGGGTGATGACTCAAGCATCTAATACATTAAAAAATTAGTGCTCAATATTGAATTGATACTAAAAATTTAGGGCTAACTACATTTTACACCCTCAAGGATTGAGGTGATTTTCAAAATGGGCCACGAGGTTTCAATTTTCTCACATTGCCCCCTAAGGTTTTGAAATTGTATCAATTTACACCTTTTGTATATTTGAATGTCTAATTATCTATTAAATTGAAAAGTTTTTTAGGCTACATGGTACAAATGTGGCTTAATCTAAAGAAAATTCTTAATAATTAGATAAACACACATGCTAATATTACATCCATCAAAAGAAAAGGAGGGAGGAATTCACCGTGAGCAAGCAAGAAACTGCAGTTAATTGCACAGATTCATCGGAATCATCTAGCAAAGCTAATATTACACCCAGAACTTGAGCTGTGTACTGCAGCATCTGAATAGATGGTATCTGCAACTCAAAAGTTCAGAAATGTCATTTCCTCCAGAATCATAGAATGAATTATGAAGAGAAAAAAAAGATTCACGCAATAGGCATACAATTCATTATGAAGGACAAAGACAAATAATGACACCAGCTTCAGATCAGATATTTTTCTCAGGCAAACAGACAAACAAGCCAGGCTTGAGAATGGACATGTGATTACAAGATATCATCAAAACAGCAATAAAGCTATTTAGACGCACAAAACTGACACACTTGTTGTCTTAATAGCATTACTCAACCAAATAACATGACTCTTTTCCTTTAAGGCCAAAGGAAATGCAACACATTTTATATCAAAATATTCCAAATAAATTTCTTTTTAAACAAACAATGTGAATGCAAGCAAATACTAATTAGTGAAAGGTGAGAAATTATTCATATTTGGATAAGGTAAGTGATTTCTGCAGACCACTTTTCTCTCCCCCCTGCACACCGTTGTTTATTTCTGGCCTTTGGATTGAATAAATCAAAGGAGAATCAAGAGACATATATAACATGGTGTGTAAAAGGAGAAAACGTATTCGTAGAAATCATTTCCCGTTGGAACATTATGGAGCTCAGCTTTCCAGCAAAAGCTGAAATAGATATAAAAGCAAAATAAAAGGAATAGAAACATCCAGAAAAAGTTTCAACAATCATTCTGAGCAATTTCGCATAAGAATTGAGAAACCTGTACTAGTCCTCTCAAACACAAGCGCCTAACTGTTGGAGATTCATCTGATACATGTCGACACAACACTTCCACAATCTGCTCCAATAGGGATCCAAACCCATCACTGCATTATCAAGAATATTAATTACTGAGAACTTGAAATCAAAGGCTAACCAATCACTTTAACTTATAACACAAAAATGCATGAACTAACATTGGGCACAAAACAAGTTTAAAATGCTTGAAAAGAACTAAGTTGAATCCCAAAAGCACACAAGAAACTGAAGGAAATAGAGTAAACAGTGGTTATTATGCACACGATATTTGGGCATATACTTCCTTAATTTTATCCTTTTCTATCACATGCGTAAACATGGACAGGAACAATGATACAGACCAAGATGATAACAAAGGTGAACAGAAAATTAACAAATTATCGAGAATAATGACATGATGGAAACAGTGTTTGCAACAATAAGATCCCATGATAACAAGGGCATATCATGGAAATAAAAAAATTCTGAAAATATTAAATAAGCGAATTAATGTAACCAACAAAAGTAAAAAATCTTGGTTGACATCCTACTCATACCTGTAGCGGACAAACTCTGACAGTGCAGCAGCTGCAGCTTCCCTTTGGTATCTTTGGTGTCGATTTAATGATTTACTTAAAATTACACATATGCTTTGAACCTTTAAAATTAAAAAAAGTAGTGTCCATCAAGAAAGAAATGAAATAACCACAAGCCTTAATTTCCGTGGACCATAATAAATCAGATTATGAAATTTTACAATACAGAATTACTTAACATATAAAGATCAATAAATACCTAATAGTTAAATGCAAGCTACCTTTTTCAACAAATTCACAATAATGTGATGTGCTTAAACATGTTTTTCTCTTAGAGTCTACGTTTAGTGCCATTCAGCATATTTTATTTTTAAATATAGATCACTGTATAAAATAAATTGTGAAAAATAATACGTATAAAGAGTGTCTTAAATCAACCCTATTACCTCTTTTGGTCTCTTTATTGAGATGCATCCTGCTATGTCTCCAATGAGATTGATCCACCTCTCATTTTCGGTTTGCTCTCCATCTCTAGCCAAAATCTATACAAAGAATATCTAAATCACATTCCTCCATATTGCAAGAAACAACTAAAGAATTCATAACCAAACAGCTGACTAATTTCCGTCTGTATGGGCTTTTTTACCTTTCCCATCTCAAGATCTCCAACACATTCACAGAACGCTTGGAATGCAGTTAAAAGAGCCCTGCATGAGCATGAAAAATGAGATGAAATTTTTACAATCTTAACTGTTAAACCTTACTTGTGCTTGAAACTTAAAAGTGTGTGTAAGTCCTTATATAGAGAATATTCTTTCTATACCTTACTTGTGCTTGAAACTTACAAGTGTGTGTAAGTCTTTATATAGAGAATATTCTTTCTATCATACAGTCCAACATGTCACGTTAGCGTCAAACTGTCAATCAAAAGGTAAAATCATACTTGAAGGTATCGGCTTAATTAACCATCTGGTTGCCTAACATGTCGGCCTCTCCTAGTATATATAGCAGAAATTTGCGTTTTCCAGACTATGAATTTGGATCATTGACTGAGTTGATTCCTGCATGAGGACTTTGTACCCAGCAATTACAGGAGAAAGTTCGCTTATGGTCTTCACATGGGCTTTGGTTTCTACAGATTTTAAAGATTAAACTTTTTCAGTTATTTGGCTCGACTGGAAAGCTGCTATTAGTTAGCTTTATGGAGACTTCATAGCTATTTCCTTTTAGGGGGGAATTTGTTTGTAGTCTCACTGTGTTTTTCCTTGTTTTTACTTTGTGGACATCTTGTTCACTTGTGTAATTATATTGTCATGGAATAAAATCTCGTGTCTTTCTCAAAAAACTAAATAAATAAATAAAGAAAATTCTTGCATCCATCTGGCAAGACAAAAGTACCAATATATAAATACTGTGTACTAGATCCTTACCGCAACGGATCATGTTGACCACAGCTAGCTAGACCATGACAACTTCCCAATTGGAGAGTAAGTTCAGCAAGAACAGAAGCATAGTTTTGTTGAACAGCTTTTTTTCCTATTTTACCACCACCTCTGCAACAAACATGGAACATATCGAACCTGTCTAACCTTAACAAATACTACTGAAAGTTGATATCAAAGCTGATTTCTAGAACCTGAAAAATGCAGTTACAGCAATAATAGCAGCTTGCAGAATGTCATCCTCCAACTGACCATCAACTAAATGGCTAGGATTCTCTCCTTTTTCTGAATCATCTTTATGGATGGGATACTGGTCAAGGACAGATATAACATGCTCCAGGAACAAAGACGAAAGAACTGTATGCTGGGAAAATGCCTACAGATCAGTGGTAAAACAATAAACATTAAAAAATAAATTCAAAAGATGATTGAACAAATTAAGATCAAACTGAATGTATCAAATGAAGAAGATGATAATAACATATAAAAGAGAAACTCAAACATTACATCAACAATATATCTACATGCACATTGGTATGGATACAATCACACATCAGAGAGAGAGAGAGAGAGGAGTAGAAGGAGGAGGTGGTGGTGGATGAAATGGACTCTTATGGATACAATCACACATTTGTTATCTTATGGCTAGCTTTGGACGAAATGGTCTCTAACACATGTTTGATAAACCAATAAGAACCGTAGGCAACAGAGTCAAAATAACCATTTGACCTTGTGGTAATATTCAAGTAAACAAAGAATTATAGTTACATAAAAATCTCTAACTGAACCACAAGGGACTCACGTAAAATGCATCCTGCATCGGCCAGCCACCGCGTAGCCTAGAGATATCTTTTGTTACTATGTCCCTTCCAGACGTAGCCAAAACTTCGTTGAAGACAACTTTCGAACTAGTGCTCTCAGCTAGAGAAGAAATCTTCTGGCAGTCAAGGATACTCAACAAAGAGCCAAAAAAAAAGCTCCCCACACTAACGGTGATCAAATAAATTGAAAGTACACTATTTTCAATAAACACTAAAATTTACCATCACGATAATCAAACAATTTCCAATTTGGTTGCTTTTTTTAAGGATCATCATTGAATGGAGACCCAAAGTTATGCAGTTCGGATCATTGGAACACATAGCAACGCGGTAATGCAGCACAAAAAGAGGGATCCTTTTAAGAAGAGTGTACATATAATATGGGTAAAAGGATACAGCAGCAAGAATTTCCTGGCGCAAATGCTTCTCAGTTACATGGGCTGTAGCTGTCAGCAGAGCTTGGGTTGTCCTATAGCACACATACACACAGACATATATATACTACCTGGGTTACTGAACAAAAACATATTTCTTCATCAAAAGAACACAAGAGAAGCTCATTGCATTGTTTCCCTTTTTTAAAATCTGTTACTAATTTAAAATTTCATTATTAGCTAAACCTTGAAACATCAGTTTCACTCAGCTCAGTCCCCCTTTTTGTGACAAACTCAATTACAGCTTGAATGGCCCCTTCAGCTGATTGTTTGATCTTGTCACATATAGCTGCTGTGCAACCATGCAGGGTGGCTACTAGCTGCAAGAATTCATTGAGTATAAGATGAAACTGCTGTAGTATCTGTTTCAACTTTGGAAACACAATAAAAAAAAAAATGAACTTACCTCACTCTTTGTTAGTAATATACAGACAGAGGAAATAATTCTGTTGAAAACCTCAGATGGATCTATAGAAGCATCCTGGGTACATAAAAAAAAAAACCAAATATCGTCCTAGTGTTACATTTTCACCCATGGCTCCAAACAAAAGATATGATGAGAGCAAAGAAGAGAATATAAGAAACAAAAATATGTATGAAAAGAATTGGCAATGAACCTACACTCCTCAAAATAGCTATCACATCCTCAAGCGATGATAAAGCCCTGTAGGATATTTCTATGTCCACGCCAGAGCTAGAAGTTGCAGGCCGTGGAAGTGAAAGTGTGATGCTAAAAAGTTGATCAAGAATCTACACACAGAGAGAGTGAGTTAAGTCATAGAAAGTAATATTAATAAACAATATTAAGATATCCAAATGCATTTCCAGATAACTATTTCACTAAAGGGAATCAACATAAATGAGCCCTAAAACACGGCCAATTTTTGTCAAAACTTACCTGAGCAGAGACTTTTCTAACTTCCGCATTAGTGTCTGCACAACGTGGAAGATACATAATGACCCTGTCTCCCAATGACAATGCCTCACGACTTGGCAATACAAATGCAGCTGGAAGTTCAACGAAATAATAAGAATAAGGATAGGAGAAATAAAAACTAAAAGGAAAGCTGTGTCAGAGGACCATTTTACATGGTAAGTTGGAAAAGTTCCTGTGCAAATTACGGTCAATTTGCTTGCTGTGCGTGCAACTTCCTTGGCAGCCCAGGGCACAATTTGCAGTGGTGCAAACTGTCCGAAACTTGAGAAGTATCTCATGTACTGCAAGACAACCTCTTCTCCTTTGATAATCCACAGGTGAAGAAACATACTGATCAATTTGCCTCAAGATATGGGATAACTGCTCTGCTCGACTTCTCCCATCTTCTCCGCTAAATTGTCATATGATAATAATCAGAAGCGGCATGGTATGTAAATAAAAGCAGATATATATGGAATAAATGAACCTGTGCAATTTTTCAATTGTAACTCACCATTATATTCCTAATACAAGAAAAGTAGCACATATAACTTCATAATCATTATACATTAAATCAATAATGGAACACATATAACTCATAGGAACTAGAGAATATGTATAACATTTGCATACACAAGATATTCTTTTATCAATAGATACATAAGATCCATTATGCATATGTTATTGAGATGAATGATTTAAAATATCAGATGTGTGATTTTGATATTCTCAACACAACCCCTCGAGTACAGCGGAAGTAGAGAAGCATCTATAAGAATTACTTTAGATGGAATGGAGCACATGTGGCCACATTGAACCTGAGACACGCATGAATTGCCCGCTTTAGAGTGTCCAACCCAACCAATTTAATTTTTGGACAAATGAATGAAGAGGTTAAAATTCTATATACGGAAATGCAAAGCTTAGAATTTTCCGACGGAATAATTTCAAATTCTCAACCTATCAAAGTGGAATCTCAGCCATATCCAAAATTATTAAATATCCAGAGAAAGCATTTGGTTACTTTCAAAGAGAAAGAAACAACGAAAAAACTAAAAGAAAAGCAGTTGAGCAAGAGTTTGAAAAGGATGACAGATTGATGTTTGAGAAGAATAAGCACTCCCAAGAAGCATATATCATGTTATTTAAAATACATGCTAGAAGAATTGCATATATCATGTTATTTAAAGTACCTTGTAAGTAGAATTGCACACAAGAGAGTGATAAGGTTGTCAATAAGAGGATTGATAACATCTACTGGATCATTTGGTAAAGCAAAGAACCCTAAGGTGGCCTGTCAAAATTATCACAATCAACAAGATTTATTAGCCACCAATCAAGAATTGGGTTTACTGAAATAGCTAGTGCGTCGGAATAATAAAAACAGCAAACCTTTAATACATGGTTTCTGGTTTCAATTGTTAGCTTTGGCTCTACGGACACCAACGTAGTACAGGCACTTAAAGCACGGGCCTGTAGAAATTCAAGAAGAGAAAACTTGAGAAAGTTACAACATAAGTTAATCATTACATTTAGACTCTGTTTGTTTCAAAATATTTTCCAAGAACTATTTTCTTCTTGGGAAACATAACATATTAGAGAAAATTTTCCTTTCATAATTTAATTTTGATATTGCATTGATTAGATTTCTTGACAGATTCTAAAAGGAAATAATTGTATAACAAATTTAATTTAAGTTTCTGAAAACTTAGCTTCATAACTCTTAAAACTTTATATTTATGGTTGTAGGGAAAATATTTTTCGGGAATCAATTGCCAGGATTTTCGTAGTTTTCAGAAAATTATGTGGGTCAAACACCAAGAAAATTGTGTTTTCCCAGAATTCACTCCTTTTTTTTTTCCAAAGTTTTCTCCTTTGGAAAAACAAACACAGGCTCATTACCACAGATACAACCACTACTGTATATTACTAACTTGTGTGTGCAGAAATTCAAGAGTAGAATCTGAAAAGCTTTCACTGTCATCTCGGCCCATCAAAGTTAATATATAGTCAAGCATTTGGTCCCTTCTTTTTAATGGAAAGGATGAGCCATTCTCCGCAGCATTAATGACAGCGCGACCTGAAATATCAACACAATTTTCTGTTAAAGATGCATTGTACTAACGGTTGCATACTATCTAAATCATATGGCATAGAACATGTGTCCAGCGAATTGCATCAGATTTTTCAGCTTATGATAAACTATAATAAATATCAATATCTCGCATTATTTTGGTCAATATCAAAGCCTCTTGCTAACATAAACATGTGTACACCATCACCCAATCTATTGATAAATTATATTACGTCAGCAATATCTATCATATCATGCCTATCTCTTTTAGATAGTTCAAGTTGGACGCTCCTGCATGTATATATGTGTCCTCTATTATGTACAATTACATTAAACCCTAAGGGAAGGACATTAACTTAACAAAAATAACAATGAATAAGTATGTGTGCACCCTTGGAACCTCAAATCATCCTATATCCTAACCTTCCAAAGATTCAACAAATATCTTGGGTACATACGAACAAACAGGCACATTCATTGAAAGCAGTCTGGCTAGATGGGTTAAACATTCAGGAATCAACACCATAAGAACCACATGAACAAGAACAAACCATACCAAATGGCCTCAACCTTTATGGAAACACACGTGAAAGAAACAAAATTTCATGTGCCGGTCAAAAAGAAAATATTAATACAAGATGTAAGCCAATTCAAGAAAAAACAAGCTTAGGTGATTTTTTTTTCCCTTTGAGCAAAGTTTTACTTGGTGTCTTTTATCAGTGATAATGGTAAAAGAAGAAACAAAGAAACAAAGTGCTGGGGAGAACTCTGAGAGTTCAAACTTCAAAAGAAAAACATGGAAATACACAAAATTCATAAACTGAAGTTCATGCAAGTTTTGTAACACAATTTGCAAAGTAAATAAAAAATGACACCAGATTTCTAATCACTCGTACAAACCTAGTAAATCAATAGCAGTAATAACTGCCTGCTTTGCAGTGGGGTGTCGCACATGAAGAAGCCGTGAGAGCATATTAGTCCCCTGCAAGAGGAATAAGCAATCAATCTTTTAATTACAGAAATTCTACAAAACTCACAAATACACTTGGCCATATTCAATTCATCGTAAGGTCAGAATTCTAGCCAATGCAAACCTCTAGACTTCTAAGAAATTCTCACTTTTAAATTAAACCACCAAAATCATTTGTCAAACCTAAATAACTTAAATTTGTATGATCTTCCCTTCATGCTGTTGACTCTTAATATACTTTGTATTAACACTTTCCAAGGAAGAAAAAGCAACTGAAGTTCTTTTCAGGCTTGAGAAACCACTGGCCAGACTCAAAAGTGATGTTAACCAAATGCTGGCATGCATTTCATGCACATGCTCTTCTGTTTGTAGTTATATGCACGCGAATTTTTGGGTGATCATGTGAACAAATTCGCACAGAGAGAGAGAGAGAGAGAGAGAGAGAGAGAGGTTGGTGCAAAGACAAACTTTGGAAAGACCCTTAAAATGCTTTGAATTTTTCTCAAAAAGAAAATGCTTAACAGTAACTACTTTAAGAAGTCACAAATTGAAAGAGAAAAACAGGATACCTCTAAAACATATTAAGTCAAAGGCATTATACATTCAATTTAATTAAACCATTACTATATCTGACAGTGGCAGATTATTATTTAAAAGCTAACTAAAAGGAATCTGAAATCAAAAGGTCGTTGCTAATTGATTTCTCAAAAATCCATGTCATGGGACCACATGACTTTATTTCTAGTATACTGTGAGACTACAGCTTGAATATGTTATAATAAAATTCAGGCCATTAGACCACGTGACTTTATTTGCAGTACACTGCATTGTAGTAAAGAGCTTATTCTTAGCCAAGGAAATGCATATGAATGAAGGGGAAAACTGTATCACCCACATCTCTAATTAGAAACAATGAAAAATGGCAGGGTAAGCTTATGTGGAGCACAGAGTAAGCACCAGATCTCTATTTTTTAACATTTACATTTTGTTTTTATATCATTAGCAGTTTCACAATATAAGTTCCCAGAATATAAAGAAAGGAGAAAAACAGGATCTTTTTCTTTGTTGGTAGTCAGGGGCTAAGAAAAGGACGAGGTATCATACAACAAGTGCGTCTATTCTGGCTTCAATAACTGTTGATGGAGCATATTTTGCAGCATATCCATACATTAGAGCCAAAGCAGCATGTATATCATCAGATTCTTCTGTTTTGAAATCATCAGAGAAAAAAGATAGGAATCTGCAATAAATGAAGCAACAAACATGTTTATGTCGTAAACCGTAAGAAATATTTATATTTTACAGGTCCACCTAAGAAGTAAAATGTGATTTAGAACTCAGAAAATAAAAAGAACCAGTAGGGGGGGGGGGGGAGGGGGGCCTACAATGTGGGTGGGCAAATCGCATAAAGCATAATATTTAAAGTACCAAATTCTTTAAAACAGAGACAGCAATGTTTCTGGGGTGGGAGAAGAGAGAGAATCTAACAATGTAAACTTAATAAAATAAATGCATGAATGTATAGAATTGTAGAAGACTGACAAGAACCTTCGGAAGATACTTTGCCCAACATTATCCAGAATGCCTTTCAGCTTTTCCAGGACAGTGTCCAAGTGGGATGCTGCAACCTGGAAGTGGAGAGGCCAAAAGTAATGAATCACAAACCCCAAAAAGATGGAAGAGTAGAAAATAAACCATGAAAAGTAAGATACCAATCCCATGGCTTTTGCCAGACCAAGCCTATTGGTTGGATTTGTGATGTTAGCTTGTTTATACATCCAATCTATCTTATGACGGACATAAGCCCTGTCATTAACTTTTTGAAGCAACACGCCAAAGCAGCTGCAATACAAAAGATTACCAATTACATATTAAGCACCTCTCAAATCAAAGGTTTAGAGATAGCTTCTTGAATTGAAGGATGGCCACAAAAAGGCCCTAAGATTGAGAGCCCATGGAAATTCCAATAAATATAGAACCAAAATGATAACTGCTGGCCGAATTTAAGCTTACATTACAAGTTAAATGCTGTTTTATGATAATACATGAACTAAAGCATCACAATGCAACCTCAGTTAGATTTGTGCTTCAGCATTCTTGAGAATCTTTTTGCTAGGAAGCTAATGTGGGTGATGTCAAATGTTAAGGACACTTGTGCCCATCACAATTGCCCAATCTCAATTTGGGTAGTATTGAAATACAAGGGAGACGGGAATGCCACATGCTCGTATGAAACAAAGTAAAACAATACAGTTATGTAATAGATAGTTTTCACAAACAGAGAGGGAAATTGGGGTCTTCTACTCGATAAACCTTCATCAATAGCCAGAAACAAAGCCACATTGCCAATGTGGTGGTGCACAGTAATTTAGAGCATTCAAACTGAGTATTTGAATGTAAAGCCAAAGTAAATATCAACTTCAACAAATCAAGATTCTACCTCATTCAGCATCAGAAGATGACAACAAGACACCCAAAATCCAAATTACTGTACTTTCTGTTTGCTAATTATTTGCAAACAACCCTACGGATTTCTTTTGCTGATAAGAAACAAAATTTCATTAAAACCAAAATCCATTACAAAGCTTAGTGAACAAGATGTCCACTACAAACGATACAATCGAGGAAACTCAATCTACCACAAAACAGTACACACACCCAATGAGTATTAAGCCAGTAAAAGACCTGTCATTGCTAAGTTGCTAACATTGAAAAGAAGATCTCCTTTTGGAGCATAATAATACAATATGAATCTAAACATTGCTTTGGAATATCAACATTGGTTTAAAAGGAATAATACCGATGAAGAAGTGCTGAGTGTTCATCATCAGATGTGTAAAGTTCATATTGTTGGGTAATAGCATTTCCAAGGGATATCATCCAGTCACCATCTTGAATCACATCCAAAGATTCTGCAAAAAACTGCCAGGCAAATCAAAGAGATCCATCAACCTTATTGTCAGTGAGAAGGACATTTGCTTCAGCTGCAATTTGTATTATTGTTCACAACACTAAAGAACGTGTTTTGACAGAAACAATTTTCTGAAACCAATCACAATTTTTCTTGTTCATTTGGAACATAGCTCTGAAATTCAATGGCCAAGAATTCGAAATTCATGTTTGAAGAAGCAATTAGAGTATGCTTCCATTGAACTACTTGATTAGCAGTGGAATCATGAGTTGCTATTTCCATGATCCCCAAAAGCCAACACGAGTACCTAAAAAAATCAAGAATACTGCTGAAGGAAGGAACGGATATCACTGAGTTCCACAGTTCAACTGGACTTACATTGATTATCATGTCGTCCCAAGTCTCTTGATAAGAAGGATCTTGCTTTAAATCTTCTGTGTCACTAACATATGCCTTTAATTTTGGAATCTAGAGCTTACCAAAGAAAAAAATTAATTAGACTATATTACTAGCCATTTTATTTTGCTTGTACTTGAGTCAAAAGAATACAACAACAAAAATTAAACACTTTACAGTGAAACATTTTACCAATTATTTTTACAGGAAACAAAATTTTTGAATAACTTAACAAAAACAGGAAAGAGAAGTCCATCAGGAATACAACAGAAACCAAACAAAGGCCCCCACCTCCAACAGAAAAAGTACAAAAGCAAAAAGATCATGAAACAAAACTAAAAAGGGAACAGGGAACTCTGCAAAAGAAGTTGTGTAAGACAAATCATATCATAATCTGATACTGCTTTTTCTTTTGTTTCTAAAAGTAAACATTTTGTTGCAAGGCTATTTAACAATCCAATTAAGTTTTGAAGATATGAATTTACTTATAACCCAATAATATAATATTCCAGCTCTAACAAGCTCTAACTCAAGTACTCAAATTTTTAGCTGCACAATGATATACCTCATCTTGCCAAAACAAGGTGATATTTTTTGGAAAGAGAGGCGCCAGATAACAAAGAACCTGCAATGCAATACATGAAAACAAATATTTTGCCATTAAGAATTACAAAATATCTCAGAATAAGATGAATAATCACCAGAGCATAGGCAATATCATTTGTTTAATATTTTGTTTCTTTGAAAAGAAAGAGAACAAACAATATCATGAAATTCCTCCAAAGTTCCAATCCTTCTAATTTTATTTAAAAAATAATAATAATTAACAGCACAAGTAAATCTCATTTCCAGGCCTAAAACCAATCCAAAAAGCAATCAGATAGACTTACTGTCAAAATCTGACTCGCCAGCTGCTCCCTTGCTAAAGGATCATGCAAAAGCACCACCAAACGAACAAAAAGCTCCTTAAAACACAATTAAAACAAGGGTTTCTGGGATCAATCGTCTTGTAGTGCACAAGGAAAAGTCTAAAACTAGATGTAGCAAGAATTCTACCGCTGGATTTGGCAAATCAGCACGAGCTTTGCACTCAGAAAGCATGATATCACTATTAGATGCTCTATGCCTGCACAATTCTGAAACGCATCTGCAAACCTGTAGCAAGCAGCCAATGTTCAATTCATGGGACAAATTATACAAAATGCATTTCAAATAAAACAGCTGAAATGTGGGTATGTAAAATAACTTCCCTGAGCAAAAGGGATGTATAATAATATAAGGATGTAAAGGATGTCCTACCATAGCAACTGCACCAGTATAAGCCTGCGGAATAATCATCTTTAACAGAAAAGGCCAAAGTATATGCTGCAGACAAACTCAGATATGTCAAACAATTTTTTCTAATTTACATACGTGTACACAGAAATCCCTTTACAAGCTCAAAAAATATTTACAATTGACAATCTGGCATACCTCCATTTCAGGGATCGTAATAGTCAGCAGAAGAAGGCCCTTTTCACAGATTGCCCTCAACTCTGTCGGACAAATTGTCCCAATCTTCACCTAAGAACAAGAAGCAAGTATTAAATGCTTAAAGCATCTGAAAGGCAACAAGAATTACTTTTGTGGAATCTCCCCCACAAACATCAACATTTCATCAATTTTAACATCAAAATACAAATTTCTTTTGTTGCAGTTAAATAAGACCAGTAGCAGCATTAGAACTCCCAAATCAATAAAATCAGATGCAAACCTCTGATCTCTTGTATTGGAAAGGTATATAGGGGTTGCCCGATGCATCCTTCAACCTCTCAAAATCACTTCTATCCTTATCTGTTAAAGCACAATGACGCACAAGATATTCTACAAACAGCTCTCCCGATGGACCAATTAAGTAACAATGAGAAGCCATAACGACAATCAACTACAAAGCAAATGCAATCCAACATTAGGACATAGGAATAGCATGAGTGTTCTACTGGAAGTTTAGAAGAAAATAGAAAACAGAGAAAGGTGCCTAGGGGTTCACAACTACAAATTCATATGGCATACCTCTGAAAGTGCCTTTCGGACACCTAAATTTTGCTCATCTAGCAAGAACTGTACAGCTTCAACAAGAAAAGGCCGTTTACTGTGCCAAGCTTCAGATAGCCTCCAGATAAAATCATAAGAATGTTAGATCATGTAAGATAATCAAAATATTAATTACCAACAAAACAACAAAAGGTCAAAAAACCTGGGCAAGAGATGTTTTAGAACACATAGTGCACCAAACGTCAAAGGTTCTTCCTTCAGTCTGCATTTCTAGTAGCAGAAAATAAAAAAAGAAAAGAGGCCATTATATTTTGAAAACTAATACATAAAACGAACACCAGCTTCATGTTTACTCTAGATAAACACTTAGCAGTAGGAAGAAACATTATGGAAAGGATACTTACATTTATAAGGAACACAAATAAATCCTCAGGGTATACCAAACCAACTGTCAGGAAGCAATGCTGAACTTCGTTGTATGTCTGCCCAGAAGGAAAACAACTCAAACATTGAGAAAAATAAAATAACAAATTAACAATTGAGTGCTGAAACAGATAAACCAGCATACAACTACAGAATCTCTGTGGACAAAATCCATGAAGCAAAAGGCAGGAAACAACTTGTGTTACTTGAACAAAAAAATAAGGACTACATTTTAACCTTCAGTCCAACTGAGAAATCTGAATGTTCTTTGTTGTCATTATTGATGCAAACCACTGGCAGTAGTGTTGATAAAATGATTGTGAGCTCCTGAAAACCACCATGAGTACAAAACAACACCAAATAGATTTTTTTTTTTTTTCGTTTCACAAATAAACAATACTTGCATCAGAAAGAATATTAGTAGTATTCCGAAAGTAACTAATGGTAATTCGGCCTATGATGAACAATAAGGCCATACTGATGGTCTCACTTTACAACAGATTAGGTGTTTCATTCCTTTAAAATTGGTCACAAGGTTGAACAGGAAAAAGGCAGCAGTTCTTAAAGATTAAAACCATCAACAAGCTCAACTTTTCTGTGCAAGAAATATATCTAAAACTTCAGCACCAACAAACTCAATAAGAAAAACAAGAACATAATATATTTTTCATTACCTCAAAATCAAGTAAAGGAGGACCACTTTCTGACAGTATAGAAGCATTTAAGAGATTGTGAAGACTGCATGTTGCCAAAAAGGCAATATCGTGATCTCTTTTATACCTGATTGACAGGAAAACAGCTACAAACATTACTGACGTGTATGCATGAAAATTTTAGTTAGGGTGTCTATATCCATGTATGTCTTTGAAAATATACGAGTGCAACACCGGTTTAGGAACTATGTCATCAAAGACTTGTCTACAAAACATTTATGTATAGTGCAGGAGGGAGAAGTACTGTTTCATGATAAATCAATCTTACAATTCCAATATCGTGGGGACAAGTCTGGGTAAAGCCACCTTTAATTGTGTCCGGGTAATAAGGCCAACCATCTGTCCTAATGCATCTACAGATGACATGCGAACCTATTCAAGAAAGAGTTTAGTAAATTTATAGAAACCAGATTCCAATGCCATTAGTTCTAATGTCTATAAAAACGAAAAAAGAGCTAAAGTATCATGCATCCAGCAAAAGAGAGAGACAGAGAGAGAGAATCAGAAACAAGTAATACACGACACTTATTATGTAGGAGTATTACACCTCACCTAAGCATACGGGTGAGAAGAGACAAAGATATCTTTAGTAAAAACTCTTCACAAATTTATGCCTAACTAAGCATAGAAACATGATTCATCTTAAAGAAAATAGAAGGCAATTAAAAACAATGAGGCACCATTGGAGTGAAATACGAAAGAAGACCAAAATCTGTTTCCCAAAAAGAAGTATTTGACTGAGTTTAACTTTATAATAATAACCACTACCAAGATGTAGTTGCAATTAAAGGTTGTGGAAAAACAAAATCACCATGGAAAATAGAAATTACGATAAGAAACAGAAACAACAATATTTTTCAAACCTTTGGATCTCGTGAAGCCGCCCAAACTTTCAATAAAAGCTCAAAAACAGAATTCAGAAATGACCTGCACTAAATGATATTCATTCATTAAGACAAGAACTATAAAATAGGCATAGGAATAAGAAAAGAACCAGGACTGAAGAAACTGTAATGCTAAGAACAACAGATAGTTTATCTCACATGATGTCACCATCTAAAGGTGAATGCGAAGGGATATCCAGGCTATTTTGCCAAACAGCCTGACACCAGCACTTAATAGCTGAAAAGAACAGGAAAAGATGGTAAACATCATTAGGGAAACTTATTGAGTAAAATTAGTATAGTAAGATTTTATTGAACCTGTGTCAAAAACTAAGGGGAGAGAGAGCGAGAGAGAGAGACAGAGACAGAGAGACAGAAATGTGTGCTGAATTGCAACTTCCAAACAAAATCTTTTTAAAATGCAAACACGTGGATTGTTGAGAGTTTATCCACATTAAAAAATGGAAGCCTTGCCAGTATTTTAAAAGATCTTGGGCATCTCTATCCATTGCCAATTGGTTTTTGGTTGAAGACTCCAATCCTATCATGGAATAGTGTGGTAATTAATTAACAGGTGACTAATGGCCAGCATTTCTCTACAAAGTTGGAGACACTATTTATACAAATTTCAAGAACCTTCTCAAGTCACTGGGATGTCAAATTAAGAAATGTGTTAAGGGTTTGATTTGGTTACTTAATGTGGCAGCCAACACACAAACCTATTTTCTTTTGTTCTTGATTTTAGATGAAAGCAAGAAATGGAACCAGTCTTTAAAGTTTGTAAGTTATGCAGTGCGTTTTGATACAAAATATCTTGTGCAACTTTGACCAGTGTTTGCTACAGCTTTACCAAACAATCAAAACCTGTTTACTCCAATTTCACTTCACAATATTAGAAGCAAAGAGCAATTGAACAAGATGAGAAAAAGGTCAATAACAATTCAGCATACCATTAGCAAAAATAGGCCGATGGTTATCTCGTACATTTCCAAGAATTGGTAGAACCCGTGAAAGCACATCTTTCAATCGTGGGGTGAACTGCAATGCTTCAATAAAATTAAAGCAAAAATAGGTATGACACATTTTAGTTTAATCCAAAATATAAAACCAAATAACATATTGAAACCCCAAGCTAGAATAGAAGCACAAAGAAAGAAAAGTTTAATAACTAACCATCAGCATGAGCAAAGTCTGCTAGTATCTGAACCATAGCTGGTAAAGCTGAGTTTGGCCCAGGCAAATGAAGAAAAATTTCTTCCATCATCTGCCAAATCAAGAAAAGAAAAAACCAAGTAAGGAAAGTCTTCATGAAGAATCTCGGGTGGAACTGGGAAGGAGCGAGGGAGGGAAGACAGGAGTAGAGGGAGAGAGAGTGTGTGTGTGTGTGAAGTCATAGCATAAGTGTAAGACATGCATTTCTGCAAAAAACTAGGGGTTGGCCCACCATCCCCCAACGCAAAGAAAAGGGATGTGATTAGTTAAACAGAAATATATGCTAACAAAATATTGCATTATCAGCTTTAAGTAGAATGACTGAGTGCTTCTCAATTATTTAATCAATGGAAAAAGCCTGACAAAGTCCCACCATAAACAATAAATAATACAGTATATTTGGTTGATGCAAGAACATTCTAAAAATATTGAGATAACTTTCCCTAAACAGTAAAAGTCCAGGATCTTGAACATTTAAGTCGGGGAAGACAATTATATTCAAAATGCAGAGGCAGTAAACCCAAAGTAAGCCTTTAATCAAAATCTTGTCAACTCTTTGCAAGGTCATTTTCTTCTTAAAAATACCAAGAAAACGTATAGCAAAAAGCATCAAAAGATTCAAAACAAACCATTTTACGATTCTATCTAATTTCAAATTTCAATGGCCAAAATTGAAATTTTTGCAAAAATTAATTGTTAGATTTTAGTTACTTTGGAGAGTGATTTTAGTTACTTTGGAGAGTGACAACCAAGATTATTTGACAACCCATTTTTCCCATTGTACAATCTAAGCCTCAAAGTGGCTTTTGTAGATAAGTACCTTGGCAGTCAAGTCATGCATGATATTTTCTGATTAAAACAAAATGTCACATCTCAAAGGCACTAGAAAGAAAAAAACAGAGAATATATTATTATTTTTCAGCTCATCCTAAGAGGTTGTAATAAAAAAGAAAGATATTCGGTTCTAAAATGTAAATGAAAACATAAAGTTTCTTGCACTAAGAAACTTACTAGATCTGGCAAATGTCTGCCGATTGAAACAAGAAGACCTGACGCAGCTCTTTGCCAGTCCGCATTGAGCTCCTAAATCAAAGAGAACACTTCAATTCAATCATGCAAGTAGTTCCACTAAGAGATCAACAGAGCATCATCAAGACGAAGAACACAAAGTACCTTCGTGGAAATGATTTCAGCCGTTGCAATCTTAGCAAGCTTAGCCATGAAAGGAGGGTCGACATCATCCTTGTCCAAGGCTCGAACTCCGTATGCCATTACTTGGAAAACCCCAGCCATGTTACCAAAACGCTGAAACAACCGTACAAAAGAAACCACACATAAAAACCCCTAATCTCACTACACATTCCAATTGAAAAGATATAGAAACAATCCATAACAAATGCAATTCCAAGAAAATACACACAAAGAAGTGAACTTTACCCGACGCCCTCCTCGCGAAATGGCCGAGCAACAATCAAGCACTAAAAGAGGGTTTCTGTAAAATTGCAATTGCAGTTCAATATATATCAGTGTACACATAAACTCAACACACACACACATACATATATATATATATAGAGAGAGAGAGAGAGAGAGTACAGGGCAGCAACGTCCTTGAGGGAGGCAATGGAGGCCTCCCTGACGATGGGGGATTCATCAGCGAGTAACGAAACCAGAACTTGAACGGCCTCTGAGATCACAGCTCACCAAACAGTCAAAATTACAAGATCAGAGAGTGTCAATTGGGAAAAAATTTAAATAAAAATTAATATTTGATTGTTCAATTGGCAATTGAAAGTACCCAGAGCGGGAATTGAACTTCCAGAGCTCGAAGACGCCATTGAAGAACCAGAAGAAGAAGAAAGGGGAAAAAAGAGGGGATGGATGTTCGAGAAGAATACACACACAGAGCTTTAGAGCCTGCGGCAATTTTAATTCCCCTCAGAATTTTCAACGGTAAACGGTAAATTGTTTTGCCGCACCAGATCTAACTCCAATCGGTGGCACTTTTCGTTACGTGAAATGGAAGTTGTGGGCTATTCTTTTTCAACTCAATCATCGACATCAAAGAGCCCAATGGTACGAGTATAAATACCAAAGCAGGCCCACATTGCAAATATGTACCTTTATAATTGGGAGCTCGTTTCCGCACGCCATTTTTATGTTTGAGAGTAGCTAAAAAGGGGTTCAACTTTCATACTACGTAGTATCAAATATTATGAGCATTGGATGGTTTGGATTCACGGGACCCACGGGACCCATATCATCCAAAACAATCAACGACATCCAATGCTCATGTTATTCCATACTACGTAGTATGGAAGAATTTTCGGCTAAAAAGAGTGCTTATCATTTCTCTAAGATTATTATCTTAATGCATCTACTTAATTTTTCCAAACTATCATTGTACCTCACACTTTGCAGCAGTACATTGTTTTAAAATGTCAGTAGCTTTTGGTTGAAAGCGTGTAAAGTTTCAGCATAACTGTGCCACAACTTTTGGCTTAGATAAGACTAATATCTCATATTTATCAGAGTACAGATTAACGATTAATGAGACTAGCCAGGACTCGCCCGGACTAGAGGGCTCACTAACATGGTACTAGCAATCCGAAGTTTGAGCGTGGGATTGCTAAACCGCCTTTTAATCTCGTCCTCTCCCTTCTCTTTGGCACCTTCACACATCAACCGTACCAACTGCTCCCTTGCAACAGGCCACACAACTACCCTTCTCCAGCCACCAAATCAGATACGACGCCCTTATTCCCTCCCTTCATTCCTGCTGACTGCTCCCCTTCTCCAACCACCAATCAGACACTACTCCCCTTCCCCCAGCCACCAAATCAGATAACCACTAACTTCACTCTGCTTAAAAACTCCATCGTCCCAGCACATAAAAAATCCTCAGAATGGTTGGGTCTTGTAATTGATAAGGCTGAAGTTTTGTTTTTTTTTTAATTGGTTTGGGGATTTTGAAAATTGGAGGGCTAAGACCTCAAACCACCAACTCACCCCATCTCCCAATGCGTACTATCAGAAGAAAATTAAGAGATTCATGCAAAATTTGAGGCTGAAAACTTCAATTCAATAGAGAGAAAACAACAGAGAAGAGAAATGAGGAAGAATATAGAAAGGAAAGGAAAAGGAAATATGGTTGGGGTCCATTCAACTTCAAACTTGGATGGGTAACTGCCTTTTTATTATTATTTTTTATTCAATCTTTTAAGGAAAAAGTAAATTAAAAATGAAAAAAAATTAAAGTCTGTGACTTAGTCCGGCATTGCACTAAACATTTCATTATTGTTATAGTGCTTAGTCCATGCCAAGCCAGTTCAACTTAGTCCCTGAAGTTAGTCAAGTTCGAGATAGTCCACCGTAACAAACGGAGCCTAGTAGATACCAAGCAAAAAAACCTCCACATTTTCGGTAGATCTACAGAAATATCTTCGCTTCTTTTTTATAAAGATTTGTTGAAAATTTGATAATACTATTGTAATATTAAATTTATTAATTGAATGGAAATTAGAAGTGGTCCCTTTTTTGAAATATTTGTCTACCCTAATATGAAATTCAAATGAAAAGTTGCAACTTTTTACTCTTCATGAATAGTCACATACTTTTCAAAAAGGCATCTCAACTTCTATAAATAGGAAAGCCCCACTATAGTCATAGATTTACTTTTTCATTTTTCACATAATCATACATATAGTGCACCAAATATTAGAGAGTGTCTCATTGAGTCCACATGACAGAGTATTCAACATAATCAAGGTTCATTGGAGCCTTGTGATTTGGAGTGCTATAATACAAAATGTCGAACATTTGCCTCGACCAATTCAGATGTTTCTAACCCAATTCTCTTAGGCTATCTCCAACCCAAAGGTTCTAAATCCTAAAATTTAGCCCCGTATTTTGAACTATTCATCTATACGTATAAGGTTTGTTAGTTTTTCCTCCAACCCAAAGGGACCTATAATTCCCACCCCCAACTTTACAATTTGTTAAAATTTTGTATTTCTTTGATATATTTTTTTTTTGAAACAATTTTGGAATTAGTTTTTGTATAATCTATGCTGTTTTATTTTTACGAACGTTTCGGTGTAAAAAAATTCAAAATCCGAAAAAAAAAATTGAGATATTTTTGACTTCGATACTAAAACCACAAAAATACTAACGTTACATGAATAACAAAAGGATTACACAAAAATACTAAATGACACATCCCGACCCGGATGTACACGTGGACACCCAAAAGTCGGATGTGCTGGCCGACACCACGTAGGGTGACGAAAGCCAATTTGAAGAAATAAAGGAATGAATTGAATAATTTAAGATCAATGTGTACACAAATGTACGGGCGGAAGAATTTAGTACAATACACGTCGTACAAAGTTCGACGTACAAAGTATTTACAATACTAAGAAATTTAAACCTTCGTCATACCACCGCCTCGAACGTAGACAGCTCCAGCCACTAAACCTGGAGGGGCGCAAAAACAAAAGGGTGAGTGGGCCAATAATAGTCATTTTTGTAAAAACCTTTGTTTTCTGAAAGTAGTAACCCCTCGCCGTCAAAATCAAGTAGTTGGTTGGAAAACCGTTTCAGAAAACGTACTATAATAGTAGGTAGAAAAACGGGGTAAGTACGGAAATATACTTACCGTCCGAAACGGGCAGAAAGCCACCGTTCAGCATAAAAAGCTTTACTCGTAAGTTCGTAAAATAAGGATATACGGGAAACCCGTAAATCAGATAAATGCCTCCGTGGCATCAGTGAAGACCAGTGGTACAATCACCATACTAAACTATAAGATAAACCGCTCGTTTCCACAATCACGTGAAGCTGGCGCATATGCGCATCACAACGAGTTCGAGTCGCCCAAGTGACCTAGAACAGGCTGGCACCTGCTATGGATCCATAGCGAGCGTATAGGTGCGTGTGAACAATCACGTGAAGCTGGTCCTGGCCCCACAATCCAAGACTACATGATAGACGCTCGTTTAGGTATAGCAAACACACAAGTTCATACAGATATATTCTGTCATGAACAGGCTGGGTGTATAAGTAACAGTACGCTCGTGTACACAATCACGTGAAGCTAGCGCATATGCGCATCACAACGAGTTCGAGTCGCCCAGGCGACCTAGAACAGGCTGGCACCTGCTATTGGTCCATAGCGAGCGTATAGGTGCGTGTGAACAATCACGTGAAGCTGGTCCTGGCCCCGGACGGTACACCAAACACCGTGTAAGCAACCTAGTTGAGCATATGAAAACATACTACGGAGAATTCTACATAGAACAAGGTGGGGTAATTTCCCTATAAGGGATGCCCTCAAACTAATCAATATATATGGTATTCTCGGGGCCGTACCCGAAATACCAAGCATAACTAAAATACGTGAAATACCAAGAATACGCCACATGGGTACCAAGGTATAGAAATACCAACTTAATGGCAAACTAGGTGAACCCAAAATACGGTAGAAATGTACCATTTCCAAGGTTCACCCAAATACGGCCCAAGGCCCGTCAAACGAGTATAAAAACCCAAGCGCACAAGTAGGGAATTAAAATAATTAATTCCCTAAAATCCCCTAAATTAGGGCCGGTTCGATACTAGCAATACGTGTATAAAATAATACAGAAATCACCAATTTAATGGTATAATTCCCAAATGGAAATGTAGGCCCAAGCCCACTAATTTCCATGGCCTAACGAAATACCGAATCGAAACTAGTAAACCGAGTAAATACCACTAAGCACAAGGTCTACTAAAAAATACGATAATAGATAACCATCTAAAACCATTTAAAACCATAGTAATGATGTAGGCATAGTCAAATATAATTTCCCAAACATAAAATACATTTAAATAAAATAGGGAAAGGGCCCACTCACAAATACCGAAGCCGGGAAGTCCAAACGTACGTCCTCCGAGCGCCAAGGGTCGCCAAACCTATTTTGGAACACCCAAGATTAATAAAGTAATTGAAAATACGAAGAAAACGGCGTTCGGAAACCCGAAAACGGAGTTTCGGGGTCGGAAACCCCAAAACCGCCGCCGTGCGCCGTCGCACGCGCCGCCACACGCTGCCATTTGGCCTCACCTATATGAGATATCACCAGTACAATGATTAAACTCATAAAGGTAACGAATTAACGAATTTATTAAACCTATCCTTTGCTTTCTCAATTTGGAGGTCCAAAACACCTCAAAAATTATCATGCGTACTACCCCGAGGTAGTACAAGTCGTCACGAGTCGCCCCGTGAAAATAGAATCGAATTTGGACCTCCCACGCGCCCTCACGCGCGGCTCAAACGCGCCAAGCCGCGGCTCCACGCGCGGCTCACGCGCGGCTCCAACGGCTGTCTCACGCGCGACTCCACGCACGGCTCATGCGCGGCTCTATGCGCGGCTCCACGCGCGGCTTCACTCGCGGCTCAGCCGAGCCGGTCAGCGCCGGTCTAAACCGGTTCGCTGACATCAGCAAGGCCGGTCTGACCCGGTTTGCTGACGTCAGCGCCGGTCACTCTGGTCTTTTTCCGGTCGCCGGCGCTGCCGGCGCTGCCGCCGGCCGCCGTCGCCGTCGCCGGAAACTGGGAAATTTAGCCGGGAAACTTCTAAAGCTTGTAACTCAGTCAAATCACAACCAAATTTCATGATTCAAGTGTCAAATTGAAGCTGGGAGTGAGGAGAAGAATGTTTTACCACTTTGGGGGGCCAAAAATAGGCTTGAGGTGGTCGGAATTTGAAGAACAATCCTCGGGTTCAAATGAGCCGATCACCAGGACTTCAAATCTCGGCCAAACTCGGCCAGGCAGGGCTCGAGCAAGGTCCCTGGGACCTTGAGGAGTCGATTGGTGCACGAATCAGGGCCATCGAGGTCGAATTCGATGGGAAAGCTTGACTGGAAAAGCTCGGGTGTCCAGAGAAATTTCTGGAATTTGTGCTGGGTTTTCTGGGTTCACCGTGACCCAGGTTTGGTGAGGATGATGATGGTGATGCACACCAGAGAAATCGAGTTGTGGTATGGTCGAGGATAGTGGTGGTGAAGTGTCGGGGTGTATAGAGCAAAAATGGTGAAGCTTTGTTTTTGGTTTTCTGCAGGGAAGAAGAGAGGAAGGAGATGGAGTCTCGGGTCAAAGCCCAGACAACATCCCAGGAATCCAGGGATTGCCCACATGGGCCTGCAGACCAATGGGCCCCAGCCCATCAACTCAAAACTGCCAAAACTATAATACGAGAAACGTCGGAAACCAACGCCCGTAAAATATTCGTTCGGAGTCCGAACGACGTACGGCTCGCGTCTACGCGTTCGTATCGACAAGCACGTCAAGAAAATACAAGTGAAAGCGTCGTACAAGTTACGACGCAAAAGTCAACCGAAAGGTCAACCAAGGGCAAAATCGTCATTTTGCACCTCCAGAAATAAAATAATATTATTTTCGGAACGGGATGTAACACTAAAACCACATAAATAAAATAAATCATTACAAGCTAGACATAATATTGACGTTACATGAATAAAATTACTAAAAACGACAATCAAATAATTGCATTAAAAGCTAGGATGGTAGGATTCGGTGTCCGAATTCGGGTCCGAATTTCGTTCAAGAATTGCATCTTGTTTAGCTTGCTAATACCTTCTTTTTCTTGGAGTATAGTCTTGTGGATTCTTCTCCATAATTTTCTCCTCTTTTTCTTCTTTAAGCAATTGCATCCTTGCTCTCCTATCCTCCCTCATTTCTTCTCCTTGTTGAAGTAATTGACGCAAATATTCACTAGACTGTTCAATAGAAGAAGACTCATCAATTTTACCTTTCTTCTTTGATTGCTTCTGTTTATCGCGTCCATCTGGACGTGAGAGTGGTGTTACAGGTGTCTCGTCGTCTTCCCCCAAATGCTCATCATTTGTGGAACTATGAGAAGACCTTCCGCTCGGTGTTGCATATTGTTCGACCCACTTTGGAGAATTTTTAACAATCTCCCAAGCATGTTGCAACTTGAATCTTGCGTGATTGCATGTAATATTTCCAGATTCAAATATTCGGTGTGCTTTCCACTCCTACGCATATAGTAAAGGAAAATTAATTATAAGAAAAATATTAATACAACTAAAACTGTAAGATTTAAAGATGTGAACTTACCATATCTTCTTTTTAAAGATGTGAACTGTAATATTAATACAATTTTATAGGAAGCCAATTGCCATTTCTATTGCTCTCTTTGTCTCCCATTTGAACCAAACTTGGAAGGAGAATGGAATGATTGAACAAATTTTGGTAATGAAATATGAGAATTAATTTTTTAATGTATTAGTTAACAAATGGGTGGGTATTTATAGAGTTTTGGATGGTTTTTGGAGTTGGATCTGATTTGATTTATTAAATAATATTATTTTGACCGTTGAATTTAAATTTCAGCCGTTGGATCTTTTTTATTACCGTTAAGATTGATTAAACATATATGGGCTATTAGATTAAAAATGTATACGTTGAAAAAAAAATTCAAAACTGACCGTTGGATTCCAACGGTCACTAAATCTGGGCCACACATTTTGTACCCGTTGGAAAAGAAAAAGTGTGGGCGCGCCACACTGGATTATAACTCACAAACGCGCGTGGGCCATTGGATCTCAACGGACAACTCATCTCTGCCGTTGAATATGGGCTTACCGTGGACCTGTTCTGCTACCTTTCTCTGCCTTTTCTGCTGGCTGGGGCCAGCAAGTCTCCCCCGCCCCACCCCCCCCCCCCCCCTTTCTTCTCTCTCCAGTTCCATTTCAATCCCAAATACCCACCCTTAAACCCAAATTCCTATTTTTCCCACCCCCAAAATACTTCCATTGGACAAGATTTGGACCCAAAATTTAGGATTGCCCCCACCCCCCCTTGGAGACAGCCTTAATATTGTTTATTATTGTTCATATGCATTAAACTGTTTATTTATTTGTATGAATTATTCTTTGATTTATATGTGATAATATAACAATTAGACCCCTATTTTTCCAACAAGATCCACTAAAATATCTTCAAAATTTCTATAAAATGTCTACCCAAAAACTATCTCGTGGTTTAGAATTAGGGTTTAGGTCTAAAATATCTTCAAAATTTCTATAAAATGTCAACCCAAAAGCTATCTCGTGGTTTAGAATTTTACCAACAGTATGACATCGTTCAAATTCATGTAAAAAAATATAAGAAGTTTATGTGTAGCCTCCAAACAATGGATTTCATGTTTCATTCTTCAAAACTAAGTTTTCGTCACCAAAGTGTGTGAGTATTTGAGAGTTTGAAGAAAAAGATTCTTGAGATGTATGTTAACTCACGTTGGACTTGAGAGTGTTTTCATAAAACAAAGTTTTATCTAAAAGACTTTTAGACCTAAATAATCCTTTCATATTAGGGCAAATAATCCTTTCATATTAGGGCATATAAGTCATTATATATTACAATTTTAATGGGGTGTGTTTAACAAACTAAAGGGTGTCATCAATATGTCTTCCAACAAACTAGAGACGGGGTTCCATTATGAAGTTTTCATCTTGTAAGTTTTACTTTTACATATTTTAATTTCAATCTTCTTTTTAAATTAAAAACTACAGCTCGATTACATATACGTATGAAATTGAGTGAATTAACTAACGATGTCACATTGAAACATAATTGAAGAACATGTGTATATGGACAACGCCAAGTTTATACTATAACAAAATAAAAAGGGTTTTTATCACAAATAGTTTCTAAAATTGACCCACCCCATCAAAATGGTCCTTGAAATTGAAAATCAATCAATGTAGTCCCTGAAAATGGGTGCCGCAAATCATTGTAGTCCTTCCATCACAATTCTGTCAAAAATTCTATTTATGTGCCGATGTAACACATATATAGGTCCCGCAAGTTTAATTACTTACCGCCACATGGACAATGATTTAAAATAAAGAAGTAATTTGAAATAATTAAAACCTAAAATAAAAATTAATAAACAAAAAAAAATTAAGCGCAGCATTTACTTTCTCACAAGACTTGACCAGTGTGGCAGTGCAAGGAGAAAGAGCCCATGGAGAGAGGAGGGAGATCATCGTCCACCAAAGGCCCATCGCTGGAATGACCGAGCCAAGGACGTCATCTAAAGCTCGTACAACTTCCACTTTTCGTTCTTAGGTTGACTCGCCGTCTCAAAATTGAGGGAGGGGACTGAGCGTGATGAGGGACTGGTGGTTGTGGCTTGGTGTCGATCACATATGGGATGAGTTGGCTATTGGGTTGAAGGGAAGCAGGTGTACCTGGCTTGGGGTGGGTGGGTAACAGGGCCACTCCTGAGATTTCGGGAATCCTGTGCGAAAATTTAAACGAAACCCTTATTAAGAAATAAAAATAATTATAAATTAAACTTACAGATTAATTTTTTAAATTTATATAAATTTAATTTTTGTAAAAATAAATATATTAAATACAATCAGTTGAGTTAAAAATAAATTTTGACTTTTTCGGGTCTTGAGTTCAAATGGCTATGATGTTGTTTTGGATTTCTTTTTACACTTCTCCGCCTTGCGATCATGGCTTCCCCTATGGAATCTTCTTCTTAGGCCACACCTTCCTCTGTTATCTCCAATTCCTCAAACCCTAACCCTAATTCTGCAAATTCGTCAGATTCGTTTGCTTCTCTTACAATTCAAAACATTGGAAGCATGGTAAGCGGGACAACTATCTCGTCTGGAGAGCGCTCTTGGAACCTATCTTTTGCCGCTATAAAATTCTTAGAATCGTCAATGGTTCGGAACCTTGTCTTGCACCTTTTCTCGCAGATTGCTCGATCAATCCTGAGTTCAAGATCTGGTATGAGAAAGACCAGAACATTCTCATATGGCTGAATTCTGCTTTCTCTGAAGTAGTTGTTCCTTTCACTGTGGGCATTTTCTCTGCTCGTGAGCTTTGGTTGAAAGCTTGAACAGCGATTCGGAGGTGTTTTCGATGCGCATATTCATCAACTGTGGTCGAGATTACAATCTGTGCAGAAGGGCTCACAATCAATCTCTAAATATAGAAAGGAAATCTCTGATTCTCTTACATCGGCCGGTGCGACTGTTCAGATCGTGACCTAATTGCGATCACTCTTCATGGTTTACCAGATGAATTCGAGTCATTCATCGATTCGATCATGCTTCGTTTATCTTCTACAACTCTCGATGAGCTTCATGGTTTGCTTCTCAGCAAAGAAATCTCCATGGCTCGAAGAAAGAAGCTTGCCACTGCATCTAACTCGGAGCCTTTTCACGCCTTTGCTGCCCAATTTCAGAACTTTCCAATTCTTCCCACACCTGTATATCCTCCTATTCCACAAGGTTATGCTGCTCAGTCATCCAATTATAACAGAAACCCTAAATTCGTCAATAATCAAGGTTGTGGGCGATACAAAGGTCAAAATTGTGGCAATTCTGGTAATAATCGCAATAATTTGACTCGTGAATTCAACAATTATGGCAACAGTTGTGGAAATTTCAATCGAAATTACAACAATTATGATTGCAATGCTTCTGGTGGTCCTATACCTCGTCAAATTTGCAAATCTCGTGAACATGAAGCAATTGATTGTTTCCAACGCATGAATGCCTATCAAGGCAAAATTCCTCCAGCTAAGCTTGTTGCTGCAATGTGTGCACAGTCCTCATCTAAGCCGCCTCCTCCAGTTTGGCTTATGGATTCTTGGCGAGATTGAGACTAACAAGTTTGAGCTTTTAAGAACTTGTATGAAGGAGTCGAGCGATAACGTGAGCGATGAGACTGGAGAAAAAAATGCTTGCTGTGCTAATAATAATATTTTTTTGGGAGATCTTCCTCTAGTGTTGATGCTGGGCCTTCTATATATCTTTAAATTATCATGAACTTTTATTTAACCTAAGCCTTTTGGCCAATCAAATTAATGAAACTTATGTCTTTTATCTAATGTTCATTTCTATAATTCTTTACTGTCATTGTTCTTACATTGTTCTTACTTAATTTGTATTTATTAGTTACTCTTCAAAAAAAAAGTATGTACTGAGATACTAGTTTGGGAGAAAATAAATCTTATTTTTTTAAATTAGCATGAATAATAGGCGCTTCATGAATTTTGAATCTATATTCATCTATTCATACCATGCTGAACCAATTATACTCATTCTTATCCACCAAGCACAACAAATGCATGCACGAAGAATCAAAGTGCCATGCAATGTTTTGCACATCCTTAGTTAATACTTCATTTTTGTCTGGAAGGAATATTGATCCAAGAATGAATTAAGGAGATGGAGCAGTTTACTTACTATCAACAAACTCCAGTGGGAGGCGCAACTCACGTGAAGTGTCAGACTCCCACTTACCGTTGATTGCCAGCGTATCTTTAGGCCAATCATGGTCTCTTCTGCTCATGGTGTCAAACAGTCTATGGCGCGTCCTCAGCTGCCCAACATCGCCAGAGTGACCAATTTCAAAGAAGTACCATAATTCTTCAATAGTTAAGTCTAGGTCAAAGAACTTGTTGAGATTGATGAATCCCATCATAGTCAGCAACAGTCCAGCTACCCAACATCGCAAGAGTGACCAATTTCGAAGAAGTATCAGAATTCTTCGATAGTTAGGTCCATGTCAAAGAACTTGCTCAGATTGATGAATCCCATCATAGCTCAACAGCAGTCCAGTTGCCAACTCATGCCAGCCGCCCTAGCGGCCCAACTTCAAGGCTTCCAGCTACATCGACCTCCATTGGTGAGTATCAGGCAACCCTTGCTGCCATGTCACCAACATGGGCCTCAACCCACTCATTCCAAGCTGCTCAGTGGCAGCAACTTAGAAGAATTCAGAAAATTGTTCGAAGGAAACAAAAAATATATGCATGTGTGTAGGAGGGCATGGCACCAGGCTAGCCCTCCACACATGCTAGGCCGCAGCTTAGCACGCCAGTGCACTAGGCTAGGCCCGTAGGTCCGAGCTTGCTCCTCATTCTCAGCAACTGAAAGCCACGCTAATTGCCCTTACAGCCTAGCTTCGTGGCTTCTAGGTCTATTATCCAGACCTCGGCTCCCCTAAGCCGAGCCTTATCTCCACGTGGACCTTTGTCCACCTAATCTCAGTTGCCCACGACAGCATCAACAAACAAAAAACAGTTTTCGAATTTTTCGTACCTTTGGTGTGATGAAAACAAAGACAACAATTGACTCTCCAAAGGGGCAAACAAAGAAGAAAATTTAGGGAGGGGTTACAAAATATCCTTCTATTTTCTCTTTCTTGCGTGGAAAAACAAAGTACTTCTAGGTTTATTTAACCCTCTATTTATAGAGAAAAATAAAATCCTACATGCCTTTGGATTCCATCACCCTCCAGACTTTTGCTTCAAGTTAGAGCTCAGAATTCAATGTAGACAAGGAAGAAATTTTTGGCAAGTCGATCTTAGAAAAACCTACACCTGCTGCACCCCCTGTGGCTGCACGCTAGGTGTGGGGGCATTTGTGGAGCCAAAAATAATTCTAAAAATCATGGAGTTGACACATGGACAACTTCTCAAGTAAGTTCATGACTGCAGTTATTAAATGGCGAAGTTCACATCAACTTCCACGCACTGCTCAACCAAGAGGACATTCTGAGCTACTGACTACGATTTCTCCAAGCTCCGCTGCCCATTAGCAAGGAGATAATTATGAGAAAATTAATTATCTAAATTCTCTTCCTTAGTTTCTCATTTGAAGACTAATTCCTTTATTCAAGGAATTCACATCCTATTTAACTAGGATTCTCAAAGATAATTCCAAGATATTATTTTATTAAATATATATTTAGCAATTATCTCTCCATCCATCCTACGGATGAAATTCTTTCGCCAACTGGAAGCCAGCATGTGGCGATATCCCACTCCCCATGGCCGGCCGAACTCCCCTATAAATACCTCAATCTCCACCATATTTTTGTAAGTTTTTGCTACGCAATCAAGACCTAATACTTCCTCTCTTTTCAAAGAAACGAAACTAAGAGCATGGCGGTGAACTGGTGGGAGCGCCCGCTGGAGGAGATAAAGAGTGACAAGTTGGAGTTTTTGAAAACTTGTATAGAGGTTTTGTGTGGCAAAGTGAGCAATGAGATTAGAGGCAAAATGCGTGCAGCCCAGGCTTTATCTTATCATGATCTTATGTAACCTAAGGCTTTTGGCTAACCAAATTAATGATTTTTATGTGCAGTGGTGTTTTATATACGTCTTTTATCTAATGTTCTTTTGATAATCTATTTTCGTTTGGATTGAAAAAAAGAAAAAAGAAAAAAAAAGAGGGGCATGTATGAATTTGTGAAAGTTGGAATACAGGTCTGAAATTCGTCCCAACAACTGAGTCACTTAGAAAATTATAATATTCTACTAAATGATATCAGTTTTATTCCTGTGTGTTGGTACTTTAAGAAACTATCATAGTTGTAAGAAACCAAATGTAAATTACTTCATAGTTGTAAGAAACCAAAGTAAAAATGTAAAATTGTTTAGTTGGAGAGAACTTTCATCCTCCATAAACGACTCCGTTGAGCTCGACTCTTCTCCATTTCACAAACCAACTCCACCAACTCCTCTTGCTTTGTAAATAACAACCCAGTAGCAAAATTGGAATTGATTTCTTAAAGTCAATCTTAGAATCAATCTTCTTTGTTCATTTCCAGAGTATTTAGTAGTCCTGAATTATTAAAGAAAAATTGGCAACGGTACACCTTTTATTTTTTGCATTTTTCGGTGAGATGTGCTTTTCTATCCTTTACTACATGACAGTTGAAGCAAATGCTGGCAAGTGGCAATCCAAGATATAAAATTGATTTACAACCACTTTTACATACCAAAATGAGATGCTCTAAGACCATCTCCAATGTAGAGGGTTAAAGTCTAAATTTTTAGCCCCAAAAATTTAGCACTTAACCCATAAATAATTTTTCTCCTCCAATGGTGTTGGGTTAAAATTTGAGCCCGAGATTAATAAATAATTATTTTAGCCTATTTTTTTTTCGGTAACTGTTTTAAAATAAAATTTATGTAGATTATCCTAATTTATTTTTGTGTGTTGTGGACAGTTTTTAGGGAAGGGTGCGGCAAGAGAAGAATAGAGAGAAAGAGAGAAAGGCTTGAGGAATTATGTTGTATTGTAGTACATTATTCCTCATGCCAAGTGCCTTTATTTATAGTGAAAGAAGTACAATTACAATAGGACTGTAAACTTTAAGATAACTGAATATCTCAATCCATATCTACCTAGGATTTACACAATCACATTTAACACATGTTTATATTATCTACAACACTCCCCCTTGAGTGTGCAAATACTCAAGTAGATATCGCATCAGATCTTCAAGATGATGTAGAGATAGTTGATGAAGTTGTCTCGTAGGCATGATAGAGAACACTCGAGTCTCATATAGGGAACTTGCATATAAAAAGAATAAAAACTCTCACAAAACCTGGCTATGGTAAAACCCAAGACGGGACAAAACTCATAGTCTAGGAGAAAAGTGAATTAATGCAATGTCGATACTTAACATCTTCAAGACGTAAGTAGTAAGAAAACACATAAGGGTATGACCAGCCCAGAATGGGTGTCTCGTTAAAACCTAGTCAGGCAACAAAAACCCAATGGGAAAAATGATCCTGATCGTAGGGAAAAAGAGTACATTAAGGTCAAGTGAGTATACTTCAGGATACTCCCCCTGAGTTCGATAAAACTCCCCTTGAGAACTACAAGCGTAGCAAATGAGAAAATTTGCACATACCAAATCCTCGAACAAGCTTCTTCGGCAATGACTTCGTGAAGAGATCGGCAAGGTTGTCTTCAGATCGGATCTGCTTGACTTCAATCTTCTGATGCTCATGCTAATGTGATGTAGACGCAATATGCTTGGTGTTGACTTCTTGGATGTATCATGTTATGGTCTGGTCGATACATGTGGCGTTGTCTTCATAGATCGTTGTTGGAACTCAACAAAGGATGAAAAATTACAGGTGCTTCAAATATGCTCCCATGTACACGGGTGCCTTCGTGTATGGCGATGAGCTCGAAGACGTCGCAACTAAGGTCTATTTGGTTGACCTCCAAGATATTGCGATGTTCCTAACGGTAAAGACATAATCCGTTTGGAAACGTGCCTTGTGCGGAACAGACAGATAGTCTGTGTCAGCGTTGAAGGGAAATTATGAGATTATGTTGGGATTTCTAATGACTAGCATGCATATACAATTCTAAATTCATATGCATAAGCAACGGAAGCTAAATTATCAAAGCAATAGTCATGCAAATCCCCTTCAAGAAGCATAGGTTTGTATTTGATGCATCTTAGAAAATAAGAACAAAGTGAAGGTGTAGTTTTATACCTCTTGATCTACTCTTTAGACCAAGGATGGACCACCTCCAAGCCCTTTGTTCTTGGAACTCCTTGAGCCTTGCTTCCCTCCTTGATTCCTCCACCTTGATTGATTGCCTTCAATAGGTTTCTCCTTGAGCCTCCAAATTAGAAGACCTCTAAAGATCCACACCCACTCAAGTAGTGAAATGGATGATGGATCATCAAAAGAAAGGGAGATGAGTAGCTATCCTTTCTCTTGGGATGGCCGGCTGTTTTAGTGAGGAAGGAGGAGATATTTTTTCTTCTCTTTGGTTGACAAACTCAATCCAAAGCCATACCAAGTTATGGCATGAAGTATGGTGATGTTCCACTTATGAAAGTTTCATTAAACTTCCATATATATAAAAGAGGTGAGTCAACTTTTGACTCCACTCACTCTCTCTCATTCATAGCCGGCCATTGAGTGTATTTTTGGGCTTTTGGGCTTTTATAATATCAAGTCATCTTATGCTTGAATAAAAGCCCAAAGAGGTTTAGGACCCAATGGGCCCTAATGAACCCGAACTTTTTCATAAAGCCCAAAACGATCTTTTATCGCTTCTATGATTTCATTAGACTTTCTAATTAATCATAACACTCAATTAATTCAATTAATTATTTCCATCATTCATATGTGGTTCCACCACAAGAGTGTATCGGTGTACAATCATTTTAGGTTCTAATTAGCAAGGCAGTGAGGTGATTGGTATCAATCCAATTGATTAGTTTTAATCCAATCATCTAGTGAATTAAAACTTATTTTAATTCTTTATCTTCTTTGATGATTACTAATTTAATCATCCATAAGATCCCACAAGCCATGAGTGACATCTAAACATATATCATGGCTACCCAAGCTAATGTAGAAGTTTGTTCGGAGAACCTATTCAATTGGAACTACAATGTAATTCGATCCTTCTCTAATACAATACTCTCAATCACACTATTAGGGTATGGATACATAATGTCAAACCCCTAATGTGATTATACCATGTTATATGATTCTATTGAGTCGTAAAGGAACACTTTCCATCACTACGCTCATTACTTCGGCCGAAGATTCCCGAATCATATCATAGAGTATTCTTCCTCTCATAACGAGGATTAGAGATCCCTTGTCGACTATTCACTTGCCTCCATGGCTAAGTAGCTTAACCCCAACTATGCCGTGGACACCCTCAAGATTGGGGTGACTTTGACATAGTCAAAGATCAAGGACCTAACCACAAGACAACTATGATGTTTCAGGTCAAAGGATTACTTACATATTCCAATCAATGGAGTTACTTGCTTGACATGTGAGTAGACCTCCATGCAAGTACTCCCTTCGATTGTATTCAGTGAACTCATTCCCTTAATGAGCACCTACATACTTGTCATAGTGTCATTACACGAATGGCTGAGACTCTCCATCCTTCCCATTTGAAGTTGACATAGTACGTACTGGTCTATGGATTGTCAGTATCCCTCTGACAATCCCATGACCAGGAACATTTTGAACATCATGGTTATGAGAAGAAGGTCTCTGCAGTCTAACTTCATTAGATTACTTCTTCCATCAATCCATTGTCCATGGATTCACTATTTGGACATATATCAACTATTGAGATTGTCCTAATAAGTGACTTTGCCCTTTTGCTGTATTTAGGGTTATCCAAACATACAGTCAATGTCCTGAAAAGTTTCTTCCAAAGATTGACTTTCAGGGCATATTTCCAACAAGCGTATCCCACAAGGTAGGCATCATTATGATAACCAAGGGGTTGTGGTTAATTCTGAGATGCGCAGGGATAGAATAAGCCCAAATCCGTAGTAACGGAAAAACGTCTTTAACACCTATTTGGTGGTAGCGTGTAGGCGCAGTGTTGTATCTTACCAAAAGATCAACAACGAATGAGATGTCATGCATAATGCAATGAGCTAAGTACAATAAAGCGCTAATTGAACTTAGATATAGAACTTCAAGTTCCACAACCTTTTCAAGGATCTCATTTGCATCTAGCGTATGAACGGTCATGGGTGTACTCAAAGGCAACACCTTCTGGGTGTAGTTCGACTGGTGGACCGTAATACCATCTGAACTATGCTCAAAACTTTGGGTCGAGATGGAAACGAGTTTTTCCAAGATCTTCATCTCAAATTCCGACTTCAGGTGCGAGGCAGTTTTCTCAAGCTCTTCCAGAGTCTAAGTGAGATTTAAGTCATCGACATAGACTGCAACTCTAGCAAATTCAGTTTTGTACACACAGGGGCATAGTTTATTCACATATCCCTAACTGATCAAATATTCACTTAAACGGGTATACCACATCCGCTTGGATTGGTCCAATTCGTAAAGTGAAAGCCTCAATTCAATAGAGAGGGTGTTCTGTGGTCTAGAACTATTTGGATCAGTCTATAAGTCCTTCGGGAACTTACATGTATATTTCTGTATCAAGATCCCTATAGATACGTTACAACCACGTACATAAGCTGCATATTCAGTTTTTCGGAAAACTACCAAACTGATAAGGTAACGAAACGTTATGACGTCCATTACGGGGGAAAAAGTCTCCTCGTAATCAATCCCAGGGCGTTGAGAGAAACCTTGCGCCACAAGGCGTGCCTTATATTGCACTATTTCATTCTTCTCATTACGCTTCCTTACGAAAACCCACTTGTAGCCAACGGGCTTCACATGTGGAAGTGTAGGAACTACAGGTTCAAACACTTTACATTTCGCAAGTGAATCAAGTTCGACCTGGATTGCTTATTTCCAGTTTGACCAATCAGTTCTACGTCGACATTCATCAACGGAACACAATTCGATATCATCGCTTTTCACTATTTTGGGTAGCTACTATATATGTGAATATCATTGATGATAATCTCATTCCAAATTCCATTAACTCATCCATGCATGCATAATGGACCAAGACTACAGGTCTCGGGATAATCCGGATTAATTTCATGAGGTGGAATGGTTGAGATAGCGAATGAGGAAGGGATTCGTTTTCTGCCATGTTTCTCCACTTCTAGGGAGGTGAATCCTTCGAATTGAGTGATCTATAGTGCTTCAGGCCGAGAACAGATTGATTGGCTAGCCGTCGGTGTACCGGGCCGTCCAACAGGGGCGGCCAACCGTCCTTTAGGGGCAGCACACCCTTCGGGGATGTTGACTCGACGTCCGTTAGGTACGTCTATCCTTGCAGGCATGTTTGCAGCTGGTATATGTGATCTCGTCACTTTATCTAGATCAGAGAAAGCATCTGGAGCAATACTCTGGAATCTAGAATATGAGGATCGAGATGAGACATAGTGGGGATGTCCACGATAATTCGCGCCGTTCATCAGGAACGTTAACGTTCTTATCTCCCCCTAACGGCAGGAAGAGTGTCTCATCGAAGTGACAATCCGCAAATTGGCAGTAAAGAGATCGCGTACAAGGGCTCTAAAGAGCTAATTCGAAGGAGAATCACAATCGAGAAAGATTCACATCCTTCTTTGAGGGCCCATATTGGTACATTGCGGCGGCACAATATGGCATAAGGTGCATACCCAAAATGCGTGAATACGAAACATCAGGTTATGGGGTAGCAATGGGCCTCAAGCGGACCAATCATGGCTGCATATAAGATTGTATAGCCTTAGGCAGAGACCGAAAGCTTGGTGCATTCACCAAGGTCCTGGCGATCAATTGATAATGCGCTTTATGATCGTTTCTACGAGGCTGTTTGGGGGTTGAACATGGGGAATTCAATGTTCAATTTCAAGCCCAAAAAAACATGCAATACTTATCGAATACTGTTCGATATAAACTCTCCGGCATTATCCAGTCTTCTAGACTTTATGGGATAATTAGGGTGGTGAGCCCTTAAGTAAGAATTGGCTAGGAGTTTAGCATCAATGTGTATGTGGACAAACATGTGACCATTGTGTCGATATATCAACCAAAAACCATATTTACATGGTCCGCATTTTTGGTTGGAAGAGTCCACATTATTCCCTTTGATCCACTGTGAAAAGAGGGTTATGTAGTAACTTTGCTAGGGATGATGTAAAAATACAATTTCCCCAACGAGCAGGCTTGGCAAAGTGTGCTTGTAGGCACAAAATCCTTACTTCAGGTAAGGTGATGCATTGTGTAACATATTGCATCGTGTTTTGACCTGAATGTTCCAAACAGTCGTGCCAAAGCAAGTAAACTGCTCGAATCACCCGGCTTCAAGCCGGCCTATATGTGGCATGTCCCAGTTGGGAGGTAGCCCATTGGCCCCAAAACATAGCTTCAGGCTTCATATTTTGGAAGGTGATGCAAAGATACGTCACTCTATTTTCTACAGTGGTTTTTATGATCATTGTTCGCTCGAATATCCTTATAAGTCAATGACGTTCTTCTGGAACGGAGAATATAAGGCCCCTTAATAGTAATTCAGTACCATTAATACAACGAGGAGCAGTGCCAATGCCCTTAATCAGGTTAGGTGGACCTGAATTCGTTGCTAGAGGGGTGATTTAGGTATGAAGTTAGTGTGCATAGTCGCACGTTCATCCAGACAACTAACTTCCCCACATTTATACCTTATCACATGTTAATTGAATTCGATCACATGTATAAGAAACATGATTCAATTAACTTATATTCGAGGACAATATTCATAATAATATCCAAAAAATTTAAAGCAAATACCAAAACAATCATCCAAACAAAAAGGAAAAATTGTTCAAAACTTAAACCAAAAGATAGGGGGTTTCGGCCAACATGGCCTTCCATGTCAAAATTATGCTTTTTCATATGTGTTAGGTGAAGCAAAATTAGTCTCACAGATTGACTACGGGAATGGTACTCCTCAACAACATTGGTAGGGGCTCAAGTAAGTGCATAACCAATGATCTATTCCATTAAAACAGAAGTAGATTTTGCACGGTTGAGGTTCGAGAATACTGTCCCTTATTCTTGAAGTTTTGGGTCTGAGTTGCCAAAGGATCACGTGTTTGGTCGTCATGCTACCCTTTTGGTTGACCCTGATTTTACCACTATTCAGTACTCTCCAGCCGAAGAAGGAAGAGTAGATATGGTAGGCCTCTGCTGAAGCAGAGCCTTAAGTTCAGTACTCCTTTGTCGAAACAGAGCAAGACCTTCAGTACATTCCTGCCGAAGCAGGGCATGCCGTTCGGTAGACTTCAGCCGAAATTGTCTATACCGTTCGGTAGACTCTGTCGAAACAGAGTCTATACCATTCGGTAGGCTCCAGCCGAAGCTGGATCACACCGTTCTGTACCTTTCAGCTGAATCACTGGGGTGCCGCTTTCACTGTTGTGCTTTTCAGTGAGCAAAGTGGTAGTAATCAGATCCGAGAACTTAGTGAACCTCCACTCTCTATAATGCTTCTTCATGAGCATTTTAGAGGCATGGAAGGACGAGAAAATCTTCTCTAGTCAAAATTCAATCGGATTCTATAAACTTCAGAATTGTACCTATTCACGGATGGAGTTCAATCATGCCTTGTGTTAGGCAAGATATGTCTTGCTTCGGGCAAGGTATGTCTTGCTTTCGACAAAGTGTGTCTTGCTTTGGGCAAGGTGTGTCTTGCTTCGGGCAAGGTGTGTCTTGCTTCGAGCAAGCTCATCTTTGCATGATTAGAACGATCCGTAGAGTGAGTCAAAGAGCCTTGGAATCCTCGTCATTGAGGTATTTCCATTTACAATGCTTCAGGCATAAGTCTTCGGATGAAGATCATGACAGACGCTTATTTAGCTCTATTCACGTCATTGTTGGCTTCAATGTTGCTCAGTTTCTCGGTAGTCAAGTGGAGCTTCACAACTTGTGCCCACATAAAGTAGTTTCTGCTAGAAACTTCCATGTTAGTGAAATTGAACTTGTTACGGTTCAGAAATCTACTGGATAGAGGAACAAGATTGTGGTTGGTGCTTATGGGAAATAAATTCTCCATAATCATAAAAGTTAGAACATTTGGGTTCTAAGACATGGTTTGGTTTAAATTTTCATGAAAACTACGGGTTTCATGGGTATTTAATTTTTAAGGAAACTTCAGGTTTCATTGACACTTATTTGAAGCTTCGGGTTCGAATTTATGAACTTCAAGTTCATATATACCTGCAAGCAAACGCAATCTATATAGAACAAAAAGTAAAATTTGACATATATTGTGAATGGGTAGTGAAATATAGGTCTACGGGACCTTCGGGGTGTGAAAATATGACCCAAATAACTTTTGGTGGGTCGTGGTTGGAGCTGCAGGCCCAACCAACAGAGGTTGGGCTGCTGGCCAGCAGAGAAAAAACATTGGGCTGAAAAAGCCTAAAAACCCAGCAGGGCTGGGGTGTGTGAAACGGGCTACAAGAAGGCCCTAGCCCATCAGGGCTGAGTAGAAAAGGAAATGGGCTGCAGGGGCCATGGGCCCAGCAGCTGGCTGGGGAGGGAGGGGGGCTGGCCCAGCAGATGGGCCAAGTGGTGCAACTGGCCGAGCAAAGGGAGCGGGTCGAGGAAAAAAAACAGGCCCAAAGCATGGACTGGGCTTGCGTTGGGCTCGGCTGGAGCCAGTAGGGTGGGCTCAGCTATAGGCCGATGTTGGCTCGGCTCGGCTCCGATTAGGGTTTTTTTTTTCTTTATTTTTCAAAAAAACGAAAAAAAAAATTTCAGTAAAGAATTTCTAGTTTTTTTTCTTTTCAGAAAAACGAAATTTTGTGTTTTTTTGCAGAAAAGCGAAAAAAAAGAAGAAAAAAACCCTTAATTTTTCCTTCGTTCACACGATCATCAATTCATTTAATATATGACAGATATATTAAATGTCGATGTTAACACAATATTTGCAGAAGATCAATAATTCTTTAAAAGCAGAAAATTGGGTTATGCATCATGGTGAAGGTTCATGCAATCAGGTCTGACAAAATATCGACAATTGAGACCGTGTTTTAGAAGAACCTGGATGGCTGATGATGATGGTTGAACAATTTGTTTGCAAAATTGCCTTCAACTCCGGATTTCCATCGTCAATGTGTTGAATCTCGTTCAAAATAACTGGGGAAAAAATTGAATCAATAGCAAGTATATTAATTCAATAAAATAAATAAATCAAAGTAAAATTGATTGAAAATAATACTCCCCATGATTGAAGATGGCCAAAACTCCGGTATAATTCTCTTGAGCACAGCGGAAAGAGCGTGCTGATAACGTGTTGTGGACAGTTTTTAAGGAAGAGTGCGGCAAGAGAAGAATAGAGAGAAAGAGAGAAAGGCTTGAGGAATTATGTTGTATTGTAGTACATTATTCCTCATGCCAAGTGCCTTTATTTATAGTGAAAGAAGTACAATTACAATAGGACTGTAAACTTTAAGATAACAGAATATCCCAATCCATATCTATCTAGGATTTACACAATCACATTTAACACATGTTTATATTATCTACAACATTGTGAACATTTTAACCTAAAAATAATTTAATTCCGATAAATAATGAAAATCACTAAATTGTGTAGATGATTGAACAAATACATAGGTATTTATGGACTTTTTGGGTGAATTTTGATTTAAATAATTTTTTAAAATTGTTTTAGCCGTTAGATTAATTTTGGGCCATTAGATATGTTTTTTTACAGTTAGATTTTATCATATTCTATCTCAACCATTGAATTTAATGTATTTATAAATTAGATTTTATTTAAAAAAAATTAATTGCATCTGGACCATTGGATCAACCAACGGCCCAGAGATCCTGGCCATCCGTGTAAAATAGCCTTTGGGCTCGGCTTCGGTTGGTGGCCGACAAGGCTGCAGATGTGGGGGACCCACGCTGACAAGCCCACTAACCCAGGTGGGATTCTGGTCTAAATTTGACCCAATTTTAGAATTTATCCCAAATCCAAATTTTAGCCCAGCTGTTGGAAGAGGTTTGGGAGAGTTTAAGTTCTAAATTTTGGACTTTAACCCAGCTATTAGAGATGGTAAGGCCACCAATATTGTTAAGAGCATTCAATATTTTCTCATCACTAAATTTAAAAACATATAATTATCTTGTTCATTTTACTCAAAACATTTATTTATTCACATATTTCATTCCAAAATAATATGAGCCGGCCTTTGTTGTCTAGTGGCTCTTGGTCCACAGCCTACAATCTGCTATTTTCTTTCAAATAGCTTATCCTTCCTAATCTCCAGAAAAATAGTAGGAGCAGTGAGTTTTCTTGACGGCTTAATCCATTCTCTGCCTTCACTTAAGCAAAAATAAAAGGGGGCATCAATTTTATCATTCAACATATATTGAATGTTGGAGAAATTTTGTAAACATGTGGTTATGGTTATGATGAATGATGAAAGATTGTTTCAAGGCACGTATAAATACATGTCTTTCAGACTCTATTCGGCCCCACATACAGTGTGCAAAAGCGATATTTCGAATACGCCTATTATTTGTCAAAGTTTTTCACATTCTGAAGACAAACCCCAAACACTCAAAGAGATAGACAAGAATGCTCAAGATTTAACTAAAAACTAATACTGGAGATTTTAGTTTCTAGAGCATTTTGTATAAGAAAACAATATAAGTGGAGGAGAGGAATATGAATGAAGTGAAAAATTATTGTTCTGGATGATCTTCAATGTCCGTAGACAACCTCTATTTATAGAGATTAAGCGTCTCTTGGAAATGGGTCATACTCATTCATCCATGCCTCTTGATTCGAGTCTCAACTCTTCATCAAGAGTTGCCAATTTGCCGGTTATCATGATGACCATTAGTTAACTAACAAAAGACCCAATCTAAGACACAACTTATTGTAGACATTTGTTTCAAACGATGGCTGTCCAATAGGTTATAAAAACTCTGTATTTTGAATTCAAAATAAGATAACCGTTCATTCTATAATCGACCGCTTCAGCCTTCATTCCATCGATTTTATATTGTTTAAAATATCCAACATTAAATCTAATGAATGATCAACGTAGGCAACAAACAAAGCTTAAGTCATGTCCGCGAAACACATGTAATTAAGGAGCATGGTCTCGAAGTAAACCTGCCAATAGGCACCAAAAATAGATTTCTCAACGATCCGACCACTTTTAATAAAATTGAGAACTGATTTTGGGTATACATAAAAATTTCTCGCGCCTATAAGCAGAGAGTCTTGGGTGCGCTTACGGAGTGGGGGTAGTGTGAGAGGGGGGTGGGGTCTAGATGTAGGGTAGTGGTGGGCCTTAAATCAGAGAGTGGTGAGCCATGAGAGATTTTTTGAGTCTAAGTTAGACAGATGAGGAGGCCCGGATACCGGACCTAAGAGCAACTTCAGTGTTGCCCACCTCCCCCAGGCAATCACTATTCAATCCACCCCAATGAACAGTAATTGCCCTAATGAACAATGTATTCCCCTGTCAATTGCTTTTTACATCTCCACCCCTACAATTAAATTGCCCTGGCAATTGACAATAAAATATTAGTATTTTTTATATTTATAAAATAATACATAATAATTTTATTTGTAATTTCGGATAAGATTTTTAATCGTTCTCGTTGCGCCACGTGTCATTATCCGAAAAACCAATAACAATAAAATATTTGTATTTTTTTATTTATTTATAAAATAATTCAAAATAATTTTATTTGTTATATCGGATAAAATTTTTAATCGTTCTCATTGCGCCACGTGTCATAATCTGAAAAGACAATTATTGGTGATGGATTTCCGATAAGATTTTTAACGAATCACGTTGTGCCACGTGTCACAACCCGATTACACTCATTTATGACATATTTCCACCAGATTTTGAACAAATGGCGGCATGCCACGTGGCTTTATCAACAACCTAATCCTTTCTGAATCCTCCATATAATCCACCATCCATCCTCAGAAATCTCACACCACCATTCATAGTTTCTACTTCCTTCTTCACCAAAATCCCTATCATTATTCATAGTTTCTGCTTCCTTCTTTTACAATGTCTTCTTCTTCTTCTTCAAAGATGATGTGGGAAATCGATCAAGAAGAGGAAAAATTGTTTAACCAATCAGAAGCAACGTTCAATGGCGGGGATTGGGCCGAAAATCAGATGGAAGAGGATGACGAGTGTAGACGGAGAGATGACGAATCAAGAATGGCAAGAGCCTCACATTCCCGTCGAGTCATCCAAGTTGTGGCTCACACCTCCAGGGCCAACCGTGTTATCAACATTGATAGAAACAGGCAACGACGAGGTCAGGAGTTGTTGGACGATTATTTTGTCCGTAACAGTGCATTCCCTGATACGTACTTCCGACGTCGTTTTAGAATGGAACGACATTTGTTCAACAAAATCATGGGCGCTGTTTGCAACCATGATTCTTACTTTGTGCAAAAGGCAGATGCTTTTGGTGTTATGGGTCTCCTGCCTGAGCAAAAAATTACTGCTGCCTTGCGGATGCTTGCATATGGAGCAGCTGCAGACCAAGTGGACGAGATAACGAGGATGGGAAAATCAACCATTCTTGAGTCCCTGATGAGATTTAGCTCGGCAATCGAATCTATTTACACTGCAGAGTACCTCCGGAGGCCTACTCCTGATGACTTGCAAAGGCTTCTGAAGAACGGTGAGATGCGAGGTTTTCCAGGGATGATTGGAAGCATTGATTGTATGCACTGGACTTGGAAAAACTGTCCAAGTGCATGGCAAGGTGCTTATGGGGACAGAAAAGGATCAAAAAGTATCATTTTAGAGGCAGTGGCATCTTTTGATACATGGATCTGGCACGCCTTTTTCGGAGTTCCTGGTGCTCAAAATGATCTCAATGTCCTTGCCCAATCCCCAGTGTTCAACGACGTCCTGCAAGGAAAGGCACCGAAAGTCACATACTGGGTCAACGGACGTCAGTACGACGGGGCATACTATCTAGCAGACGGCATTTACCCAAGGTGGGGATCGTTTGTCAAAACAGTGCCACGTCCACGATCTGCAAAGGAAAAATACTTTGCAAGATGTCAAGAAGGATGCAAGAAGGATGTGGAGCGTTGTTTTGGTATACTACAAGCTCGCCGGGCTATTGTTAGGGGTGCTGCAAGAATGTTTGTTGTAGAGTCGCTTCGATCCATCATGATGATGTGCATCATTCTTCACAACATGATTGTGGAAGATGAGTACGATTATGATGCCGTTGATGAATATGAGCCAGACCCGATGAACAATTCCAGAACACAAATATCTGCCGTTGGATTTAAAAAAATTTGAATTTCAACACTCCAGATTGTGCCACGTGTCACAACGGTAACTTTTCTGAATTTTAAAACTTTTTTTTTTTAATTTTTAATGGAATTAATGTCAACCGTTGATCTGAGATCCAACGGTTGATATTAAATCCTTTTTTTTATTACTGTTGCAGATCCAACGGCTCAAATTAAATAGCCGTTGAGATCTCACGGTACAGGGGAAGCCACGTGGCTTCCCCCAACGGTTGGATTCGAAGTGGCCGACAGCGGGCCCCACCTTCTGCAGGCTTGTCGGCAACGCTCCTCACGCTCGCGTGCATTGCACGAGCCACGCGCAAAAAAATTTAAACCGCGTGGCTGACGTCAGCCACCTCGGTGGCTTGGGCTGTCAATTTTGCACGGGCCTCTCCCTCGAGTAGCCCCCTTCCCCCCAGCAATCCACTACTCCAGCCCATGCAATCCAATCCCCCCAGCTATTTCACCCACATTGCCTGAGCAACTACATGGGCTGGAACTGCTCTAATGCATAATATTGTCAAAGACTCAGAAAAATTCGTTCTTGCATTAATGCTAGCTAGAAACAGAGAACTAGCTAAGTATTCTTTAGACAGCACATCTCATTTATTTATTTCATTGAAATATTACAAAATCATGACAATACTAATGTGTCAAAATTCATAAAGTTTATTTATCCTATTGTATGTATAGTAATAGATAAAGGGATATTTCCTTTTTAGTATCTATATATTTAGGCTGATGGACAGAATGTAATAACGTAGTTTGGTCCACCGCTGCATGTAAAGAGGCTATTGACATCATCATAAGCGTAGCTATAAGCCAGAGGGCACTGGTTCTCAGAGAACCGAGAGTAGTCTGTGGGTGGACATGTAGCTGGTGTCTCATTAGGAGGAGTGCAGCAGAATTGTGGTTGATTAAATTGTGTACACGCACTCTTGCATGCAATTACGCTCCCATCGGACCCCGGCACTTGCAGCTCAGCCGGGCAAGCGGCGTTGACGTTGGCGGGGCAGGAAGAGGTCTGGCAGTCTCCAGTGCCGCCTTGTGTCGCAACAGACATGGGCAAGTTGAAGCCATCAACAAGACTTACGTCGTAGAAGTCTTGGCCTCCGTTTGCTACAACATTTATTTCGACTAGGGTTGCTGGTGGAACTGCACCGTTACCGTTGCATGCGACTTGACCAGAGCTACACTCTGCTGTGGCACAACTGAACCTTCCTGATGCGTCCGTGGAGCATCCGGTTCGGCCCCAGAAGCGGCCTTTCCATGGGACTGGAGTAGTCACGGAACTGCCAGCGCCAGGTAGTAACTCGAACCCTGTGGAGGACAGTTGTGGTTGTTGATCGGAGGTTAGGGATCCTGGCCATACGGTGTAGGGGCAGTTGTTGGTGAAGGTGATCGTAGCTGCATGTGCACCTGCATGCCAAGTAAAAAAATAATCAAATAACCTTTATGTTAACAAAAAATATCTATATATATGTGTGAATGATAATGCTGCATACTACCGATCAATTTGAACCCAAATTAATGTTCAAATGAAATAAGAATATTAAAATTTCATGTTTAACGATATAACATATCTCATAAATAATGACACATACGTAATCACATATACATAACTGCAAACAAAAAGAACACTAGAACAGAGCAAGTAAATTTGTTTACCTGCGAAGAAGATGGCTAGGGTGAGACTGAGGAATACATGAGTGTTCATCATGATTGAAAGTAATCAGTTCTTTAATTTGCTGCCAAATTGATTTGATGATGATGAAGTTGGGAACCGAGGGGCCTTTGGTTTTATAGGCATAAGTGCGTGCCTAACTTTTTGATTTTTTTTGCATGTCTTCTGGAGGGTCCACATTACCATGCCATCGAACAAGTGATGAGACGACTCGTCTTATGGCCTTGCTGGTGGTACGTCTGGATGTAGTCCCTGGACTGACCTAGCTAGCTATTATCCTCATTCATCAACCCAAAACATATTCCTCGCAAAAATTCTAGTTTAATTTGCAAAACGAATCAAAGGCAATTTACTATGTAAACGATAATTTATTTGTAAACACGAACTTAATTAAATTAGCTAAAATAGTGCACTCTTTCTCTGTAAACACGAGCTTAATCTCTTCAACAATTTACAGCACTTCTCGATGCAATGTAATATATATGCTTTCAAAAACAAAGAAAACAAGAAGCTAGATATTTTAAATGAAAGGTTTGAAAAATTGAAATTGTACTACATCCGATGTCGATATTTGCTAATATCATTGGTATCATATTTATATTGGAATAATTATTATTATAATAATAAATGTCTAAGGAGTCATGCGGCATATAGAAAATGGACTTACATGAAATGGATTTACCACCACGTGGCGTCTCTTGTCCAATAATGTATTGTCATGTGTAAGTTTTTCTTCACATAACAATATTTTATTAAATCAAGACGTCGCGTGGCGGTGAACCCATTTCATATAAGTTGTTCTCGGGATATAAACTTTCCTATTGGTAAAGGAAGTCGTTAACTGATACACAACTTTTACCAAGTACAACCTTTTCGTTGGGAAGGTGTACAGTTTCTGGAAAACCAAATTGAGTTTGGTAACCTATTTCAATCCACGAGACGCAAGCCGTATGAGGAACGAGTCACATCCCTACTTCAAAGGGTATTCCGTATCTATAAATAGATGATTTGTCCTGTAGTCAGTTAATTCAAATTAATCATAGTCTACATAGAGAGCCTCCTAGGAATTTTAGTGTCTAATTCTTGAGTCAACGAGAGAGAGTTTTTACATATTTATGGTTTGCTTGTTCTTGTGGTTTAGAGTGTTATTGTCACAAGAGCGGAATGTCATTGTATCATGGGAGACGAGCGCCGAAAAACCATGAGCACATTGTGGGGAGTAATATCGTCTTAAGGTCATAGTGTTCAACACTAGCCTCGACTAAGTAACGTTTCTCTACAATTATTTCTTGTACATTGTGTATAATTGTCAGAGCGTTGAACGTTTGACTCGACTCAAATTTTTAGATTTTTTTATCCTCTGTGTGTGCATGATTATGCAACTATTTTTATACATTAATTGCATGATTTACTTATTGATTTTCTATATGATTTTATTGCAATATTACACCTTTATTTTTCAACATGAAATACTTTCATTGTCCCTAATTAAACACACCTGGTATGTCTGCACAGTTGAATTCCCATAAAATTGCCAAACCTTATATGATCAAGGCTGACTTCAGCAAATTGGAATACCGCATGGCAGACAATATTAAAAAATTGAATTGTATAACTAGTGGGATTTTGTCAAACAATACTACTGGCCATGTCACTGCCGTGATAGACGGGCCTAAAGAGTAGACTGTAAGAATCTGCCGTGCGCGAGGGGTTAGGTTAAAGAATTGTGATTTGAAGACTCACAGTGGAATATTCCACATTATTATTCTTCATTTCTGTAATGAAAAATCCCAAAGGTATTAACAATTAATTTAGAAGAAAAAAAAGATTGTAACTAATACGAGGTAAAAAACTCAACAAAAAAAAATTCATATTTATGGTTGTAGTACGAGATAACCATAAGGCACACACTAATAATATCTCGTTTATTCAAATTTTCACTTTCATCATCTCTGTGGTTGGTTATTCTCTTGCATTTTTCATCACTGTGGTTTAGTTTAGTTATAACTTTAGTTCAATAATTCAATTTATCAACTATTTCTTTTGTGCACAATTTTTTCATTTAAAAAACCATTTATTTTTAGCGTAGAATTAATGAAAACAAATATCACAATTTCCCGGCCCTTGGGACACAAATATGGTGCCAAATTAGATATATGCAATATGGAACTTGGCAGTGCTAAGTAAGGAGAAAGTAAATAATATTTATCCAATGAGTTATATATAGTTGGATTCTACACGAACAATTAAATTGTTCATAGTATTTATGAGTAATACAATAATAGTAGGTTGTACAAGTATTCGAGCTGGTGAAGAAAAGTAGGAAATGAAATATACAGAAAAATCTACTTAAATTTGAAAAACGTGCAATACATGACAGTGACAACCGTGACATAGCGAAACTGCCATGTAAAAGAGACGAGGACTTGGGAATTTATTTTAATTTTTTTTTGCGAGTTTCAATATGGGTCTCTCAATCGTGAAAACGATGGGTTGTGTTTCAGTGATTGAGTTTCTTATCTATACAACCGGAGAAAAAAAAAATCCAGAAATTTGTTAGCTGTAGTAGAGATGATTAGATATTGATTTGTGGATTGAATCTAAGAAAATATCCCAAGCAATTTTGCAGTCTCTTGATTTGCAATCCTTGGGAAGAACTCTCCTTGAAGCAACCCCAAAGCCTTTGCATTTCGAGCTGTTGATTATTGGCTCAAACCAGTAATTATTACAGCTATTGATATGATAGTTGTTAATTGGCATCTAATGCATGTGGGAGACAAACATTAGTGGATGCATTTATGTGTCTGTTGGTATAGTAGATGCATTTATGTGTTTGTTGGCCTTTGCTGTCTTTGAGAAGTTTTTTCTTTGGCTTTAAAAGGAGAGGCGTTGATGCATTCTAGAGATACAGAAAATAGAGGAGCTGGAGCAACCCGATAGAGAAGTGGGAAGAGCTTGAGCATCCCGACAGAGTGTAGAGCATCCCGACAGAGTTGTTTTGCTTTGTATTTGTTCTGTTCTTTTGAGAGTGTGTGAGCTTGGGTTGATTGGGTCATTGAGAAATTGAGTGATAAAACACTATTGTATGTTCTCATTGATTATAGTAGAAATCTCCATCGTCTCCAAACTGGACGTAGGCATTTGCCGAACCAGTATAAATCTTGGTGTCCTTATTTATTTATTTTCTGCCTAGCTACTGTGATTATCAGTTCACTCTCACTTGGTTGTTGCTTCCGCACAACACGAGCTACGAGATCTTGAACAACGATTTTCTCCTTTTCAGTGAGTTCATCGTCGGATACTTCTGGAATTTCAAAACCCACATCTACAAATTTTCATAGATTGAAGGACTTGAAAATTGTCTTCATCCTTATACACCAAAAGTCGTAGTTCACTCCGGTGAACACAGGAGCTCGAAGATCAGCCCCATAACAGGAGCTCGAAGACTAGCACAGAACTACCAGTCCTGAGCTTCAACACGGGACTGCTAAGGAGCCCTGCAATTCGGTCTCCAACTTCAGTCCACGCCCCATGCCCGTGAAATTCCGAGGCGTCGACTTTGTTCAACGGCTCGAAATTTTGACTCCGTCGACTGGGTTTGACGCTAGAAATTTCATTAGAACCAAACCCAAAAAATCCCGACGTCGTCAACTAGGTGCTAGAAATTCCGTCGGACCAAACCCAAGAAATCCCGACGCCATCAACGGAGTTCGTTGCTTCTCTTTCATCATGCTCATACTGATGGAAAAAAGAAATCAAGAGAAATTCAACAAAACATTGGAGAGCCTGATATTAAATCATCCACAAATTGAAGCAACTGAAGGAAAGGAAAAGATGAAATGTAGAGTTCGACTGGAAAAGAAATTCGACGGAAGAGGAGAGAAAGGAAAGGAAGAAAGAGAGGGAGAGAAAATAACTCTAACAAAAAAAGAGTGAATTAAAAATTAATAAAATGTTAACTTTTTGTTTTTTTTTAAAAAATTAAAAGATTAATAAAAAAGATGACAAAAAAAATATTAGGATCTCAAGAATATTAAAGTATGTGGCTTAGTTCATTGCATGAAACTTATGCCAAGAATTTACTTAACGCAATCGATGTCCCTTCGATTTTTACTACTTGAATATAAGTTTCTAACGATTAGGTGAGAAAGTCCCTTATATTCTAGCTCCAAACCCCTAACATACCAAACTAAGTAGGCCTCCTTAATCAACACACAAGGATAAGTTTTTGCAGCCAAACGAGTTAAGCAAATTGCACTCCACCGATTTATGAAACAATGGCGGATGTAATCAATTCATATCACATATATGTTCATGGCTTTGAATTCGCCTCCTAACTAAAGAAATTAGTTACTCATAATTACAATGAAACAAAAACAAATAAAATTAAACATAGATAGAATACACCTAAAACCCTTAGAGGCACAATCTGGGATTTCGACGTTTGGCTCTTGTGTGCTCCCCCGTTGGCCTCTCTTTTCCTCTATTTAAATTGCATCCTCAAATACTCTCAAGCACGGTTTTTGTAGAGTTTAGGCCTCATTAGAACTCCCTACATCTATCTGAATTAAGTCCAAAAGACACGCACAAACAGCTGCCACATTATCTTCCTTGAAACCCAATCCAGAGTAAACTCTTCTGCCTGTTTCGACCTTCCGTCACTAAAACAGCAATAACTATTCTAGAAGCATTCGAATCATGATCTGTAAACTGCTAGCAAACTAGACATCAGGGCTTTCCAACCATATATGGCACGACACGTGATTCGATCTGAGGAATTCTGGGTGCTCTGTCAGGGTTGACAGTTATTCCTATCCGGGATGGTTTTATTCCCATCGGGATGGTTTTTATCCATCGGGATGGTTTTTATCTTCTTTTCCTCAATTTCAGCCGTGACCTCCTTCACTCTAGGATTCTATGCATATGAAACTCATCTTCCTAGCTGATTCCTTATCTTCTATGATTCCAAAACGTCCATCCATCATGCACCAATCATATGCTATTCATTCCACACTAGCGCTCCAAAAGTGCTCCAAAATGCACCTTCTTGCATACTTTGTCCTTAGAACACGAAAACACACGAAAATAGCTTAAATAAACAATAACTAACTACGTAAATGCAGAAAACAAGCTAACTAAGTTGCGCCAAATATGCTCCATCAAATTCCCCACACTTAGGCACTGCTTCAGTCGCCGAGAGCCAAAACAAAGAAACAAAACATAACCTAAACCTTGACATTTGCCTCGAGTTTCCAATGAAACATGACATGTTAAAAATTACTACTTACGATTTTATGCATCCTTACTCTCGAGCATATCTTTGAATCATAGTCACCACTCACTAGCTCTCATTTAATCAATATCAAACATGGTTTGAATGTAGTAACATGCTAGAGAATCCCTCAATTCCTCACTAGATATACACTCAATTTTCACATAGATTTTCGACTACACTCACATGCTAGGTATATGTGAGAAGATTGATGTAAACATGTAGACTAGCACTCACATATGTACAACAAAAGCACTTTACGGAATTATTAATATGTATATGATAACAGTCTCATGAACGAATGCCACTACTTAGATGCGAGAACCGGGGATCCCATATGCTCATACCAAATTCAGACTCCACTTGATTGAAATACTTAACAATCAAAACAAAGGTCAAGGGTTGTAACGGTCTAAAGGTAGGGGCTAACAAAAAGAAAAGGATATGGATAAACAAAGTTCTTAAAGAGATAGTAGAGCAACATGACGATGTTAAGTCCTTGATTCCAACATATGACCTCAAACCAAGCGATAAGAAAACGTAGGAGAGAGATAGACAAACTATATAGGGCCAAGTTTCACATTATGGACCCTTCTTCAGCACTCCATACCAACAAAAACAAACTAAATCACATCTTTCTTTCTTTTCCTTTCTCTTTTTTTCGATTTTTTATTTTTTATTTTATTTTTTTTATGCATAAGCTTGAATAAACAACCTCTCCCCCACACTTGTTCTTTACTAACCATAGGTCAAAACGAAATTCCCACTAATTTATGCTCCACTATTCTTCCAAGAAAAGGAGTATGGATTTTCCTATACTAGGCTAGGTAGGGATAATGTGGGTTAACAAAGAAAAGCAGCTTATAAGGCTCAAGGGTTAAACCTACGGTATATATATAGAAGGAAAAAGGCCATTTTGGCTATGTGGTTAGTTGTATCTAGACCTTCATCTTGTTATATTGTTATGCAACCAATTTTAACGCTTTGAGCGAAAATGGCATGAGTTCTAGCATTTGGAACTAATAGTGATGGAAACAGTCTAAGTAGCAACCAATCAAAGAATAATGAGATCATGCAACGACTTTAGAAAACAAGAATCACCAGTTAATAACTGCTCCAAACAAGGATTAGGCTCAAATCTCACGGGGTTGTAGCATTAATTTGAGTTTCTTCCTTCAAACATGTTACAAAAACTGATTTTTTTTCCTTTTACATGATTAAATGTGAATTCGTAAATTATAACTACAACTAAGCATAAACCAAAGGAGTATATCAAACTTCCATTCATGTTTGTAACTTTCTTTAACGATCATGAAATTAAAACCAAATCCTCATCATTGTGTTGGAAGATACCTAAGACACAAACACACAAAAGCGACTCTAAAAACAACTCTTTTTGGTATTTTTTAAACAACTTTTTCGAAATTTTCTTCTTTTCTGTTATAGCAGACACAAAACACTTCAAAACACACTAAAAACACTTAAAAACAGTGAGTAACAACTTTTATAAGTGATAGGTGGTAAAAATCCGAAAATAGGAGTATAAAAATCATGAAAAACAATCTGTTTACCCCCACACTTAAATCAATCTTGTCCTCAATGTTTTAAAACATAGACTCATAAAGCAGCGAAGCACATGACACAACTAACAAACATGACAAGCATGGCGAAGTAAAAGCAATAAGAGTAGGGTTTAGGAGCGCAAATCGGTTTTTGAAGGCTGGGAGGGTCTAGGTCTTCTTTATTTGCATGGGTTGCCCTCCCAGAGCGCTTGCTTTAACGTCTTCCAGCCGGACGGTACGCGGCTTCAATTAAGCTTCTTAGGGCTGCGGCATGGAGGGTATCTCCTCCACGACATGCCTCAAATTTCCGTATTGGATCTTTGAATGGAATGTGATATTTGAAATGATCGGCAATGGTTTAAATTCAAGAGTGGGTGCACGAATCATTAACAACATGTAAGTATAAAGCGAAATTGAAACTTGAGGAGGTGGCTTACGTAACTCCGACAAGAATTCAATGACAAACACCCTTCGAAAGTTGTGAAACACATCCTTAAGTACATCCTCCTTGATTAATTCAAGACTTAGGATATCAAGCACAGGACCCTTGGAAAAGCTTCCAAGATGTCTTTCTCACTCCTTCCTTAGATTGCAGAACCTGAGGAATAGGGACATTTGGTAAAATAAGGTTAGAAATAATTGAATTTGGAACAACCTTACATAAATTGGATGAGTGGTGGAGTTTTGGAAAGTGGCAGGGTGGTTCTTCCTTATTAGTGGCCTTGTCATCCACCTCTTCCTTTGAGCATCAAGCTGTTCGTCGTGTTTTGGCTTTGTTTGGACGTCTTGGGTTCATCTCAACCTCCCATGCCACTTTCCAAAGTGATAACTTAGTCATTTCAACATTTGAGTTGGAGAGTTCACTTTGTTCTTGAATTGCCCCATGAACTCGGCAATTTGTCCCACTTGCTTCTCAAGTTGTCCACCCTCTTGTCTTGGATTTGCCTTTCTTTGTTACGAGTTTGGACTTCACTGCGTCAAAGTAGTAGTAATTGAAAAATCTTATCATTATCAATTGAATTACGAGTTGTTTTGGGCGAGCGTGGCAGGTTTGTGGTGGTGCCAACGGCTTTTGCAGTAGAACCCTTCATATGGCGCAATATTCTCCTTGTTGAGCTTCCTTGGCTTGATTTTGACCTTTGCACAAGAAATTAATTAAATCAAGAATTTGAACACAATCTATTGACGATCCGAGTTTGGTTTGGGCATATTGTATATGAGGTTACGAGGTAGGTGTCTTGGTCTTGAATAGAACTCCTCATATGGGTACATAGTATCCTTCGTGTTGAATTTGTTGAGATTCCCCACCATGGAGTTGTTGATCACTCAGTCCCCAGATTGTACATGTTGGAGAACAAATTGTTCAGTATTGATTATGATCTTGATATCCCCGGTATTGACATTCTCACATCCTCTTTGTGGATATTGATTTGCTTGATATTCTTGCCTATAAGACGCACCAAATGTAGGGACACTTTGCATTTGGTCCTTTTCGGCATCTTTGCGACAATTGAGAAGTAAGATTTGCCAATTGAGCTTGAATGTTAGCAATATCCATGTCTTGCTTCTCAAGTACCTAAAATAAAACAAAGAAAACTAATCAAATATCAAAATAAAGACACGAACGAAACAAAGTTAGCAAATTCGCTAATCCCGAAACATGGCAGCCAAAAATTTGATGTGAAAATTAACTTGACACACAAATTAAACCTATTGTTGACAATTGTAGTAAAGATGTAAGTAGGGATCGTTCTGGGTAGGATTAACTAGGATGCTAATCTACACTAACTAGACTCAAAAAGCAGAAAACTAGACTCTAAACTAGACCTAATAAGTGATTTGAACGAGAATTAACTTTGACTTGACTCAAATACTAAAGAAAAACAGATTTTAACTAATTTAGACTCAACTAACACTAACAAATTTCGGGGGATTGGTTTTGACGTTACTTAAACAAATAAATTAACAAAAACAAATGAAATGGTGATTAACAAAGATAAAAGCTAGCTAGAGGTCCTTCTCCACATGACATATATATGCATACAAATCGATCTCAGTTATTCTTTCAATAAACCATGAATTCTCAACACCCAGTTAATTAGGTCTGCTTAAATTAACCTTCAGATTTTCCTAACGTTATTGGGTGGATGATTGCATCGACAACCCAAAGCATTCCCCACAAGTTCCTATATGATTGCATAATAAAGATACAAGCAGAATCATTAAGTTCTATGAAAACCATAAGCATTATTGAAGCACTTGTTACTATGATTGCATGAAACTTATGCCAAGGAATTTATAACGCAATCGATGTCCCTTCGATTTTTACTACTTGTGAATATAAGTTTCTAACGATTAGGTGAAAGTCCCTTATATTCTAGCTCCAAACCCTAACATGCAAACTAAGTAGGCCTCCTTAATCAACACACAAGGATAAGTTTTAACAGCCAAAACGGTTAAGCAAATTGCACTCCACGATTTATGAAACAATAACTGGATGTAATCAATTCATATCACATATATATTTCATGGCTTTGAATTCGCCTCTAACTAAAAAAGAAATTAGTTACTCATAATTACAATGAAACAAAAACAAATAAAATTAAACATAGATAGGAATACACCTAAAACCCTTAGGCACAATCTGGGATTTCTGACGTTTGGCTCTTCATGTGCTCCGTTGGCCTCTCTTTTCCTCTATTTAAATTGCATCCTCAAATACTCTCAAGCACGGTTTTGTAGAGAGTTTAGGCCTCAGTAGAACTCCTACATCTATCTGAATTAAGTCAAAAGACACACTTACAAACAGCTGCCATTTATCTTCCTTGAAACCCAATCCAGTAAAAACTCTTCTGCCTGTTTCGACCTTCCGTCACTAAAACAGAAATAACTATTTCACAAAGCATTCGAATCATGATCTGTAAACTGCTGGAAACTAGACATCAGGGCTTTCCAACCATATATGGCACGACACGTGATTCGATCTGAGGAATTCTGGGTGCTCTGTCGAAGTTGACAGTTATTCCTATCAGGATGGTTTTATTCCCATCGGGATGGTTTTTATCCCCATCGGAATGGTTTTATCTTCTTTTCCTCAATTTCAGCCAGTGACCTCCCTTCCTCTAGGATTCCTATGCATATGAAACTCATCTTCTAGCTGATTCCTTATCTTCATATGATTCCAAAACGTCCATCCATCATGCACCAATCATATGCTATTCATTCCACACCCAAAGCTTGCTCCAAAGTGCTCCAAAATGCACCTTCTTGCATACTTTGTCCTTAGAACCTGAAAACACGAAAATAGCTTAAATAAACAATAACTAACTACGTAAATGCAAGAAAACAAGCTAACTAAGTTGCATAAATATACTCCTATCATTGCCTTGATTTCGACTTGAGTGAGGAAGTTAATAATGGCAAGCACGGTGGATGACAACTTCAAAATTCGGGTTTATGATGTTTGCTATTGGGACAATCATAACATCTGCAACATATGTTAGTTCGCGGTATTTGATTGCATTAGGGAGGCCGGAGATGATAAAAAGGACAAAAATGGGCAAGTTATTGCCTCAAATTTAATGCGATGAGGTTTTTTGCATTACAAGGCAGCGCGCAAAGTACTTGCATGGATCAGCGGTATTTCTACAATTGTACTACCTTGATGCCGTGTCCGTGGATGTAGCTTTGTTGATAAGGTGGAGTTCATCCGATACTTACATGGAAGAATGAGGCGCAGTCATGTTATGAAGTGGGTTATGCTTAGGGTGGGATAGAGAGCACCAAAATCAGTGTAACCCAATCGGAAAAGAATGTAGGTGTTGGAGGAAGTGAACCCCAGGTTCTTGAAATCAGCTTCTGCCTTAAGATTAGAGGTAGAGAACATTAAGAGTAGCGTTGCGCGGATTGAGAAAGCTATATCGGATCTGTAGCACAAGGGTGTGGTTGCTCGATTAGTGGTTTGAAGGATGAGATATTGAATTTTTGAAAGGCATCGTCAAAGAAGGTCACCCCTTGGCAAACAACAATGACAGTAGAAAGCGGTGGGGTAAATGATAAATGTGTTGGGGACGACGTCGAAAGGAAATGAAAACAACAATGATGATGATGTGATTAATGGTGGGAATGAGAATGACATGGACAATAATGGTGGTGGCTCTGTGGAAATCGTTAAGGAGAACGATAAGATGAAGAGGTATGATTAGCATAATATGGAACCCATGAATGCGAAACGTTAAATGCAAAATGTTGTTTCATTGCGTATGTGTAGGTGAACAATAATTATAAATGAAAAACATTGATTTGTAATGTATTTATAATAGCTTGGCTTTAACTCAAACATTTCCTTTCGCGCAGTTGGTTCCTCTCATGCACGAGAGGAAAGTTGAGAAGAAGTGGTGTTACAACTCGTCCAAAATTTATGTGAAATTACCAATTTACCCCTAAGGTCAAAGTTGACTTTTGTTGACTTTTCGGGACGACTTGTGAAAATTATTTTCTTTACATATTCTTATTGTACTCGTCGACACGGCGCGCGTGGGGCGCAGCGAGAACTCAATTTGGAGTTGAATGAACATTTACGGGACTTTAAAGTGTAGGGAGGCATTTTGGTAATTTGCCACTCTGAGTTGAAAATTAGGGTTTTTGGCATTTTGGGCTGACTGCACAGCAGCCAAACCCCTGTCTCCGGTTTTCACACGTCCAAATTTTCTTCCCTTCTCTTTCTCTCTATTCTCTCTGCCAAATCTGGTCAAGAAAGCCACCATTCTTGAACGAATCACAAAACTACCAAACCAACGCCCAAGAATCATACCAGAGTGTTCCTCTCGTCATTTTGGACGGGCGACGATTTTAGTTTCAAGAAATTGCGACCCAATTGTTCAAGCGAGCGTCGGAACGGTTTTACCGGAAACGAACGTCAATTTCTGTGCCAATTCAGGCCAAGGTAAGCCTCGAGACCATTACCATTGGTTTAGTTGGATTGAGTAGGTTCAAATTGATATAAAATGCGTCAATTTTGGTGCAGTTTTGAAGGAGATCGGAATTAGGGTTTCCCGAAGCTTTCCGGCCAATTTCCTTGCAGGCCATCTCGGCCATTTTCCAGCCCTCGAAATTGGTATGAAAATGTTCTACTCCTCAATACCTTTAATTTGACATATTATCGTCCAATTTGGCCAAAGAACGAAGAAGATATGGACATTTTAAGTTTAGGGACTTAACGGGTATTTAATTTCCGTTCCAGGTGAGACGGAGCGGCGGCGGACAGCGGCCGGCGGCGAGACTCCGGCGACCGGCAAAAGGAAAGAAGGAGAGGAATATTCCGTTAACGGTAACGGAATATTCTACAGCAGGCGGGGAATATTCCTAACGGCGAAGAATATTCCCGTTAAACTTAACGGGTGCGCGCGGCGGCGCGTGGGGCGCGTGGGCGCGTCGGCAGCGCGTGGGGTGGCGTCGGCGGGCGCGTGGGACGCGTGACGCGCGTGGGGACACGCGCGGAGCGTGGGACCACGTGCCGGCGCGTGGGACCCTGTACCCGGCGCGTGGCCACGTGCGGGCGCGTGGCGACACGTGCCAGCGCGCGTGAAGCCACTCGCCCGGCGCGTGAAAAATGGTTTTCCGGCGCGTGGGGCGCGTCGGGGTTTCCAGCGCGTGCAGCGCGTACGGCGTGGGGCCACCTCCCGGCGCGTGCGCGGCCTGCAGCGGCGGCGGCGAGAGTGGACGGCTTGACGAGTAGGAGTTTCGGGCTCGAATCGTTTTGAGCCGTTTACGCTACAATAGTATTATTTTGAGGTATTTTCTATTAGGCCTAATTTTAATTATTTGTGAGAAGTTCTAATTTATCCCTTAACTTTAAATAGGTAATTCTTCGGCTCCCGCACACCGAGAGGCAACAGGGAGATTTCACTCCGTCACGTAGTGGACATTATTTCAGTAAATGTTTTATATGATTTAAAATGGTTTTATTTTTGGATTGTTTATGGTTTTAATTGGCTTTTAAGCGTGTTTTACTTATATATATTTATTTATAAATATATATTATAAATAAATATACTTAATGAATATGATTTTATTACTACCTAAGTGATTTATTTATGGTAAATTTATATTGATAAATGGATTATTTTTGTGATTAGAGATAATTTATCATCTATGATTATATAGTATAAAATGGTTTATACTATGATATTTCTCTTGCATAAATACGAATTGATATTTTATTATATGGTTTTGGAGAATGATTATTTTATGTCTTGATATATGGGATTTATAAATGGGATTTTGGTTCCTATTTACATATAGTATGTATATATGTTTTCAAACACACTTGGTATGCTTTCACTACGTTTAAATCTAGTTCTCATGGCCATAGGACAGTTCTCACATGTTTGGGTCACACGCCTTGTACTCGGGGGTATTGTCCAGGTAAATACCTTAGTGCGAGCTTGTCTTACGATTATTGTTGTTGTTTATGGGGAAAAGGCCCCCCTTGCGTAAGGACTTGGGTGTGGCCTTGTGCGAGCACTGAAAAAACTTACATATTATTATTAGTACTAAGTACAAATGATTTGGATAACGTATTGAGCTTGTACGGTGATTGAGAGGCGAATTCCCCTCGGCCGTACTCGGGTGATCGCACATATCGCCTTGATGGTTTCATATATATATGATTATATATGTTTTGACTTATGAATTGTGATTTATTGGTTATTTTAACTTTTGATATATATGAGTATACTTTCAAGGTATCTTTTGAATTATACTATGTTAGTAGTTTCCTATGATTATATTGGTTTTAAACGGGGTTAATATGTTGAAGAAGGTTTACGAAGCTTTGTTTTGTCCCGCTCACATTTTTGTTTCTGCGCCCCCTTCGGGTCATAGTGACAACTAGCACAGATCGAGGATACGTGGCGGCTGCGATCGTTCATCCCAGCAGTGTAGGGATCTTTCTTTATCTTCGGCTTTCTATAATATCCATCCCTTTGTTATGGATAGAGATTGTAGGAACTCGGTTTACTTTTATTTTCCACATTGTTCAAAAATTAGTACGCTTTCTGAACCATATGCATGTGTCGTTTAGTTTTGTATCTATTTAATACAAATTATTTCTTCTCCATCAAGTGTTGTCATGCATTTAATGGCTTCGTCACTTGCAGTGTCGGCGGCAACGCATGCGCACTCGGTATCCACGTGGGTATCGATGGTGGGGTGTATCGATTTGGTATCGGGCGTAGGTTCGGGGAGAATTCTTATGTGACAAACACTTAGTGTGCGTCATTCTTATGCGAGTATCTCGGTGTTTCCTTTAAGCGAGCTATGCCACCTCGACGTCGGCGGATTGGCCAGGCTTAGCCCGGGCAGGGCAAGTCTCATTGCTAAAGCGGTTCGGGCGCGGGCGTACTTTCCTGAAGATTGCTCGTGGGTTAGGTGTATGGGAGCTTGAGGGTGTTACTTCTGGGTGAGGCTGAGCTATGGCTTGAGAAGGTAGAAGACCTTCCAGCCGGTATGAATGTCCGGAGGATCGTGAAATTTACGGCTGCCACTTCTTCCTCAGGAGTGCCGTGGTTGGTGGGACAGGGGAGAGTACTTTTCCCGCGAGGCATTCTGTTACTTGGGAGCGTTTAAACGGAAGGTTCCGTATGAGATTCTTCATTCCACGAATACCGAGTCGGAAGAGAAGGGAGTTCTTGGATACGAAACGAGGGCGATATGACGGTATCGAGTATGGAGACCTGATTTCGTGAGCTTATGGTGTTACTTGGCCCGATGGAGAATAATGCGGCGGGTTGCGGACTCGGTTTCATGAGGCGGCGTGACATCGGGATCATCAGCACTAGACACCGATGCACGACCTATCGGATGGAGTTAGGTGCTTGGACATTGAGCGATCTATGGCAGTGATCATCTTTGGAGATTGCCCAGTTACGGTGGTGATAGGGGGCGCGTCGGCCAGGGGAGGTTCAGCTGTTGGCGGTCAGAGGCAGCGAGCAGCGAGAGGAGCGGTGAGGCTACAGTTTTTACGGTGGAGGTTCTAGCTCGGAGTTCTCGATGCGGTGGAGGGCGCTGGGTAACTCTGTCGGTGATACCTTTGAGTTGATTCGATGCGGTCGACCTTTCTGTGGGCATTGTAACCGGCGACATTTTGGTTCTTGCCGGTTCGAACGGTGGTTGCCATAAACTGTGGAGCGCGTCATTGGCGTCGTGAGTGTATCCACCGCCCGGGGGTAGTGGTAGTGTGGCTTGAGGACCCCCACAGGGGAGGCGAGTCGAGTGGTGGTAGTCGGCGAGTGGGGCGGGGAATCGGGGTCAGAATGCGGGTGCTGTGTCTGGCGGCGTGTCGAGACTAGTCATGTGAGCCGCGGTGGTCCCGTTTCGAGAGGACGCGGAGGTCATGCGGAGGCCGTAATAGGGCCGAGGCACATGAGAGTGTTCAGCATGTCTCGGCGGGATGCTCGAGCGAGTCCCGGGAGTTATCATGGGTACGTTAAAAGTTTTAATTTCATGCTAGAATTTTAATTGATCAGTGCTACACATTCGTGATTTCCCCTATGTTTGCTAAGAAAGTAAATCCCATTCTCACCTCTTGAGTGTGAGTTGAATACTTTCTCGGCACATGGGGCGGACTAGTGCGTACGGTAGGAATTTAGGGATTGTCAGGTTTTCGTTGGCGACAAACTCATGGGGCGAATCTTATTCCACAAGCATCATTGACTTCGATATTATTCTGGGTATGGATTGGTTATCCAAGTATCATGCCATCGTGGATTATCATTACCAAAGTGGTCACATTCCAAATACGGGTAGACACAGGGTTTGTCTTCCGGGGCGAGAGAGGTGTTACGAACGGTTTGATTTCATCACTCGGGCGCGAAGAAGTTGTTGCGGGAAGGGGTTGTCGGGGGTACTTGGCCGTAATTTGATGAAGGAAGATTCTCCGGTCCGTGTCGAGGATGTTCGCGTGGTGATAGATATCCAGAGCGTTTTCTGAGACTTACACAGTTTAGCTCTGACGGAGAGATCGAGTTTGCGATTGATGCGTGCAGTGCAGTCCTATTTCTCGGCGCCGTATCGTATGGCTCGGCTGAATTGAGGGGTTAAACCCCGACTTCGGGAGTTAGTTGATAAGGGGTTTATTCAGCCAGCACTTCACCTTGGGGTGCTCAGGTGTTGTTTGTTAAGAAGAAGGATGGGGTATGCGTTTATGCATGGAGCTACGGGCAACTCAATCGGGTGACGGTGAAGAACCGTTATCCATTGCCTCCAGATTGATGACTTTGTTCGATCGGCTGAAGGGAGCACAGTATTCTCAAGATTGACTGCGTGGATATCATCGGTTGCGTATCCGCAAGGATGATGGCCTAAAATTTGCCTTGAGCAGAGATATGGACATTATAAGTTTCTGGTGATGCCGTTCGGATTGACTAATCACTCAGCCGCATTTATGGATTTGATGAACAGAAGTATTCCGACCGTATACGGGCCGGTTTGTGATTGTGTTCATCGACGACATCACGATTTACTCCCAGTGAGGCCAAGGCATGAGGGAACATCGAGGATTGTTTTGGAGAGTCAGAGGACGGCTCGAGTTGTACGCTAAGTTTAGCAAATGTCGAGTTTTGGCTCGATCGGTATTAGTTTCTTGGGCCATGTGATTTCTGCTGAAGGTATTTTTGTGGATCCACAGAAGGTGGAGGCGGTGTGGTAGATGGGAGCGTGACTAATGTGGTGAGGTGAGAAGTTTCTTGGGTCTAGCGGAGTTATTATCGTCGTTCGTGCGAATTTCTCATCTATAGCCGGACCTCTTACCAAACTCACCGGGAAGGATGTTAAGTTTATTTGGGATGACCGATTGTGAGCGGAGTTTCCGGGAACTTAAGCATCATCTTACTCGCACCGGTGTTGGTGGCTACGGTGAGAGTGGTGAGTTTGATATCTACAACGTGCTTCGTTGCATGGTTTGGGTTGTGTGTTGATGCAACATGGAAAGTCATCAGCCTATGCATCCAGTTCAATGGCTTGACGCAAAAATGAATTATCCTACTCATGACACGGAATCAAGCTGCCGGTGGTCTTTGCTTTGAAGATTTGTGACATTATACGTATGGGGAGACTTGCATTATCTTCCGCAAACCACAAGAGTCTCAAGTATATCTTTACGCGAGTGAGTTGAATTTGAGACGAGAGGAGATGGATGGAGTTGATCGGTGACTATAATTGCACCATTGATTACCATGGGTAAGGCGAATGTGTGGCCGACGCCTTGAGTCGGGAAGTCCATGTGGGCGGTTGGCATCGATTAGGGCGACCTACATTCCGATGTTGGGTGAGTTGAGGAGCACGGGTGCTACCCTTGTGTGGATAATCATGGAGCGTTGTTAGCTCATTTCCCGGAGTTAGGTACGTTTTTTTGGTGGATAAAGTTCGAGAGGCTCGAGAGTTGATTACGAGTGTATACGGCTTAAGGAGGAAGTTCTTGGCGGTGTGAGAGACAAGATTATGTGATCGGGGAGGATGGAGTGCGCGATGTTGGGTAGTCGATTGACGTAGTACCCAAGGTGATAGTGGATTGAGGGAAATCTGGATGAGGCACACATCTCGGCTTATGCTTTGCATCCGGGCGATCACGAAGTATGCCGTGCCATCCACGGCCCAGTACTACTATTGAGTCGGGGATGAGAAGGGGATATCGCCGTCCTATGTGAGTCGGAGTGTTTCACTTGCCGGCGGGGTGAGGCGGAAGACGAGAGGAAACCTTCGGGGTTGTCGCGAGGCTTCCTATTCCGGTGTGGAAATGGAGAATGTTACCATGGATTTTGTGTTCGGGTTACCACCTACCGAGCAAAGTGTGATGGGATTTGGGTGATTGTCGACCGGCGACGAACGGCTCACTTCTTACCGATTCGTCGGGATTACAAGTTGAATAAATTGGCGAAGATGTTCATTGATCAGTTGTTAAACTCCATGGAGTACACGGTTCCATCATATCGGATAGAGATCAGGGGTTCCCTTCCAAGTCACGGAAGGCATTTCGGGAAGCTATGGGAACGAAACTACCCTGCAGTCTGACTTTCCACCCCTGAGACGGATGGTCGATCACGAGAGGACGATTCGAGACCTTGGAGGACATGTTGAGAGTTTCGGTCCTTCAATTCGGAAGTTGGGATGATCACTTAGCGTTGATAGAGTTAGCCTACAATAACGGTTTCCATTCTAGCATCGGTGGCACCGTATGAGGCGTTGTATGGCCGCGTGTAGAACCCCATTATGTTGGTGAGGTAGGGGGCGAGCCTTTGGAGGGCCCCGAGGTGGTAGATGACACCCTGCGGAGGGATTCGAGGTGATTAGCGTAGCTTTGGCGGCCCGAGGATAGACGAGAAGAGTATAGCGGACAAACACTCTAAGGATCGCGAGTATGCGGTTGGCGACTTTGTGTTTTGAGATTGTCGCCACGGAAGGGTGTGAGTGGTTTGGTAAACGGGGTAAGTTGAGTCCCGGTTCATTGAATCCTTATGGTGTAGCGTATTGCAGCGCGGTTTGCTTATCGTTTGGCTTTGCCCGACAGAACTATCTCGGGTACATGATGTCTTCCATGTTCTATGTTGAGGAAGTATGTACCACACGAGTCTCATGTACTTAGGCGCAGCCCTTGCGGTTGGATGAGAGTTGAATTACGAGAGGAGTAGGTGGAGATTTTGGGCCAGAAAGATAAGGTTCGGGAACAAGGTGACCTGCAGTGAAGGTTAGGTGGAGTAACCACGAGGTAGAGAGGCTACTTGGGAGGCGAGGAGCATATGCGAGCGCGATATCCGCATTTGTTTTAGTACTTTGTTTTTGTAATTTCGCGGACGAAATTTTTATTTAAGGGAGTAGATTGTACAACCCGTCCCAAAGTATGTGAAGTACCAATTTACCCTAAGGGTGAAGTTGACTTTTGACTTTCGGGACGACTTGTAGAAAATTATTTTCTTTACATATTCTTATTGTACTTTCGTCGACACGAGCGCGTGGCGCAAGCGAGACTCAATTTGGAGTTCGAATGAACATTTTACGGGACTTTAAAGTGTAGGGGCATTTTGGTAATTTGCCACTCGAGTTTGAAAATTAGGGTTTTGGCATTTTGGGCTGACGCACGGCGGCCAAACCCCTGTCTCCAGGTTTTCTGCGTCCAAATTTGCTTCCCTTCTCTTTCTCTCTATTCTCTGAAGCGAATCTGAGTGAAAGCCACCATTCTTGAACGAATCACAAACTTCTCAAGCCAGCCCAAGAATCATGCAGTGTTCCTCTGCGTCATTTTGGGCGGGGCGTGATTTTAGTTTCAAGAAATTCGGCCAGATTGTTCAAGCAGAAGCGTCGGAGCAGTTTGAGAACGAAACGTCAATTTCTGTGCAATTCGAGGCCAAGGTAAGCCTCGAGACCATTACCATTGGTTTAGTTGGATTGAGTGAGTTCAGAATTGATATAAAATACGTCAATTTTGGTGCGGTTTTTGAAGGAGATCGGAGTAGGGCTTCCCGAAGCTTTCCGGCCAATTTCAGGCCATCTCCGGCCATTTTCCGGCCTCAAATTGATAGCGAAATGTTCTACTCCTCAATACCTTTAATTTGACATATTATCGTCCAATTTGGCCAAAGAGCGAAGAAGATATGGACATTTTTAAGTTTAGGGCTTAACGGGTATTTAATTTCCCGAGTTTCGTGAGGCAGGACGAGGCGGACGGCGGCGGCGGCGGCGGGCTTCGGCCGACCGGCAAAAGGAAGAAGGAGAGGGAATATTCCGTTAACGGTACGGAATATTCCCTAGCAGCTTGAGGGGAATATTCCTAACGGCGAAAGGTATATTAGTTAAACTTAACGGTGCGACGCCCGGCGGGCGCGTGGGGCGCGTGGCTGACGTCGGCGCGCGTGGGGCGACGTCAGCAGGGGCGCGTGGGGCGCGTGGCGCGGCGTGGGGACACGCGCCGGCGCGTGGGACCACGTGCCGGCGCGTGGGACCACGTGCCGGCGCGTGGCGACACGTGCCGGCGCGTGAGCCACTCGCCGCGTGAAATAGTTTCCGGCGCGTGGGGCGCGTCGGGTTTCCGGCGCGTGCCGCGCGTGCGGCGTGTGAGCCACCTCCCGGCGCGTGCGGCGCACGCGCGGCGCCGGCGGCGGTGGGCCCAGCGGCGGTAGGGTTTCGGAGCTCAGGAAATCGTTTTCGAGCCGTTTTCGCTACAATAGTATTATTTTGGGGTATTTTTCTATTGGGCCTAATTTTAATTATTTGTAGAGGAAGTTCCTGGTATCCTTAACTTTAAATAGGTAATTCTTAGGCTCACTTTGCAGGAGGGCAACAGGGAGATTTCACTCCGTCCTGTGAGTGGACATTTATTTGATAAATGTTTTATATGATTTAAATGGTTTATTTTTGGATTGTTTATGGTTTTAATTGGCTTTTAAAGCGTGTTTACTTATATATATTTATTTATAAATATATATATAACATGAATATGATTTGTGCTACCTAAGTGATTTATTTATGGTAATTTATATTGATAAATGGATTATTTTGGTGATTAGAGATAATTGTCATCTATGATTATATAGTATAAAATGGTTTATACTATGATATTTCTCTTGCATAAATACGAATTGATATTTTTATTATATGGTTTGGGAGAATGATTATTTATGCAATATTTGATATATGGGATTTATAAATGGATTTTGGTTCTATTTACATATGAGTATGTATATATGTTTTCAAACACCGCTGAGCCCATGCTTTCACTGCGTTTTAGTACCGTTCTCATGGTATGGGGCAGTTCTCACATGTTTGGGTCACCGCGCCTTGTACTCGGGGGTATTGTCCAGGTAAATACCTTAGTGCGAAGCTTGTCTTACGATTATTGTTGTTGTTTATGGGAAAGGCCTTTGGTAAGGACTTGGGTGTATTGGCATTGTATTTAGAAGCTTACATGTGTGTGGTACTAGGAGTACAAATGATTTGGATAACGTATTGACTTGTACGGTGATTGAGAATGAATTCCTCCGCCATTATCGGGTGATCGCACATACTCTTGCTTTGTGATGGTTTTAAACATATATGATTATATATGTTTGACTTATGAATTGTGATTTATTGGTTATTTTAACTTTTGATATACATGATATCTTTCAAGGTATCTTTTGGAATTATCTTATGTTGTGGTTTCTATGATTATGTTGGTTTTCAAACGGGGTTAATATGTTGAAGAGAAAGTTTACGAAAACTTTGTTTTGTCCACTCACGGCCCACATTTTGCGCCCCCTTGGTCGCTAGTGACCATACAGCGAGCCGAGGATACGTAGCGGCTACGATCGTTCATCAATGTGTAAAGGTCTTTCTTTATCTTGACTTTCTATAATAATATCCGTCCTTTGTGTATGGATAGAGATTGTAGGAACTCGGTTACTTTTATTTTCAGTTTGTTCAAAATTGATACATACAGACCACTTATGCATATTGTCGTTGGATTTTATCTATTTAATACCAGGTATTTCTTCTCCATCAAGTGTTGTCATGCATTTAATGGCTTCGTCACCCCTACAGTGTCGCGGCACGCTCGCACTCCGGTATCCACGTGGGTATCGATGGTGGGGTGTGTCGGAGGTGGGGCTAGTTTTCAAGGAGCCCTATCAATACAAAGACAGCGGAAGAAAGACGACCGAGCCGGCATTGTAAGAGACAGCAGGAGTTGTTTGGAGTGGCGGACTCAGTGCCTAGAAACGGATATTGTATGACCCGAGCAAATGGATCGACTCCCGAGATTGGCCCTTCACTGTATAAGAGAGCGTTCATTTAGCGAGATCCGAGATCTTGACCTCTTGATTATATCTTTAATGGGGAACACCTTGAGGAGTAGCGCATTTTATATACTTTACAAGTCTCTTCATTACCTTAGCTGCCCGATATTGAAGTGAGGAATGAACTTAGGCTTGAGTTTTTGCAATGTTTGTAGTGATGAAGCGAGATTGTTAAGGTGATGAAGATGCTATCACTCGCCATGAGCTTATGTGCCTTGCACCGGAATACAAACATCCAGAGAGACGATGTATGTTTTTGTTACAAATCACACACAACACATTAAGCGTAGTGATGTGTAATGCTTGGTAAATTTAATATTTGAAATTATTTCAATTTGCTTGTATAGGTAATAAATGTGAAGGTGACATATTTGAACAATATGGGTTCTCCATTATGGTACATGAACACATTCTTTGCGGTAAGGTTAAAAACTTTATACATTTCGGTTAAATGTTTAAGTAAGTAATGTAAAAGCCTTGTTACATATGATTGTAGCAACTTGCACTTGAGCAAATTCTATGGAACGCATTACAAGGTTTGCGAATAGAATGCGAAGGATGTTTCAAATGAAGTTCATTTGGAATTGATAAATGTGACAAGGTATAACGATTTATTTGCAACATTTATGTATAACTATAGCACTTGGTGAAGCAAATATACTAAACTTATATTTATATTGTAGATGTTCATTCCAATTTTGGACGGTGAAGGGTGTCATTGGTATTTAATGGTCGTTAATATGGAGTTGCAAAGATGTGGAGATATGGGGCCGGCTGCAGGGTGCCCCGGGCAAGCGCCGTCGTCGTGCAAAAATTAGAGCACATTGTAAGTTAATTCTTCCATTGGGAATGAGTGGCATCATAAGCGTTGGATAATGCATATAGAATTGGACTAATAGCTCAACATTATATTTTACTTGGTTTGCATGGATTGTGAAGTTGAATGTACTTGACAACATATATTACACGAGTGAAGTCAAGATGAGACCTTGATATCGTGGTCGTTCAATAAATTTTGCATAGTCAGTAGGCGGTGTTCAGCCTGACGAATGGGTTTGTGAAATTGCGGCATTTTGTTATGAAATGGATGGAGGATATTGACAATAAGTAGTGACATTGGGAAAAATATAAGTATGGTCATTCCACATTGTATTGACATATTTTAAGACGCACAGCAATTGAATGTTTGTGAATGTCATCTACATGCGGTATGATTCTATTCAAGGAGCGAGATTAAGTTAACTTTGTCAATAGTCAAGAATTGCAAAAACCAAGCTCTTCCACGATCTAGTAGTTGCTTCCCAACTGAAGGTACAGAGAATGTCTCTAATGTTGAAGTAACACTATCACTAACCCACTTCAATGAAGACACAACCAAGGCGTAGGGCCGGGGGCAGCCTTTGAAGCCCTAAGGTGTCGAAGTTGATTACTAGGAAGCAAAAAACATGAATGCTGATTATGTGGTGGTTTTTGTGAATCTGTGCAGGTTTTTATCATTACCACTATAACTTTTGTATTATCTCGGTAAGGCATCTTTACCATTTGTCAATAGGTGGCCTTGTGTGCACCTTGAATGTTGTAAAGAAATTAGGAAAATGGTGTAAGACCCGGCTAGCATTGCAACGGTCATTGTAAATTTGTAATATTTTTGGTAGTATGGGGGTTTAGTGATGCATTGCATCGTAATAAGTCTCATTTAGAATCAATATATGTACTTATTTTTGTGAAGTCACGAGGGGCAAGTTGTAACTCAGTTAATGCAGTACTTGATCATGTAACAAATTGTGATATACGTGTCTTTGCATAATGCGGACTTCAAACTATCAAATTGAGGACAAATTATATGAAGCAATTCTCGTGGATAAGTTTTATGCAATTGGCAACGGTAGGCTAGTATCATAACATTATGCAATTGCAAACGGTAGGCTAGTATACGCATAACATCATGCAATTAGACAACATTTAAATGGCATAATAACCATATTTTAGTTACTCTTCTTACATCGTGTGCATTAAAAATTGGAAATGTCAAACACATTGTTTTCACGTACAACCATATTTTGAAATTTGTAAAACACATCGTTTTCACGTACAACCGGTAAATCATGCTTGGCAATGTCAAACTCTTTGTTTGAGTTTTTGTGAAGTCCACTTAGGGCAAGTTATGCTTGCAATTGTACGAGTGTTAGACTTTGCATAATCTTGTTTTCAAACTACCAAATTGAGGAAAAATTATCACGAGAAATTCTCGTGGATAAGTTTATGCAATTGTAGTATGAAATTTAAATATCTGCCGTAACATTATGCAATTGGCAAGCAGTAGGCTAGTATGCGTAACATCCATGCAGTTGTAAAACTATCGTTCAAGTGGTAATTACCATTTTAAACGAGTCCATTCCTCGTTTAAGTTGTAAAAACATCGTTTAAGTGGTAATTTCTTCGTTTAAGTGGTAACTTACCACTTGAGCGACAATTTACCACACTTAAACGATGTTTTTACTGCATTCCAACGATGCGTTTAAATTGTGAAGTGTACAAAATTTCTCCATTACCACTTAAGCATTCATTTTCTCGTTTAAGTGGTAAATACGTCGTTTAAGTTGTAAAAGTAGCGTTTAAGTGGTAATTTACCATTTAAACGCGAGTCCTTCCATCGTTTAAGTTGTAATTTCTTCGTTTAAGTGGTAATTTCTTCGTTTAAGTGGTAACTTACCACTTGGCAACAACAATTTTTTCACTTAAACGATGTTTCCTCATTCAACGATCGTTTAAAGTGTAAGTGTACAAAATTTCTCCATTACCACTTAAACGTTCATTTTCTCGTTCAAGTGGTAAAATACGTCGTTTAAGTTGTAAAAGTAGCGTTTAGTGGTAATTTACCATTTAAACGGAGTCGCTCCATCGTTTAAGTTATGTTTCTTCGTTTAAGTGGTAATTTCTTCGTTTAAGTGGTAACTTTACCACTTGAGCGACAATTTTACCACTTAAACGATATTTTCATTCAACGATCGTTTAAATTGTAAGTGTACAAAATTTCTCCATTACCATAGCGTTCATTTTCTGCGTTTAAGTGGTAAAATACCTCGTTAAGTTGTAAAAGTATTGCGTTTAAGTGGTAATTTACATTTAAGCAGATTATCGTTTAAGTTGTAATTTCTTCGTTTAAGTGGTAATTTCTTCGTTTAGTGGTAACTTACCACTTGAGCGACAATTTACCACTTAAACGTGTTTTACTACCATTCCAACGTCGTTTAAATTGTAAGTGTACAAAATTTCTCCATTACCACTTAAGCGTTCATTTTCTCGTTTAAGTGGTAAAATACCTCGTTTAAGTTGTAAAAGTAGCGTTTAAGTGGTAATTTACCATTTAAACGAGTCCTTCCATACGTTTAAGTTGTAATTTCTTCGTTTAAGTGGTAATTTCTTCGTTTAAGTGGTAACTTGCCACTTCAACGACAATTTTACACCACTTAAACAATGTTTTACCATTCAACGTCGTTTAAATTGTAAGTGTACAAAAATTTCTCCATTACCACTTAAACGTTCATTTCTCGTTTAAGTGGTAAAATACCTCGTTTAAGTTGTAAAACTAGCGTTTAAGTGGTAATTTACCATTTAAACGAGTCAATCGATACGTTTAAGTTGTAATTTCTTCCTTTAAGTTGTAATTTGCTTCGTTTAAGTGGTAACTCACCGCGAAATTCTCGTGGAAAACGTTTATGTAGTGTAGAAACGGTAGGCTAGTATCTGTAATATTATGCAATTGGCAAGCAACGATGGCTAGTATACGCAACATCATGCAATTAGACAACATTTTAAATGGCATACTAACCTATTTTGAAAGATTGTTTACCAAAACTATACGTTGAAGTGGTAATTTACCATTTAAACGAGTCAATCGTCGTTTAAACGACAATTTTACCATTTCACTTGGCGATTTTTACTATTTGAACGTGTTGATGGGTTCCATTATATACAATTACAACAAAATTTTCATGTCTTCATGTGTTTCACCAACTATTATTTTTACAAAAATTATAGTTATTCATTACGCAACCATTGTGAAGCGTATATGATGAGTTGAAAAAATGATCACATTGAAAATACCTCTTATTGGGACCAATAAAACTTTTAGTGACAAAATTCATACCGAAGCTTGGATTGCTAAAAATATGAACAACCTTTATGAAAATGAAATTTCTTTGAAGATCGTCACAAAAGGTTTTATGACCAAAAATGCAGGAAAAACTATGCCTTTGTTTTCATGATATTTTTCGTTGCTTTTTTCGGTTCTAAACCCTTGAATGTCAATGTGGGTCGATTACCTTCCCGACTGATTCAAAACATCATATTCAACATTATAAACATGTATTCAACATTGAATTGGCTTAAAAAACATCCAACACAATCGAGTGGGCTCTTTGATAGATTTGACTAAAATATGAATTCAACATAAACTTGTTAACATTCCTTTAAGCCTTTCACATAAGGCATCGGTAGTCATTACGGCCATTCCCGAGCTAATTCCAATACACCTAACAAATAACTTACCTGAGAATGGCAATAGCTTGACATTCCAATAAAGCAATTGGAATTCAAATGGGACCTTAATTTTCATTGAACCCATGAAACCACAAATTAATCATGTGTTTCATGCAGTCTGGTGAGCATTAACACGAAATACGGCTACTTCTGTTGCTTTCGAGATGGGTGACGGTTTTGGCTTACGCTTTCCATTTTCCCTTGCTCCATTACAAGGAGTATATCGTCATCTTCATCCCACTTGAACATCTGATTTACCAAATGAATCTTTGAATCCATCATCACTACTCTTTAAACGCCAAAGAATCATTATTGGCATCATGTGACATTGTCATCATGATTTCGTCACTGATGTCATTCGCGTAGGTATGATCGTCGAACAAGTAACTTCAGCCTAATTAGGTCATCCGCATCTCTTTCAAAAGCATGATCATTTTATGCTTTGTTCGGCGCTCCTGTTGTCAACACATAACACAAGGAAGCAAACAAATTAATTGCTTACTAGATATTATCAAATTAATAATAGCACCTAAATACATTGCATATAGCTATCATCGTCAACATCATTTGAGCGGCACAGCGTTTCTTCGGTGTGCGTCCATCCATCCTCGTAGAAATGGTAGCTAACAATCACATGGATTCAGGCTTGGCAATATTATCAAATAAAATACCAAATAAAATCGTGTGCCTTTGTACATTATCTTTACGGAGCGCGTGTAATCTCATCCCTTGCCATCATGCACTTGGTAAACATGGCGAATTCAAACCGGCAATCATATCCAAAAGCTACGTATTTGTATCGCATGAACCTACAAAACACACAATCGAAACATTAAAATTAGCATGAACCTAGAAATAAAACTATTTCTTATTTCTCCATTGGGAAAGACTTACGTATTTAACATCTTTGTCTAGGGGTAGGGAAGTTGTTGGTTTGCCACGGGGAATGTGCGGCTACGTCGCACTCCTCGTTCTCTCCCCATCCAACCACATTAGCAGAGCCATGATGGTATCTTAATTGTACCCACTTTTCCAGCCGGTTGTTTTGACGATTGTGTAAATGCTTCCATATAGTGCTTGTCACGCAAATTAGCATTTCTAAATGTTGCATAATCCTCTGTTCCATGGAAGTAATCGGTGGCGGGAACGCCTCTTAGTGCGGCTTCAATTGATGTGTTATCTTTAAAATCATAGTCCCAAAGCATCGTACTTGGGGGAACATTGGGGAACCCGTTGAAGTGATGTACCCCAAACTTTGGATTGACACACATTTCACCAAGGTACCAAGCATAACCTGCGGGTCCTTGAGTAATTCTTGTCACCTTTTAATAGTTCACTTAGTATGATGATATGGGTGAACGACATACTATAATATGGATGAACTACAAATTTGCTTACTAAAATATGACATTAATTATCAAAATTGTTAATTATGAGAGTCTGTCTAAGTCACACAAGTTTCGAATTTGCCAACTTTTAGATTCAAACTTGAGAGTCTCTAGTTACAAGTGGAGGAGAAATAACATTAAATCGTAATGCTTAGAAGTATAATATCGACGGTATAAAAGAAAAGTAAGGTTAAGTACAAACAACCACTCAACTTTCAAGGACGATTCAAAATGGCGTATCAACCTTTTAAAACAATCTACCTAAAGTTTTGAAAAAATAGACATTTGTTGCATTAAGTGATTGTGTTATTAGCGGTAAGTGATGACGTAGACAAATACTAAAGCTCATTTTCACTGACACGTCATGCATGGAGCTCTGAGTCCTCAAATGGACCCTTATTAGCCAAGTTAAGCTCTAAATTTTTAGGTTGAAAGGGGACTATGTGGGATTCATATTGCTCCATAGCTGATGTAAGTGTGAAATCCCACTTAAGTATTAAGTATGTCATCACTTAACGCTAATTACTTAATATATGTCCAATTTTCAAAATAAAATTGTGTACATGAAAAATAAACTATGAAGGGAGACACTTATCACTTCTTCCGTACTCCTTCCACTAGCCATGCCAATCACGACTCTATCCAAGCTTCCCTTCCACAAAGTGCACGCTTTGTTGATAATCTTCCACCGATCGTAAACACCACCAGCTTCCCTTCGATTGGTGTTGGAGTTGGAATTGAACTTGTCAATGATTTTACCCCACGAGACCTTTTTATTTTGGTTTGTGGCGACAACACCATCTTTGCTAATAGAAACTCATGCCAAGCACAAAGCAACATCTTCATCATTTGACCAAATAGGTCCTTTAATATGATCTTTTGCCATGAAAATTTTGGAAATGGGAAGAAAAAGTTTTGGAAGTGGGTAGAAAGAAAAAACAGAAGAATTGTATGAGGATAGTGAATTTTGTGTGGATGTTTGAACAAATACATAGGTATTTACAGAGTTTTTGGAAGAATTTTGATTTAAATTGTTTTAGCTGTTGGATTTAATTTTGGGTTGTTAGATCTTTTTTTTACCGTTATATTTGCTCATATTCGATTTCAGTTGTTGAACTTAATGTATTTATAATTTTTTTTTTAAAATTGAATCTGGACCGTTGGTTCCAACGGTCCAATGACGTGGGCCATCCAATTAAACAAAAGAGTCATTAGGCTCCGGTCTGCGTGGCGCAAGTGACTGACAAGCATCAGCCGCTGGGTCCCAACGCTGACTACTTTGTCACCTTTTGTCGTGTGAGGCTGCATGGCGTGCGTCCAAACACTGCACCTGGGCAACTTCTGAGTGCGTTCATGTGCATGGGTGGGGTCCGCCACTATCCTTGACTATTTTTTGGGCAGAATCTGGCCCAAAACTAAATTTTATTCCCAAATTTTTTTTAACCCAATGATTAGAGATGCCTTGAAGAGGGGACTTTCTTCTGTGCTCCGGGGTAAAAGTTACCCCGGTTTTGAAAAAAAATTGTTCATTTAAAAAAAAAAAAAAGGTAACCTACAATTGTAGGTTACCGGTGGAAACTAAAAAAATTAAAAAATTAAAAAGAACAAAAGAAGAACACGGGAAGAGAAGAAGAACACGGGCGTGGAAGAAGCTTGAAACCCAGAAGAAGAAAAACAGCCAGGAAGAAGAACAGATCTCCAATCCTCTTCATCTTCATCAAAATAGGTTTGGGCATTTTAAAGTGCGGCTGCAACCAAGAATTATGATGAGTATTCCATCGCACGATCAACGACAAGTCGAGGTTAGTTCCGAAGTTGTATGGATTCTGGGTTTAGGGTTGAGAATGAATGTAGTTTGGTTTTTCTTCTCTGTATTCGTTTGGGTTAAGAGTGAATTGATTATGGGTTAAGAATGAATTGATTATGGGTATAATTATGGGTATAATTTAGTCTATCTATAATGGATTTGTATGGGTATAATTTAGGGATTTTATGAAACTATGTCAATGAAACCGAAAGTTAAATGTAGAGGTTGGTTTGGGGTTAAAGCAGAACTTCCCTAAACCAGAATTTCCCAATTTGTTTGCACTGGTATTTAGTTTGCTAAGTATCAATAAATTAGCGTGCAATTGGATGAGCTGAATGCAAAATGTATGTCACTGTTTGCCAATTGCACAGAGGCGATATATGATTGTATAATTTCCATTAGCGTGCAATTGGATGAGCTGAATGCAAAATGTATGTCACTGTTTGCCAATTGCACAGAGGCGATATATGATTGTATAATTTCCAGTATGTGTAAATAAATCGTTATTCTGAATTTATTGCATGTAATGTGAATTTGGGCAGGTCAAGACTGCAAAAAAGAAGATGAAGGCAAATAGTGATAAAACAAAAAAAGAGCATGCTGAAGAAGTAGTCGTTGTTGGGAGAAATGCATATTTTAATTACCTGTAAGTTTGAAAGAAAAAAACATGTAATTATAATGTCAATTTGTTTGATTACAATAAGTGTTCGTTAATTGGTTGCAACATATTATGCAGGAAAGTGAAAGGAGATGAATTGAAGAAAATGTGATTTGAAAAGGGCATGCGTGAAGTTGAGGTGAGAACTTAAATATGTGAAAATGTGATTTGAAAAGTTCATTGTTGCAAAGTTATTTAGGTTTTGTACTTTCTAGTTTAAAAGGTAAAACAGTAGTTGGTAGAAAAAACTTGAAAGCTTAGATTTGTAGTTTAAAATATGAGATTTGAAAAGTTGATGCTTCAAAATATGTTTTGTGTTTTGTAGTGGAAAAAGGAAATTTCTAGTAAATGGAAAGAACTTAGTCGAAAGGAGAAGGCAGCATTTTGTTCTACAATTGAAAGTAATAATCAAGTTAGTGAGGCTGGGCAAAGTGGATTAGTAAATGTTCAAAAGAAAACCAATGTGACTATAAAGACTCGATGCTGTGTAGACAAGTTTCACGAGACCGTGTCCAAATTTTCAGTAGAGAAAATTGAGGCGATCAAGGAAATAGGGTTTGGAATATTGGCTCAATTTTCGTTGACTCGACTACATCAACAGTTGTGTAGGTTTCTTGTGGACAAATTTGACCCTTCAAGATGTATGATTGAGCTTCACGGTAGTACACTTGAAATAAGTTGTGATGACTTTGAGCGGATTATGGGAGTTCCAAATGGAGTACAAGAAGTAGATTTAAGTGGCTGTTTGGATGGTGAAGAAATGAAGTCACTTATCACAACTTTTTGTGGAAAGCAGAGATTTGCACTGATTTCTGACTTGAGTGAGAAGTTAATAATGGCAAGCACAGTGGATGACAACTTCAAAATCGGGTTTATGATGTTTGCTATTGGGACAATCCTCTGCCCAACATCTGCAACATATGTTAGTTCGCAGTATTTGATTGCATTGAGGAGGCCAGAGATGATAAAAGCACAAAAATGGGCAAGTTATTGCCTCAAATTTCTGTGCGATGGGGTTTTGCATTACAAGGCAACTGGCGCAAAGTACTTGCATGGATCCGCGGTATTTCTACAATTGTACTACCTTGATGTCGTGTCCCATGGATGTAGCTTTGTTGATAGGTCAATTCATCCGATACTTACATGGAAGAATGAGACTGCAAGTCATGTTATGAAGTGGGTTAATAACCGGGGTGGGATAGAGAGCACCAAAATCAAGATTGTAACCCAATCAGAAAAGAATGTAGGTGTTGGAGGGGAAGTGAACCCCCAGTTTCTTGAAGTGGCTTCTGCCTTAAGATTAGAGGTAGAGAACATTAAGAGTAGCGTTGCACGGATTGAGAAAGCTATATCGGATCCTAAATCACAAAAAGAGTGTGGTTGCTCAGTTAGTGGTTTCAAGGATGAGATATTGAATTTTTTGAAAGGCATCGTCAAAGATTCACCCTTGGCAAACAGCAATGACAATGAAAGCGGTGGGGTAAATGATAAATGTGTTGGGGACGACGTCCGAGAAAATGAAAACAACAATGATAATGATGTGATTAATGGTGGGAATGAGAATGACAACAGACAATCTCAATCCCCAAAAGTATCTGCATTAAAGAATGTTTTTGACATGGACAATAATGGTGGTGAAAGCTCTGTGGAAATCGTTAAGGAGAACGATAAGATGAATGAGGTATGATTAGCATAATATGGAACCCATGAATGCGAAACGTTAAATGCAAAAATGTTGTTTCATTGCGTATGTGTAGGTGAACAATAATTAGAAATGAAAAACATTGATTTGTAATGTATTTTATAATAGCTTGGCCTAAATTATTATGTGATGCATTTGGTGTGGCAAATGTATGGCCTAACACATACATTTCCTTTCGACGCAGTTGGTTCCTCTCATGCACGAGAGGAATGTTGAGAAGGGTGGGGCTATATTTCGAAGGAGCCCTATCAATACAAGGGCTACGGAAGAAAGACGACCAGGTCAACATTGTAAAGAACCTTGGGAGTTTTTTGGAGTGGCACAGACTCAATTGCCCAGAAGGAAACATATATTGTATGACCAAACAATGGATCGACTCCAAATTGGCCCCTTCCAGTATAAGAGCGTTCATTTGGCAGATCCAGATCTTGACCTCTTCAGTTATATATTTAATGGGGAACACACCTTCAGGTAAATTCATTTTATATACTTTAATGATCTCTTCATTACGAAAGCTGGCCGATATTGAAGTGAGGAATGAACTTAGGCTTGAGTTTTTGCAATGTTTGTAGTGATGAAGAGATTGTTAAGACTGATGAAGATGCAATCACTCGCCTTGAGCTTATGTGCCTTGCACCAGATACAAACATCCGAGACGATGTATGTTTTTATTTACAAATCACACACAACACATTAAGCGTAGTGATGTGTAGTAACTGGTAAATTTAATATTTGAAATGATTTCAATTTGCTTGTATAGGTAATAAATGTGAAGGTGACATATTTGAACAATATGGGTTCTCCATTATGGTACATGAACACATTCTTTGCGGTAAGGTTAAAAACTTTATACATTTCAGTTCTGTGTCTTTAAGTAAGTAATGTAAAAGCCTTGTTACATATGATTGTAGCAACTTGCACTTGAGGCAAATTCTATGGAACGCATTACAAGGTTTGCGAATAGAATGCGAAGGTCATTTGAAATGAAGTTCCAGACTGGAATTGATAAATGTGACAAGGTATAACGATTTATTTGCAACATTTATGTATAACTATAGCACTTGGTGAAGCAAATATACTAACTTATATTTATATTGTAGATGTTCATTCCAATTTTGGACAGTGAAGGTTGTCATTGGTATTTAATGGTTGTTAATATGGAGTTGCAAGATGTGGAGATATGGGACAGCTTGCCGAGTGCCAGGGCAAACGCCCGTCGTCGTGCAAAAGTGAAACACATTGTAAGTCATTTCTTCCATTTGGGAATGAGAGGCATCATAAGCGTTGGATAATGCAAATAGAATTGGACTAATAGCTCTAACATTTATATTTTACTTGGTTGCATGGATTGTGAAGTTGAATGTACTTGACTACATATATTCGCCAGAGCTGAAGTCAAAAGAGACAGTATCGTGGTCGTTCAATAAATTTTGCATAGTCCATCCGAGCGGTGTTCCAACACAACCAAATGCGTATGACTGCGGCATTTTTGTTATCAAATGGATGGAGGATATTGACAATGGCCGTGACATTGGGAAAAATGTAAGTATGGTCATTCCACATTGTATTGACATATTTTTAAAACGCACAACTGAATTGAATGTTTGTGAATGTCATCTACATGCAGTATGATTCTATTCAAGAGCGAATTAAGTTAACTTTGTCAATGGTCAAGAATTGCAAAAACCAAGCTCTTCCCAATCTGTTAGTTGCTTCCCAACTGAAGGTACAAGAGGATGTCTCTAATGTTGGTAAGACTATTACTAACCCGCAGCATAAGACACAACCAAGGCGTAGGACGAGGCAACCCACTGAAACCCTTAAGGTGTCGAAGTTGATTACTAGGAAGCAAAAAACATGAATGCTCTGTATGTGGTGGTTTTTTGTGAATACTGTGCAGGTGTTATGATCATTACTGTGTGGTGGTTTTGTTATATCTCAGTAAGGCATCTTTACCATTTGTCAATAGGTGGGCTTTTGTGTGCACCTTCAATGTTGTAAAGAAATTAGGAAAATGGTGTAAGACCCATAGCATTGCAACGATCATTGTAAACTGTACTATATTTTGGTAGTATGGGGGTTTAGTGATGCATTGTGCATCATATTAAGTCTCATTTAGTATCAATATATGTACTTATTTATTGCAAAAAGCATTCAAATAGCCATACCTCGCAGTTTGTACAACCAAGGAGGATTCACTGTTTAAGCGTAGTGAAAATGTAATATCTGATTTTGCCCCCTTAGTCCATCTCTTCATTATGAGTGATTTCGGGATTTTATCCATGTGTCTGTATTTCAGTACGCAAAATATGTGTGAACAAGGGATCCCATCTGTCTCATACTTTTTGCAACAACATTCAATCCGCACCTCATTGGACCCAGTGTGCCACACACATGTCCACATGTTATCTGGTTCACAGTATTTGGAAATATAATGCATCTCACTTTGGGCAAACTTGAGAGTGTTGGGGTTAATTAGTGCACTGGCGCTTATCATCTCATCACGTACCAATTCGAAACAACTTAGAGTATACATTGAAGCTGCATGTTGCTCCAACCATTTCAGTTGGGTCGTCATCACTGGAGTGCAGTTGTTTGATTTGAATTCATCACGTGCAGCATTGTTTCTCAGACGTGCAAGGGCTCTATCGATGGCATGGACACACTCAAACATCTTAGGCCCACTTTTAATATAATCCTTCACAAATTTGTTCATGGATTCTGATCGCTGAGTGGTCGACATGCCCGCCAAAAACACTCCTCTATTGTAGGCTTCCGCCCAACTGTGACGCCTTTCCCACATCTTAGCCAACCACGTACTTTTAAGCTTGAATTGATGTTCATTGAGTTTGAAATTTTCCTCCATGACCTTCCAACGAGCCTCAAATTCATCAACCTCTAGTGGTTCCCACAAACAAGAATTGAACTCTGATTTAATGTTCGGATCGGTGACATTTTTCAAGTTTTCATGCACATTGCTAGCAACATGCCACGCACAAAGCTTGTGCTTTGATCCTGGAAGCACTATCTCCACGGCCTTTCGCATTGCTTCATCCCCGTCTGTCAATACAGTCTTAGGCTTTTTACCTTTCATAGATGAAATAAATGTCTCCAAAACCCACTTGAAAGTTTCAGCCGACTCATCCCTCACATATGCACACCCAAATATTGTACTAGCACGATGATGATTTAAACCCACAAAAAGTATCAAAGGCTTCTCATAATGGTTGGTTTTGTAGGTGCTGTCAAATTCAATCACATCCCCAAAGCACATATAATTAGTCAGTGAATTTGAATCTCTCCAAAATAAATTCACAAGCCTATTCTCCTCGTCCACACTAAACTTGCAGAAAAATTCAGAATCAGAACAAGCCTTGCTTTTCAAGTATGCAAGTGAAGCTTCAGCATCACCTTCAAGTAAAATTTGTCTCCGTGCCGCATTCAACTTATTGTACAGATCTTTGCTTTGAAAACCAACATTCATATACCCACCAGCTTGATCCACCATATACTCGTATACATGACATGTTCTTATAGCAACTCTTCGCATTCCAATAGCTTGTGCTAAGTCCGATTCCCTGACATTCCGGTGTGAACGGAGAAATGTTGCCTCATGTACAGTAGCTAATGCATGATTGTGATTTGGTTCAAATTTCTTTACAATATAAGTGTCACGCTTCTTAACAAGATTTACTTGCAAAACAGCCGGGCATCTCTCCCTAGTGAGCGGCTTCTTAACATTGACATTCTTGTTCAAAACTCTTGTGCCTTCCTTAGAGCATACCCATATTCTCCTCGAAACTTTGCCACTTACATTCATCTCCTTTTTGTCCTTCCTTACACTAAACCCAACTGCCTTTGCATATCGATTGTACAAATCTTCTACTTCCTCAATTGAGTTGAATTCCTTCAATTCAAGATCTTCCCTCCTCAAATCATTGAAATCTATTCCCTCAAATTGAAGCATACCACCGCTATCTACCACATTTTCAGTTTCACTATCCACCTCTTCCATTACGAGATTGTTGTTGCCATCAACACTTGACATCAAACAGCCTAACTTATCGGATCGTATTTTCCCATATCTTCCTCTACTTTAATTCATGCCTACACAACATCAAAGACCCTAAATTTAGGCATGCAAACCCATGAATGATTGCATTGTCAGATATGTCTTTCAAAATCAATGTGGGAGATAACATATTTTTAAACGATGTTTTTACAACTTAAACGATCGATTGACTCGTTTAAATGGTAAATTACCACTTGAACGATAGTTTTACAACACCAAAAATATGGTTATTATGCCATTTAAAATGCTGTCTAATTGCATGATCTTATGCAGATACTATCCTACTGTTTGCCAATTGCATGATGTTATGCAGATACTAGCCTAATGTTTGCCAATTGCATAATGTTATGCAGATACTAGCCCACTGTTTGCCAATTGCATAAACTTATCCACGAAAATTTCTGCATATAATTTTTCCTCAATTTGGTAGGTTGAAAACAAGATTATGCAAAGTCTAACACTGTCACAATTTGTTACATGATCAAGCAGCTGTACAATTGCGTTACAACTTGCCCTAAGGGACTTCACAAAAAACTCAAACAAAGAGTTTGACATTGCCAACCATGATTTACTGGTTGTACGTGAAAACGATGTGTTTTACATTAATTTTATAACCACAATTTTTCATCATAATTTCACTTGCAAACACCCAAACCCAATTGCATAATTTCAATTGCCCACAAACCACATTACATGCATTAAAATGAGAATACAGAACTATAATCACATACTGGAAATTATACAAACATATATCGCCTCTGTGCAATTGGCAAACAGTGACATACATTTTGAATGCAGCTTATCCAATTGCACGCTAATTTACTGATACTTATCAAACTAGATACCAGTGCAAGGCAAATTGGGAATCATCAAATTGGGAATCAGAAAACCGTATTTCAACAGTGAATCCAAACTGCTTCACAAATATTACAGCAAATGTAGTAAATTACCTAATTTGGGAGAGCAGAGACGGTGGTAGTCGATTTCGAAGCCTCTGAGTTCGATTAAGCTACTTCCTAACAGCACGAAGGATATTTTCGGTAACCGGCGTCCGAGAGAAGATCAAGCATTTACGATCTTCTCTGACCTGTGGAATGGAGAAATCCCGGAATCACTCATAATGAATTCGTTAAGCGTTAGACAAAAACAAGAAATTGTTTACGCCTACGAATTTGGACTGGTTTGAGAAGCGTATTGGACCACTCCTACCATCATGTTTGAAGGATTGGGAAAAGCTTATTCTCACTGGTCGTCGCAGGAAGTGACGCCAAGAACCAGTACTGGTGGTGGGGAGCGAGCGACGGCGACCTCGATGTGAGACAAGGTTTGCCTGCAATTGTTTGTGCAGTTATGGTTGCCTGCCTTCTAATTGCTTGCTGGTTTCTTCTGATTCCTGGTTCCTTTGGTTTTTACTGGATTTTAGGAACTCGTCTTCTTCCCCTGCTTCATGAAGATCGGTGCTTTTTTTTTTCTTTCTGCTTTCAACTGTTCCTCCCTCCCACTTGCAGATCCGGTTACCAAGTAAATTTGTTGCTTTAATCTACACCATTGAATACTTGGAGGCATCATCTAGCCGTTGATTTTTTCCGGAGTAAAGTTTACTCCGGAGCACACTAGATTTTTTGGCCGTGCGTGAGGGGTTAGGTTAAAGAATTGTGATTTGAAGACTCACAGTGGAATATTCCACATTATTATTCTTCATTTCTGTAATGAAAAATCCCAAAGGTACTAACAATTAATTTAGAAGAAAAAAAAGATTGTAACTAATACGAGGTAAAAAACTCAACAAAAAAAATTTCATATTTATGGTTGTAGTACGAGATAACTATAAGGCACACACTAATAATATCTCGTTTATTCAAATTTTCACTTTCATCATCTCTGTAATTGGTTATTCTCTTGCATTTTTCATCACTGTGGTTTAGTTTAGTTATAACTTTAGTTCAATAATTCAATTTATCAACTATTTCTTTTGTGCACAATTTTTTCATTTAAAAAACCATTTATTTTTAGCGTAGAATTAATGAAAACAAATATCACAATTTCCCGGCCCTTGGGACACAAATATCGTGCCAAATTAGATATATGCATTATGGAACTTGGCAGTGCTAAGTAAGGAGAAAGTAAATAATATTTATCAAATGAGTTATATATAGTTGGATTCTACACGAACAATTAAATTGATCATAGTATTTATGAGTAATACAATAATAGTTGGTTCTACAATTATTCGAGTTGGTGAAGAAAAGTAGGAAATGAAATATACAGAAAAATCTATTTAGATTTGAAAAACGTGCAATACATGATGGTGACAACCGTGACATAACGAAACTGCCATGTAAAAGAGACGAGGACTTGGGAATTTTTTTAAATTTATTTTTGCGAGTTTCAATATGGGTCTCTCAATCGTGAATACGATGGGTTGTGTTTCAGTGATTGAGTTTCTTATCTATACAACCGGAGAAAAAAAAATCCAGAAATTTGTTAGCTGTAGTAGAGATGATTAGATATTGATTTGTGGATTGAATCTAAGAAAATGTCCCAACCAATTTTGCAGTCTCTTGATTTGCAATCCTTGGGAAGAACTCTCCTTGAAGCAACCCCAAAGCCTTTGCATTTCGAGCTGTTGATTATTGGCTCAAACCAGTAAATATTACAGCTATTGATATGATAGTTGTTAATTGGCATCTAATGCATGTGGGAGACAAACATTAGTGGATGCATTTATGTGTCTGTTGGTATAGTGGATGCATGTAACGTCCCGTTCAAAATTTAAATTATTTTATTCCCGAAAGTGGGAAATGACTTTTTTACCCCTGGGTTGACTTTTTGGTTGACTTTTGCGTCGTAACTCGTACGACGCTTCCACTTGTATTTTCTTGACGTGCTCGTCGATACGAACGCGTAGACGCGAGCCGTACGTCGTTCGGACTCCGAACGAATATTTTACGGGCGTTAGTTTCGGCGTTTTCCGTATTTCAAATTGGGCAGTTTCGTCTTGTTTGGGCTGGGGCCCAATTGCCTGCAGGCCATGTGGCCAATCCCAGAAAATCTGGGATATTTGTTTGGTTTTGTCTTTTGTGGCCGAGCCTCTCCTCCCTCCTTCTTCCTCTTTGTTCTGCAAACTTCATCACCAAACCGTGGCCAATCTTGGCCATTTTGGCATCACCAATCTTCGCCAAAACAAACCCAAACACCTCTTACAACTTCATCTGAACCCAGCAACCCAGGTGTGGGTGTCCAGAAACCTGGACAAACCCAGGAACCCAGAAAATGGTGAAACTTCTCAAGCCACCCCGTGGCTTTCTTCTTGGTTCTTCTCGGTTTTTCTTCATGCAACAATCCCCCATTTGTTCTTTGGTGCTCAAATCCAGTCACTGGAGGTGACTTTGAAACCCAGAGGCCCAAGAAACCATCTCCCAGAAACCTGGGAAATTCCTCACCGTCGAAGTGGATTTTTGCGGACTTCGAAACTGACATTCTGGGGCACGAGAAAGCTCAAAACCATCACCAATCCACCTCTGGAGACCTTGGGAACCCAACCCAAGGCCTGGAAGTCGAAATGGCACCGTGATCGGAGAAGCTCATTTTTGGCCGATTCTTCTTCCCCATTTTAAGGCCACTTCTGGCCAGTTTTTGGTCCCCCAAAATGGTAAAATCTTGTTCCCCTCATCTCTAGCTTCATTTTGGTACTTGAATCGTCCAATTTGAACTTAAAACGAAGAAGTTATGAAGCTCTGAAGTTTTTCCAGAAATCCGGCCACTTTTTCCAGATTCCGGCGGCGGCGACCGAAATTCTGGCAGGGATGACCGACGCTGACGTCATCGGACCGGGTTGGACTGGCCTTGCTGACGTCAGCAGACCGGTTCAGACCGGCCTTGCTGACGTCAGCATTGACTGAACCGCGTTGACCGGCTGACCGGCTCGCGCGTGAGCCGCGCGTGGGCTGCGCGTGGAGCCGCGACTCCCGAACTTTGAGCCACGCGTGAGGGCGCGTGGGAGGTCCAAATTCAATTCTGTTTTCACGGGGCGACTCGTGACGACGTGTACTACCTCGGGGTAGTACGCACGATATTTTTTTTGAGGTGTTTTGGACCTCCAATTTGAGAAAGCAAGGGATAGGTTTAATTAATTCGTTAATTAGTGACCTTTATGAGTTTAATCATTGTACCGGTGATATCTCATATAGGTGGGGCCTATCCAGAGGACTACCGGGGCTACCCAGGACGGGGTACTTCGACCCGGCTACCTACAGGTGAGTGAGTGGGTCTTTGTTTGATAAATGTATATATATACGTATGGTTTTTCAACGCTTTCTTTAACTGTTAGCGTAGTTGCATATCATTACGTTTGTTGGAGGTAGAACATTCGTACTATATTGCCATACATGTTTTATACTGTTGCTCATCAGTAGATGTATACACCCCAGGTATTAGTACTCAGTCTTGTGGCCAGGACTAGCCTTGACGTTTGGAGTAGTCACTATCAGTACCGTTACGCAGCTTTGGATCCATTGTAGGTACTAGCCTGTTCTAGGTTGCACTAGGCAACTCGAACTTGTGTGACTGCACTTTGTGCACCAGCGCTTAGCGTTAGACTCGCGTCATTGTAGTACTCAGCGTATTACCTTTATACCTAGCCTGTTCCTTGTGGTTTAGCCACTTGAACTTGTGTGTTTACATATGGGTGAGCAGATCAGTAAATTATTATCGGGGAGTACCCGAATGTTTTCATGATAGTATTTTGAGGTTCATGCCTACGGGTATGACGTATTTTCTCAATTATACTTGTTTTCAAACGAGGGGTTACTAGACTTTTGAAAACAACGGTTTTATCAAACTTTACTTTTTGACCCACTCATCGTTTTATGTTTTGCGCCCCTCCAGGTTTAGTTGGCTGGGAGCTTGTGACGTCGAGGCACGGTGGTATGACAATGTAGGGATGTTTCTACGTTTGTGTAAATTTGTATCCCTTACTCTACTCGCTGTGTATTCTAACAATTCTTCCGCACTCTGTTCTTACTATTCATTCTTAAACTTTCTATTTAGCTTTCGTCACGCTAACGCGTGTCGGCCATCACCTTCCGACACCTGGCTTGTCCGGGATCGGGATGTGACAATGCATTTATGTGTCTGTTGGCCTTTGCTGTCTTTGAGAAGTTTTTTCTTTGGCTTTAAAGGGAGAGGAGCTGATGCATTCCAGAGATATAGAAAATAGAGGAGCTGGAGCAACTCGATAGAGAAGTGGGAAGAGCTTGAGCATCCCGACAGAGTTGTTTTGCTTTGTATTTGTTCTGTTCTTTTGAGAGTGTGTGAGCTTGGGTTGATTGGGTCATTGGGAAATTGAGTGATAAAACACTATTGTATGTTCTCATTGATTATAGTAGAAATCTCCATCGTCTCCAAACTGGACGTAGGCATTTGCCGAACCAGTATAAATCTTGGTGTCCTTATTTATTTATTTTTTGCCTAGCTACTGTGATTATCTGTTCACTATCACTTGGTTGTTGCTTCCGCACAACAAGTGGTATCAGAGCCCAGTTGTTTCGACTTGGGCAGTGGGAGTGAAGATGGCTAGAGGTGAAGATGAATCTGCAAAGGGGAAGGAGTCAACTTCGTCTTCGTCTACATCCAACAGACATCAAATGGCTACTACAAGGTTGGAGGTTGATAAATTCAATGGTTCTAATAATTTTGGTATGTGGCAATGCGAAGTTATGGATGTGTTGTATCAACAAGAATTGTATATGGTTTTGGAAAATAAACCGGAAGACATTGAGGACAAACAGTGGACACGGATGAATCTTCATACATGTGCTGCTATTCGATCATTCCTTGATAAGGAGTTGAAATATCCTTATATGAAGGAAACTTCTGCTAAGGAGTTATGGACAAAACTGGAGGAAAGCTATATGACTAAGAGCACAGAAAATCGGCTCTTCTTGAAGAAAAGACTCTTCCGTTTTCAGTATAGTCCAGGTACTTCTATGCATGAACACCTCAATGATTATAATAAAATACTTGCTGACTTAGCAAACCTTGATGTGCAAATTCCTGACGAAGACAAGGCACTATGTTTATTAAATTCATTGCCTGATGATTATGATCATTTAACAACTACTCTGTTGTATGGAAAATCCGAGGTGAAACTTGATGAGGTGGCTGCGGCATTGGTGAATCATGAGTGTCGAAAGAAGGACTTAAAGACTCATAGTTCACAAACCGAGGCATTGGTTGCAAGAGGTAGAACAGAGGGAAGAAAATTTGGAAAGCAGGGAAAGTCTCGTTCAAAGTCACGAGGGAAGTTTCCTGCTAGAGATGAATGTGCTTTTTGTCACCAAAAGGGTCATTGGAAGAAAGACTACCCTAAATTGAAGAATAAAGAGAAGGAGAAAGTGGGTTCTGAAGCAAATATTGCAAAATCTGGTGAAGATGTTTTCGAGTTTGCTTTGTCTAGTTCATCTGCTGGTGGTAACCCCAAGAAGTGGTTTTTGGATTCAGGCTGCACCTATCATATATGTCCCATTCGGGAATGGTTTTCTAGTTTCGAGAAACTGGATGGTGGAGTTGTTTTGATGGGTAATAATAATGCCTGCAAAGCACAAGGGATAGGCAAAATCTGTTTGAAAATGCATGATGGAACAGTTAGAGAATTAAGTGATGTTCGGTATATACCAGAAATGAAGAAAAATCTTATTTCTCTGGGAGCTTTAGAATCCAAGGGTCTTAAGATCACCATGGAAGATGGAGTCCTTAAAGCTGTGTACGGGGCAATGGTGGTAATGAAAGGTACAAGACGAAATAACTTGTATTTCCTGCAGGGGAGTACAGTTATTGGTGGAGCGGCTGTCACCGAAGCTGCTGATGCAAATATCACAGATACCACAAGGTTATGGCATATGCGCCTTGGGCATGCTGGTGAAAAAGCATTGCAAGGATTGGTAAAGCAAGGCTTATTGAGAGGTGCAAAGACATGCAAATTAGAATTTTGTGAGCATTGTGTGTTAGGAAAGCAAACGAGAGTAAAGTTTGGCACTGCTGTTCACAACACTAAAGGCATTCTTGATTATGTGCACACTGACGTATGGGGACCTTCAAAGAATGCCTCTTGGGGAGGAAGCCATTATTTTGTCTCCTTTGTTGATGATTTCTCCATAAGAGTATGGGTGTACACCATGAAATGTAAAGATGAAGTCATGGAGAAATTCCTAAAGTGGAAAAAGATGATTGAAACGCAAAGTGGTCAAAAGATCAAGACTCTCAGATTAGACAATGGAGGTGAATACAAGTCTGATCCTTTCTTGAAGGTTTGTCAAGATGAGGGTATTAGGAGGCACTTCACGGTTAGAGAGACACCGCAACAGAATGGAGTGGCAGAGCGTATGAATTGCACTTTGCTTGAGAAAGTCCGGTGTATGTTGTCTAATGCTAATTTAGGCAAGGCATTTTGGGCTGAGGCAATCACTTATGCAAGTCATCTCATTAACCGATTACCAGCTGCTGCAAACAAGGGCAAAACTCCCATGGAGGCATGGTCTGGTAAACCCTGTACTGATTACAAGTTCTTACATATATTTGGTTGTTCTGCTTACTATCATGTCAGAGAAAGCAAGCTGGATCCAAGAGCAAAGAAAGCTCTATTTATAGGCTTTAGCACTGGCGTGAAGGGATATCGACTATGATGTCCAGATGAGAAGAAATTTGTTGTAAGCAGAGATGTAACTTTTGATGAGGCGGTTATGGTAAATCAGAACAAGCATGAAGGTGAAACTAAAGTAATTGAGACCATGAGTAACTCAAAGCAGGTGGAGTTACTAAAGACTCCAGTTGTCCCAGTAAGGTCTGATGTTACAGATTTTAGTCCTATAGTTAATCCTGATGATGAGGACGAGGATGATGAAGAAGAGGCAACAACCCAAGAGCCTCCACAGCAACAAGACTATATTGCAACCAGAAGATCGAGAAGGGAAATTCGAAAGCCGGCTTGATTTACTGATATTGTGGCATATGCACTTCCAGTTATTGAAGATGATATTCCATCCGCCTACAAAGAAGCTGTCATAAGTTCAGAAAGCGAGATGTGGAAGAAAAGTATGGATGAGGAGATGAAGTCTCTTCATAAAAAATGAGACTTGGAAGCTGCTTCAGTTACCGAAAGGGAAGAAAGAAATTGGTTGCAAATGGGTGTATGCAAAGAAGATGGAATCGTTGGGAAAAGATAATGTAAGATTCAAAGCCAGATTGGTAGCTAAAGGCTATGCTCAGAAAGAAGGCATTGACTACAATGAGGTTTTCTCTCCTGTAGTAAAACATTCTTCGATTCGGATTCTGTTGGCTTTGGTTGCACAATTTGATCTTGAGTTGGCTCAACTTGATGTAAAGACTGCATTCTTACATGGCGATTTGGAGGAAGAAATTTATATGTCTCAACCAGAAGGTTTCAAAGTTGCTGGAAAAGAAAATTGAGTTTGCAAATTGGAAAAATCATTATATGGCTTGAAGCAGTCTCCAAGACAATGGTATAAGCGATTTGATTGATTTATGATTGGGGAAAAATACACAAGAAGCCACTATGATCATTGTGTATACTTTCGCAAACTACAAGATGGAACATTCATTTATCTGCTTTTATATGTTGATGATATGCTTATAGCATGTAAGAGCAAAGTGGAGATTGAAAGGTTGAAGGCTCAACTAAGTAATGAATTTGAGATGAAGGACTTGGGAGAAGCTCGGAAGATACTAGGTATGGAAATTGAAAGAGATAGAGCAAATGGCAAGATTAGTCTAAGTCAGAAGCAGTATTTGAAGAAGGTACTACATCGTTTTGGGATGTTTGAAAATACAAAACTGGTCAGTACACCTCTTGCCCCTCATTTCAAACTTAGTGCTTCTATGTCTCATAAAACTGTTGAAGAGAGTCAGTACATGGCTCAAATTCCTTATGCAAATGTTGTTGGTAGTTTGATGTATGCTATGGTGTGTACTAGGCCTGATATCTCACAAGCTGTGAGTATTGTCAGTAGATATATGCATAATCCAGGAAAAGGGCATTGGCAAGCTGTGAAATGGATACTACGGTATATTCTGGGTACTGTGGATGTTGGTTTATCGTTCCAGCAGAATAAAGTTACTAGTTGATGTATTGTTGGATATGTGGATTCTGATTACACAGGTGATTTGGACAAGCGTAGATCCACTACTGGTTTTGTATTCACCATTGCTAGAGGTCCAGTAAGTTGGAGGTTGATTCTACAATCTACATGATGCACGTACTACAATCTACTTGAAGCAGTAACAGAGGCTATAAAGGAAGCCATATGGCTTCAAGGGCTACTTGATGACTTAGGAGTTCAACAAGATCATGTGGATGTTCATTGCGACAGTCAGAGTGCTATTCATTTAGCAAAGAATCAAGTTCATCATGCACGTACGAAACACATTGATGTGAGGTTCCATTTTGTTCGTGAGATTATCAATGAGGGAGATGTTCTTCTTCAGAAGATTGGGACCACTGATAATCCAACGGATATGTTAACAAAACCAATCTCTTTGCTCAAGTTTAAGCGCTGTTTAGACTTGATTGGAATCTGTAAAATTTGTTGATTGCCCCATGAGGGAGTGGGAGACGACTAGTTGGAGTTCTACTTCGAGGGTTTAAGCCAAGGTGGAGATTGTTGATTATTGGCTCAAACCAGTAATTATTATAGCTATTGATATGATAGTTGTTAATTAGCATCTAATGCATGTGGGAGACAAACATTAGTGGATGCATTTATGTGTCTGTTGGTATAGTGGATGCATTTATGTGTCTGTTGGCCTTTGCTGTCTTTGAGAAGTTTTTTCTTTGGCTTTAAAAGGAGAGGCGCTGATGCATTCCAGAGATATAGAAAATAGAGGAGCTGGAGCAACCCGATAGAGAAGTAGGAAGAGCTTGAGCATCCCGACAGAGTTGTTTTGCTTTGTATTTGTTCTGTTCTTTTGAGAGTGTGTGAGCTTAGGTTGATTGGGTCATTGGGAAATTGAGTGATAAAACACTATTGTATGTTCTCATTGATTATAGTAGAAATCTCCATCGTCTCCAAACTGGACGTAAGCATTTGCCGAACCAGTATAAATCTTGGTGTCCTTATTTATTTATTTTCTGCCTAGCTACTGTGATTATCTGTTCACTCTCACTTGGTTGTTGCTTCTGCACAACACGAGCTACGAGATCTTGAACAACGATTTTCTCTTTTTCAGTGAGTTCATCGTCGGATACTTCTGGAATTTCAAAACCCACATCTACAAATTTTCATAGATTGAAGGACTTGAAAATTGTCTTCATCTTTATACACCAAAAGTCGTAGTTCACTCCGGTGAACACAGGAGCTCGAAGATCAGCCCCATATCCAGGAGCTCGAAGACTAGCACAGAACTACCAGTCTTGAGCTTCAACACGGGACTGCTAAGGAGCCCTGCAATTTGGTCTCCAACTTCAGTCCACACCCCATGCCCATGAAATTTCGAGGCGTCGACTTTGTTCAACGGCTCGAAATTTTGACTCCATCGACTGGGTTCGACGCTAGAAATTTCATTAGAACCAAACCCAAAAAATCCCGACGCCGTCAACTAGGTTCTAGAAATTCCGTAGGACCAAACCCAAGAAATCCCGACGCCATCAACGGGGTTCGTTGCTTCTCTTTCATCATGCTCATACTGATGGAAAAAAGAAATCAAGAGAAATTCAACAAAACATTGGAGGGCCTGATATTAAATCATCCACAAATCGAATCAACTGAAGGAAAGGAAAAGATGAAATGCAGAGTTCGACCGGAAAAGATTCGACGGAAAAGAAGAGAAAGGAAAGGAAGAAAGAGAGGGAGAGAAAATAACTCTAACCAAAAAAGAGTGAATTAAAAATTAATAAAATGTTAACTTTTTGGTTTTTTTTTTAATTAAAAGATTAATAAAAAAGATGACAAAAAAATATTAGGATCTCAAGAATATTAAAGTATGTGGCTTAGTTCAACACTACACCAAATGCTTATTTATTCTTATAGTACTTAATCCATGCCAAGTCAATCCAACTTAGTCCCTAAAATTAGTCCAGTCTAAGCTAATTCGTCTTAACAGACATCGCCTTTGAGCTCTACATAAGCTCTTTGAAATCAGTACTAAGCTTAATATTCAACAAAATTGAGATATACAATTTGAACCAAGGAAGAGTATTCACAAATCACTGAATCCATGCTCTAGAAAAGTATTACTTGCAAAATAAAAACTCAATTCCTCAAACCCAGAATTATCAAAAGGAGGAGAGGATTAGGGTTTGATTGAATCTCTCTGGGTGGTTTTGCTAGAGTAAATTAGATTTAAACGCTCAAAATTTATTTATTTTTATCAAACATCTATTAGGATTTTGATTAAGTTGCTTAGGTACATGAGGCCACATCATGATTTCTCTATTGATCAAATTAAAAATTATCCTCGTAATTTTCTAAATTAAAATTTTTTATATTGATTTCCTAATTTATCCTATTAATTAGTTGAGAGACTTTTTTTTTATTGGGAGCTTTACCTACAGAGACAAAAACACAAAATAAATTTCATAAAATTCCACAAGTTTTCAATCATTTCAAGCAGAGACAAAAGCCCAAACCCCAACAAACCCATCCCAAAAACAAGCAAACTAAAACTTTAAAATTTCGTCCATGCCCTCAATACACTTGGTACTTAACCAGGCCAAAAGTACAAACTAACACCATCTATAAAAACTTCAAACTGATTTTAAATCCGTAAACAATAAGTTTTGCAAGATCAATTTCACAATTCATACACTTCTGTAAGATCAGTTTAAAATTTTTTTACACTTTTGCAAGATTAGTTTGAAAATTCCAACATTTCTGCACAATTAGTTTCAAAATTTTCTACACTTCTGCAAGATCAATTTCAAAATTCTAGCATTTCTGCAATATCAGTTTCAAAATTTTTAGCACCTCTACAAGATCAATTTAAAATCATTTCTACAAGATTAGTTTCAAAATTCAAGCACTTCTGTAAGATTAGGTTCACAATTCCAGTACTTCTGCAATATCAATTTCAAGATTTTTAGCATTTCTGCATGATCAGTTTTAAAATTTCAGTACTTTTTGCATGATCAGTTTCAAAATTTCAGCATTTCTACAAGATCATTTTTTAAATTTTTAGTACTTCTGCAATATTAGTTTTAAAATTCCATCATTTATGCAATATCAGTTTAAAAATTCAAGCACTTCTGCAAGATCAGTTTCAATATTCCAGCACTTCTGCAAGATCAGTTTCAAAATTTTCAGTACTTCTGCAAAATCAGTTTCAAAATTCTAAAACTCATGCAAAATCGATTTCAAAATTTTTAGCACTTCTACAAGATCGGTTTCAAAATACTAGCAGTTCTGCAAAATCAGTTTCAAAATTCCAACACTTCTTCAAGATCAGTTTCAAAATTCCAGCATTTCTACAAGATGATTTTCAAAATTTTTAGGACTTCTACAGGATTAGCTTTAGCTTTAAAATTCCAGCATTTCTGCAAAATCAGTTTCAAAATTTCTGCACTTATGTAACATCAGTTTCAAATTCATGCATCCAAATCAATCAAAGCCTCAAAATCAAATACTTTAAAAGAAAAATACTAAAATCAAAAATCAAAAATCAAAACTCTAAAATCTCAATCGTTCTTAGAGAAGAAAAAAAACACTCATAAATCTAGGGAACAATATGAAGAAGAAGGAGGAGAGAGAGAAAGAGAGATACAAGTGTAGGAAAGAGAAGAAAGAGAGAGAAAAGGACGAAGAAGAAGTAGGAGGAAAGAGAAAGAACCATGACATTATCTGCCACAGGGATAAGTTTTGTCCGTCTCTGAAATAAATCAAAACCTTGGTCTCTCTCCAAAATATAGTTTTTTATTCTAACAATTCAAAATTTTATTTTTTTTTGCTCAAGAAAGAAAAGCTTTATTAAAGAGAAAAACCCCTATTACAACCTGTTCCAGATAAATCAAACATGAAAGCATTCCTAGCACTCACAGGAATAGAGCGATTTCAAATATAAGTATTTTGAACATTAAGACCCACACTAGTAATAGCAGCTGCAACAAAATTGGGTTCTCAAAAAATATGTTTACAGGAGATAGATTGGAATGATAGTGTCAACCACTTGATGTCCTCAATATTAGCTTTCAACCTCCAAGGGATCTTGCATTTGTCCAAGACAACATCAATGACCAATTTAGAATCACCCTCCACACAAATGTTGGCAAATCCTTTCGATCAAGCTTTAGGGTATCACGCAAAGCCAAAACCTCAACAACAAAAATAGTGTTTTGTCCAAGGTTTCGAGTACCAGCAATGATGAGATTACCAATGTCATCCCTAATAACAAATCCTGCAGCAACATTCTTAACAACAATAGAACCATCAAAGTTAACTTTAAAAAATTATGGTTTGGAGAACACCATTTAATCTTACAAGAGTTAGAAGAATGACTCTTTTTATGTGTTTTTGTTATTAGCATTAGCAAATTCCTTCTCAATAGTCACAACCAAAATAGAAACCTTTGCTGGGTGAGGCTTTGTATTTTTGAAAATCAGATTATTTCTATCATTCCTTATTTGCTGGGTGAGGCTTTATATTTTTTTTAAATGATTATGTAAATAGTTTTTTGAGAGAATTTTTTTTGTATACATTACTGGTATGTTTATTGTTTGTTTTCATACATTGATTTTGTTCACATTATCAATTGATACATTTATTTTTAATTTTTGGTATGTTTGGTTTTGTACATATCGTTGATTGGTATGTTTAGTTTTAGTATTTGATATGTTTCATTTTAGTTTTTGGTACGTTTGATTTTGTACATCTTGTTGATTGATTCTCAGTTTTGGTGAATTTACTATTGTATATATATTGTTGATTGCACCTTTTAGTTTCATATGAGTATTGACATTTTTTTGTTACAAATAAATGGGTACGTTTGTATTGTGGGTGACGACATAATATAACTTAGAGATTTTCGTGTCTCCATAGAACCCTATCATGTTGTGCTACAGGCTACGTAGCACAATGAATCAGTGACTTTATACTATAAGCACAATAAGGCTTCTGGGCCAGTTGCCCATTAATCTCTGTCGCTTTCTGCAAAGCATGATTATGAGGATACAGAGACTTTGAACAAAAATCTCAAGAACAATACAACTTCCGAGCGACCTACATGAGACTTTGTCGTGCCACACATCGCGGCCTTGTAGAGTACAAGATCTTGTAAGTTCGAAGTATGTTGCCCGTGGAACCTCGCCTCAGTCGCACAAAAAGCCAAAACTTGCAGTCTAGACACACCTATTAGAAGTGCTTACTTTGATCAAAGTTGCACAAATAGTTTGCACTTATATGGCCAAAGTTTTGCAACATGCTTCGAGTAAGCAAAATTTTAAGAACATTCAAGGCAATTGAATAACGAAAGTGGAGTAAAGTGAAGAAGACAATTTACTAAATTTCAAGTGAATTGATAAATTGGCACGAAGGCCACCAAAATCCAACACAAGCTAAGCAAATGAAAAGAAATTTTCTAAGTCTTCAAAGTGGACTACTCTTCAGCAGCCACATAGTCATCAGCAGCGCACACTTCCGTCATCCCATCTTTAACAGCTTCAGTCTTGGTAGCTCAACCGATAAGTCGGATTCCCAGTCCAAGTCCAGAAGGTTCAGCAAGCAGGGCTTTATACCAACAAGGCCATGCGCCTATCTTGGGGCTTCAACCTGCAACTTGATTCGCGACTCCAACCTCGCCGCTGCACCACACAAGGTTCCCAGTTCGTGCCTCCTTCAGCCCCTTCTCTCGCGGGCCCTAACTCGCCAAATCAGCATCAAAAAGAGAAAAAAATATGTATTTTCTTACCTGATGAGGAAACACGATAGGAGTAGAGCACACGAGCAATACCTTGGGGAACATGCAAAGAAGAAATATGGGAGAGAGAGGGGCCAAAAATTCTCTCCCGTTGGTTTTCTCTCTTTCTCAATTGGAAATCAATTGCTTTATAAGTTTATTTAATCCTCTATTTATTGTAGAGATAAGTAAATCCTACAAGTCAAGGCTTAAAATTCAATATAGTTAAGGAATCTATTTTTGGCAAGTTTACTCAACTTGGAATCTCTACATCTCCTACACTTTCTACAAGCGGCACAGCAGATGTGAGGCATTTATGGAGCAAAAAATAATTCATAATATTGTGGACCTAACACGCCAAGTGTCGAGAAGTGTTGGCCGACACGTGTTAAGTGACGAAAGCCAATTATGCAAATCATTGAAAAAAACAAGTGAATAAATTTAGAGTTAGAAGCTGAAGTAAAAGTGCGCGGTGATGAGTAAAACCCATTATTACAGGTGCATAACAGTCAGAGCAGAGTAAATAGTGCATAACAGTTGACGCCGTTAGATTTAACGATAAATGTTGAAATCTTCGTTACCTGTAACGAAATATTCTGACATAATATTCCCTTGTCCCTTACCTTAGGTCACTAGAGTTTGGCTGGTTTCTGAAAAAATTTCAAACCTTCATATCTTCTTCATTTCTCAGCCAAATTTCACGTTCTTTATGTCAAAATAAAGCTAGAGATGAGCAGAATGATGGTATATCTTTAGTTTGGCCGAAAAAGCTCGGGATATGGCCTGTATTTCCCTCGAAAGATCGCTACTACTGTAGCTCTTCGATCTATGTCAAAACTCCACCAAATAAAGCAAATGACATATGAAAATTCATCTACTCAACGAGAGGAATCCAATGGTAGTCACCTCAATATGGAATGGCGAGAATATCACCAAGATAGTTCGGTTCTTCCGTGTGTGATTTTCGTCGAATGACTAGGAGTTTGGACAAACAGTTAGCACCGTTGAGTTCAGGGCGTCGAGAAGAACAAAGTGGTGACTTTGGATCGCCTCAGTTCGTCGGGTTTTTGATAATGTGCATTGTGCACAAACGACGAGGGAGAGAGAGTGAGAAAAAGTGAGAAGAAAAAGAGAGAGGGTGAGGGAAAGTGACAGGAGAAAAAGAGAGGAGGAGATATTTTGGTTTTTGGGGCACTGTGCGGCCACTAAAATAGTAAAAATTACACGGTCTCGTGTACACAATAACATGCATGTGTCGAAAATATCTCTCGAAGATTATTATATAACAACTTTTTGAGGTGATGCTACATCTAACCCTATGATTTTAGGTTAAAGTGTTTATAAAAATAAACTAATATAAATTTTACAAAAATAACTAAAAAAAAGTTAAGTGAAAAAAATGAATGTTAAAACAAAAGTTAAAACAATTTGTAAAGCTACAATCTCAAATTGAGTATGATGCATTTGAAATCATAGGTTCGACTTTCATAGATGACGAATTCAATACCAAATTATTATGACATGTTTATTGTGTGAGCTCATCCAAAATTTCCACCAGTTAATTTAAATAAAAAGTACTGTTATTGATATTTCAAATTTATAAGCATACAATAGAAAATTTGTAAAAGAAAGAATGCATGAATTAATTAAAAATGAAGCTACAATTTTGGCATCATGCACTCCAAAATTTATGAAAAACTTGTTGAGAAATAGGTCAAAGATGACATTTTTTAAAGTGTCAGTAACAACAACTTAAATATTGAGGAACATTGAATCGAGACAAAAACAGAGTCCGGAGGATGAATACAGCAGCAGCACTCTACAAATGAGAAGAAAGGCATGAAGTGATTAAAAAAAATGGAAATTACCGTTTTGGACGGTTGAAATTCAAATATCGAGGTTGAATCGAGACAAAAAAACAGAGTCTTCTGTTGTAATATCATTTCTGGTAAAAATCTTCCGTTATAATTTTAATTTTATAAAAAGGGTGACGACCCACAGTTTTCCCGGTTCAACGGTTTCATCAGCACAAACTTTCAGTCGTTTGATTTGACCGTCTCGCCACATGGATTTGACGGAGCTGAAAACGGCGGTGGAGGAGGCGGAGCTCGTCGATGCCCACGCTCACAACATCGTCGCCGTCGACTCCACCTTCCCCTTCATCAGCTGCTTCTCCGAAGCCTCCGGCGACGCCTTATCCTACGCACCCCATTCCCTCTCCTTCAAGGTGCGTATTACAACACTCCCTCAACTCTCAACTCCCCTGCTATCTTACGCCTTTAGAAGTCAAACTCTAGTCAATACTTGTCATCTCTGTCGACTGTATTTGTGGCTGTAATCTGACTGATGTTTCTGTGTTGCCATAACGCTGCGTTTTTGTGATATATTGCTTCCAATGACTTGCAGAGGAATTTGAAGGATATCGCCGAGCTCTACGGATCTGAAAAAACTTTGCATGGAGTCGAAGAGCACCGGAGAGTGGCCGGATTGCAGGCGATTAGCTCCGCCTGCTTCAAAGCTGCAAGAATCTCTGCCATTCTCATTGATGATGGGTTGAGGTTGGACAAGAAGCTCGACATTGATTGGCATAAGAATTTCGCACAGGTTGTTGGCCGGATTTTGAGAATTGAGTATTTAGCTGAGGAGATTCTGAATGAAGTGAGTGAGACACCATTTGCATTGTTTGTAAAATGTGTGAATTTTATGTTATGTTTTGTTTTGTTATGTCCTGTATGTGATTCGAATTGCTTACTCGAAAATATAGTTGCTGTAATTAGAAAATTTTCGAATTTATCTATATTTTCAGTTTATCATCGATTCGTATGAGTTACTGAGCAACAAACACATATCATTAATTTTCTTGTCATTTTTATGTTTGTTTTAGGAATTGCCTGGTGGATCATCTTGGACACTGGATTTGTTCACCGAAAAGTTTGTTGGAAAGTTGAAGTCATATCCTTTTGGTTAGCTGTGGTATATTTGTGTTACTTTCTCACCAACTAGTGTAAAAGTGTGACTTCCTGATGTAGTTGAATTCCTTATCAACTGTGCTACAGCTGGGGATAAGATTTTTGGATTGAAAAGCATAGCTGCATATCGCAGCGGTCTGGAAATAAATACAAATGTTACTAGGGAAGATGCTGAGGAAGGTCTTGCTGATGTGTTAAATGGTGAATACTGCATTTGGATGGGTTTTTTTTTCGCTATGTTGACCACTATGTATTCTGATTAGATTAGTCTATCTTTCCAGCTGCACAGCCTGTTCGCATATCGAATAAAAGTTTTATCGATTATATCTTCACTCGTAGTTTGGAGGTTGCTCTGCTTTTTGACTTGCCCATGCAGATACATACAGGGTAATTGTAATTTTTTGAGATTATCAAAATGGTTTTGCATTCTACTTTGTTTGATTGCTGAGACTTATCGAAAGGAAATGATAACTTATAAATTCTCTGTCGCTAGTTGAAGGAATATTTCTGAAGATTAGCTGACCACTCCTTGCATTTCAGGAGATTAAATCGATTAGAGAAACACAGTAATGTTGATTTCTGTATAAATGATGTAATGTCAAGGAGGTTGGTCCATTTCTTGGAATCACCAAATAGATTCTTGGATTTGAAGTTATTATTCCCGTCCGATTTTTAATTAGAGTAGAAAAGTCTTCAATTTGTACGGTTTTTTATTCAAAATTATGATGTCTATTAATAATTGATATTCATCACATACTAGTTTTGGTGATAAAGATTTGGATATGCGGCTATCCAATCCTCTTCATCTTCGGACTGTTCTTGAGGACAAGAGATTTTCTAAATGCCGTATAGTTCTTTTACATGCGTCCTACCCATTTTCAAAAGAAGCATCATATCTAGCCTCCATTTATCCCCAGGTAGAGTTTTGTAACTCGCTGTGAATTACATTATTTTGCACATTGGAAATAACCTTGCAAGTTCTTGCGGTTGATAAAACATTTTCGCATACAGGTGTACCTTGACTTTGGTTTAGCTGTCCCCAAGCTGAGTGTCCATGGGATGATATCTTCAGTCAAGGAACTTTTGGAGCTAGCTCCAATTAAGAAGGTACGCCATGTGAAATTTAAGCCAATAACAAATGAAGAAGCTATGCATTCTCAGTTCTTGGAACACCCACATAGAGATTTTTCCCCAGTATACAAAATTAAGCATGAGTTAGGCAGTCCAGATTATTCTGCTGAACTATCTGCTAGAAGCAGTTTAGTGATCAGGATGTTCTCTTATTCTTCCAAGACCTGACTGAGTATCTGATGTCATGTTCGATTCATCCCTCTAAGCTATCTGAAAATTCTGCAGAAGGATAGTAGGTAGAGTTGTAGAAAGATTAAAAGATGTTTCCAGAAGGGTCCCGGTACTGTGTAAAAAATGGAAATATGTATCCTTCGTGTGTGCATGCCCATGCTCATGTTTGTTCTTTCCCCTTACTAAATCTGAATTAATAATACATCTGGATGTTGAGCATGAATCTATTTGCAGGTGATGTTCAGCACTGACGGCTATGCATTTCCTGAAACTTTCTACTTAGGTTTGTTACTATGAATATCAACTTAATATTGTATTTTTTTTTTATCGTGTTTCAGTTTTTTTTTTCTGCAATAAATGTTTATTGCATTTGCACATGGTACTTTAAGTTTTAAATGTATGCTTGACGTCTGCTAAATTATGAAGTGAATTAAGTTTTGTATACAATAATGCATGTGTGTTAGTTATCCGCAACCGCAATGAAGTAAATAGACCTTGGTGTCTGAAGAGTATATGTCTGGAATAACAATAGATTTTGCAAAGGACAAGCAGTGTGAAATTAAAACATGACTAGGATAATACAAGAAGTTAAAGAAGATATGTTTTATCAAACTTAACATGTATAAGTTGGTGAAAGTACCTCTGACTTTTTTTATTAATCACTATTTTAGGATCTTACAATAAGATATGGAATCCAAATTGACTTCTGATGTTTTTATTTTATCTACATATTTGAGTTAGAGGGGTCACTTTGAATTTTTATCAACATAGTTAATGTTTTTATTTTATCTATATATTTGAGTTCGAGGTCACATTGAATTTTTATCAACATAGTTAATATTAAATAGTAAAAGAGTCGAAAAATAGGAAAATATAAAATAAAATGGTACACGTCCCAAAAAGATACTGCGTGTCAAGCTCTTGGAAAAATACACATCTTGCTTTACACATACTAACATATGATTGTTTAAAGATTAGTATGCTTTAAACCGTTGGATTTTCATCAAACGTATTAGAAGTTCAGAACATGGTATGTCTCTTTTAAAGTACTTAAATTCATCTATTTGAACACCTCCTACCGCCACTCAAAATTTAGAAGTTCAAAACATGAAGTATTTAGATCATTTGCTTCTTCATGTTTGACAGGTGCAAAAAAAGCACGTGAAGTTGTCTTCTCCGTCCTACGGGATGCTTGTGCTGACGGCGATCTCTCAATTCCTGAAGCTATTGAGGCTGTTAAAGACATATTTTCACAAAATGCAATTCAGTTTTACAAGATTAATTATGCTGTAAAATCTTCTGGTTCAGATAATTGTGTATCACTGGACTTTGTGAAGGTGAACAGTAATGACTCAGAAAATGATGTCTCACTTGTTCGTGTTATTTGGGGTGATGCTTCAGGACAACAAAGATGCCGTGTAAGTTCTATTTTCTTTTGGTTTAAGTTTACAATTGTACTTCCATAGCTAGATTCTCATTAGAGAGTGTGAACATATATATGTGTGTGTGTGTGTATGTGTGTGTGTGTGTGTGTGCATACATAGTACTTCTAGTTGTAAGAAAGTTGCACAATTGTTAAAGGAGACAGGGCAGAAGCTACATGTGGGCCTGAGCTGACCATCGGTCCCCGGCCAAAACAGAAATTGTCCTAGATTCTGTCAACAAATTACTTTCTTAACCAAAAAACGAGATTCATAGTTTCATTTATGAGAAAAATAAAAGAGAAGTTGCTCATTTTAGATATAGTGGGAACACCACTTTCGTGAAACTTCTTGCTATTTATGGTTCACTCATCTCATGGTATGCATTTTCAAGAGAACTGTTGCATAGCACACTATCGTACCAGACATACAACAATGCCTTTGTATGCTTTACCCATGGTGAAACTAGTAGCAATCTGTTGAATAAATGATTGTAAGAAACCAGTTGCTGTTACTTTTTCGTAACTTTGTTCTTTTTTGTAAATTATCACCATAAACTTTTTCTAATTTTAATAGGTGACTTGAAATTGCATAGATTTTGATATCATTTGGTCCATTCATTCTCCATCACCGTTTCAGGTTGTTCCTAAAAAGCGATTCGATGATGTTGTTATAAAAAATGGTATTGGTTTGACTTTCGCTTCTATGGGAATGACTTCATCATCTGATGGTCCGGCTGATGAGACTAATTTGACTGGAGTGGGTGAGATCAGACTCATGCCTGATTTATTGACTAAATGGAAAATTCCATGGTACTACTAACTTTCCTGAGGTTTCCAAATATATATTTCTATCTGAGTAACAATGTGTTCATTTTAGTAACAGTATCACTAAAATGTTGCAGTTTTAGTGATGTGTTTATTTTATTTAATACCGATATTTTCCTCAACAGGGTAAAACAAGAGGAGATGGTTTTGGCAGATATGCATCTAAAACCAGGTGATGCATGGGAATACTGCCCAAGAGAAGCCTTACGCAGGGTTTCAAAAATTTTGAAAGATGAATTTAACTTGGTAGGTTGAATTATTTATAGTTTACGTATAGATGAAGTTATATGTGTTTTGAAGTTATATATGTTTTCTATCACTAAAAAGGAGCAATAAAACTTCAATGATATTTGTCCAGGACATGAATGCAGGGTTTGAAAATGAGTTTTTTCTCTTGAAAGGTATACTAAGGTAATGGATACTTCTGTCTCTAGGTCAGTTGTCAGCTGGAATTGAACATTTTACTCGCATTGTGACAATTTGGTATACAAATCTAAAACTGTGCAGGGACGGGAAGGAGGAATTGGTGCCATTTGACTCAACACCATACTGTTCTGCATCAGCATATGATGCTGCTTCCTATTTATTTCATGAAATTGTTCCTGCTCTTCATTCCTTGAATATTACCGTGGAACAGGTGAAGAAGAACTCATGATATTATTGCTGGTTGTTTTCATGGTTTTGTAGGAGGAACTTTTCCATCAGAATACCTTGCTTGCTAACTTATAGGTCTTTCAAGGAAAATTTTATTTGATTTTATTTATAATTTTGATCTCATTTGGAGGTAAGGATCCGCCATTTCACATGACTGAGATATATCTAAGGATAAGGGTTATTTTATTTGGTCTTTTTTTTGTGATGAACTGATCTTGCTTGTTGAATAGCATCTACTGTCGTTTGATAGTTTGAGGGTTCACACACACACACACACACATGCAATGCAAACACACGTAACTACACATAGTCCCGATATATTAAGTAACTAACTTAAATAATAACTCCTCTCAACTATTTAATAACATGTGGACGATTAAGATTCAACTAAGCCACAAATTCTCCAAAAGTCTTTCATATATAAAATAAGGGTTGAATGTAACCTTAGCTAATTGTTACTTGTTAGATTGGCTCTGTGTTTGTGTAGATGTACAAATATGCTATATTCCTATCAAACCTAATGAAACCAACTAAAGTTCTTCCGGGGTTAAGATGCTGGTTTCAGTTCCGGGGTTTGGATAGCTTCTCCATGCTGTTGGGTAGTTTAATCTTATATATCTTTTGAAGAACATGAATTTGGAACTAGAAGACTATGTCACCATTGATAATAGCTAAAAATATCGTCCGTATACTATTATTTCAATTTCCTTGATATGTTTATAGGATGGATAACTATCAGCTGGTCCCAAATTAGACCAATTGAATTCTGTACCATGTGTGTGTAGTTCTGTTTGAATATCCGTAGCTATAAAGATAGGGTTAGTGAATTTTTTATTTGACCTCATTTATTGCCATAAATCCATCTACAGTGCTGGATTTGTGCATGGTTGATACATGGTATTACTAATATTTGATATGATAGTTTTATTTTATTGTCAGCTTAGTAGAGTTTAACAGGTGTAGTTTACATACATTAGAGCACTCTAGTATCTTCCACTTGTAGTTATGTAATTTAGAGCACTCTCTCTCTCTCTCTCTCTCTCTCTCTCTCTCCCCTACCCAATAGGATGCTGCTATTCAAGTGTTACCAGATTTTATTAACTGTTTTTCATTGTACAAACTGTAGTTACATGCAGAATCTGGGAAAGGTCAATTTGAGATGGCTCTCGGACACACAGCTTGTATGCATGCTGCTGACAACCTGATTTATACCCGGGAAGTTATTAGAGCCATTGCAAGGAAACATGGATTGTTGGCAACTTTTATGCCAAAGTAGGTTCTCGAATTTTCCCTACGGATGTGATATACTTATTTCAGTGGAAAAAAAAAAAGAAGCAAAAATGTCAATTAGCCTGAAACAATTTTTAGATTTGGGAATTTTTTGTAAAAGTGCAATCTGGTCTCTGGGGACGTAATGTTTAACTTAATATACTCTGCATAACTTTGTGGTCTCTTGGGCAGGTATGCTCTAGATGACATTGGCTCTGGAGCCCATGTACATCTCAGTTTGTGGCAGAATGGCAAAAATGTGTTTATGGCATCTGGTGGATCCTCTCGGCATGGAATGTCCAAAGTCGGGGAAGAATTCATGGCAGGGGTTTTACACCATCTTCCTGCACTTTTGGCTTTTACAGCACCGATTCCAAATAGGTGATCCTACTCCCCCAATTGAATTGTTGCATTAATCGTTGTTTTTTTTGTGTAATAATTTATGAGTCTATGGTTCCATGTTTGGTATCAGAAAAAATCTCATGGGTACATTTCACAATGTTGTGAAGCATCTCAATTTTGAGCATTTAAAATTCATAGTACAGTGCTAAATTTGTTTTAGATGTACAATTTAGTAGTAGATATCGTAGCTTATAATGCCTTTTCATACCTTTTAATCTACATGAAAATTGCTTCAATCGGAAGATCCTCTTTTATTTTCAACCCTTATTTGGTGTAGTTATGACCGAATTCAACCTAATACATGGAGTGGAGCATACAAGTGCTGGGGAAAAGAAAACAGAGAAGCTCCGTTAAGAACCGCATGCCCACCTGGAATACAAGCTGGTTTGGTGAGCAACTTTGAGATCAAATCATTTGATGGATGTGCAAATCCACACTTAGGCTTAGCTGCAATACTTGCTGCTGGTATTGATGGTCTTAGGAATCATCTTTGTCTCCCGGAACCTATTGGTAAGATAACATATTATCCTTGATGATAAAATGTGTATTGAGTTGATCTTCTGTTCTCCCGAATTTTATTACGAGGATAGGTGGCTATTAGATATGATATTCATTTCCTTATAAAAGTTACTAGATTAATAATTTGAGATGAGTCACTTTTCATACAAATGATCAATGTAATGTGTAATAAATTGAAATCATTATACACTCGCACTGGCTGCGGTAATTGACATGCATTCTTGTTGATGTGTTCTTCTGGCATTTCCAGTTTTTCCATACTAAATATGTTACTTTCCCATTCACTGAAACTATTAGGCCCCTTATTTAGTGCAAAGAGTGAAGAAGAAGCATTTAATTATTTCTATCTGGTCGTAAGATTGTTTCCGCAGAATTGATTATTTTCCTTCCTGGATTTGTCATGAGTTTACTGCATAGTCTGTCAGATATTTGAAGACTTTCGATAGAGTTTCAGGAGCTTTCTTTTCTTTCAAGAAGATTATATACTGTAGTCTGACATATTAATAATATATCTTGATTGAACAGATACGAATCCTTCTAGCCTTGGCGCAGAAGTACAAAGGTTGCCGAAATCACTTTCTGAATCTTTAGAATCTCTGAAGGAAGACAATGTGTTCGCAGATTTAATTGGGGAAAAGTTATTGGTTGCAATAAAAGGCGTCCGCAAGGTACGTTTTAAATATGATTTTGAAATGGTGATCCAACAAATGATTTCAACCATTACAAAAAGTTATTGAAAAATTAGAGCGGATTATGATCGCAATTTTCGGTTTGCAGGCAGAGATTGACTACTACTCAAAGAACAAAGATGCATACAAGCAACTTATATACCGCTATTGAGTTCATTAGCTTATTGTCTTGTGTACTTGCTTAAGCTCCTAATACCGAACGTAAATAAATTTGGAAGTAATGTCAGCAAAAGGATGCACAAATTATCTCGGTTCTAGCACTTGCTTAATTTACGGTTAATCGGATCTGCTATTCTGTTGTTACAATGTTTGTTTACGGTGGATGATTATTTCAGTCACACTGATGACCGATAAGTTCAATGGCTGGATCAGACAACCTATCTCACTGCTGGATGGGTTCCATCATAAGTGCTTGTGGCGAAAACTAGAGAAACGATACGATTATACCACAAGCACAGGAAGCTAAATAGAAACTTTCACGTAATCTCTTCTGATTTTGTTAATTTATAGAAATTACTGTATCTTCGTATCTACTAATTATCTTTGTTAAGTTTTAGGAGCATTATAACTACCCGAATCGCTTACATCCTTCCAAATTCAATTTAACCGAAATAACCGCCAGCAAGGTTTCAAAATAAACAAGCCTAACTTCTAGAACCATATAAATCCTTGCAGCACAAGAATCTAAAGCAAAACGAATTAGAAGTTGCAAAACCAAAATTTCTACACACAAATACACAAATAGATATGGCATGTAAATTGTCCTTGCAGTTGCATGCCCACTTAGGGTTATTGGCATTGATTTTTCTTCCTCTGGTGGCTGATGTCCATGCAAACACTGCATGGAGACATGAGGCTAGATTTTCAGAGGGCGACGGACATGACATTCATGTAGTTGCCCACACCCACCATCGGCCGAGGTTCGTTGGAGGCCCTTGGAAGCCTGCTCATGCTACATTCTATGAAGGCGGCCCGGGAACCTTCGGTATGAACTAATGCTTCTTCTATATCGTTCATTAACAAATTTCTAGGATTCAATGATCATCTTCTGGCAGAATAGAAAAAGACCTTGTTTGAAGAGATCGATCATGTACCAGCTAGCCCTTAGTTTAGTGGTTTTTTTCTTCTCAATGTTAAAAAAATGTTTTTAAGTTTGAATCTCTCTTCTCTACAGATAAATTAAAATCTAGAGAGTTATAATCCGAACATCTCAATTCTCAAATAGTAGATATGATACCACATTTTAAATTGCCACCATATTTCGGCCAAAATGCATAGTTAGACTAGCATTTATATTTACAACTCAATCACGCTTTGATTAGGTATTAAAGATGTGGTGAGTAAATATGATACAAAAAATCCAACAATTTCTTAGTATCAAATTCCATACGTACCAGCGCTCTTAGTACATACTATTTAGGATCGTCTAAATCACATCCTTAACACTAACTAATCATGTTTTCTTCATCTTACTTAATTCGTTGGAAATTAATTAGAACAAAATATTAGAATTGTGATGATGCGTACGTGCAGGAGGAGCTTGTGGTTATGAGGATGTGATAAAAGAAGGGTATGGCCTAGACACAGCAGCGCTGAGCGAGGCTTTATTCAACAAAGGGCAGTCTTGTGGAGCATGCTATGAAATAAAATGCGTCGACGATCCTCAGTGGTGCAAGCCAGGGCAGCCAACTCTCGCTGTCACCGGAACCAACAACTGCCCACCCAATTTTAACCAGCCAAGTGACAATGGAGGATGGTGCAATCCTCCACGTGAGCATTTTGACATAGCCAAACCCTCGTTCATCAAAATTGCCGAGTACAAGGCCGGCATTGTTCCAGTCATGTATCGCAGGGTTCCATGCCAGAAGCAAGGAGGAATAAAATTCACAATAACTGGGAATCCATATTTCAATCAAGTGTTGGTGTGGAATGTGGGAGGAGCCGGGGATGTGACCGGAATCCAAGTGAAAGGCAACAAGAACCTCAAATGGACGACGATGAAGCGGCTATGGGGTCAGAAGTGGGAAACTGACGCCAAGATGGTTGGTGAGTCATTGACCTTCCGAGTCAGAGCCAGTGATGGCAGATACTCAACGTCATGGCATGTTGCTCCTAGCAGTTGGCAGTTTGGCCAAACCTTCGAAGGCAAGAATTTCAAGTAGAAATAAAACTTGTAAATAATGATTATGTTTGCTTTATTTTTTACAATGTAAAATTGTAAATATAGATAAATATAATTATGTTATAAATAATATTGGCATAGTCTGATTGTGTAAATCCTAAGTAGATATGGATTAGGATACTATCATAAATTTAGTGTTTCTATCCTATTTGGTATGTACTTACTTGGAGATCAAGTTTATCTCTCCTTGTGATTTACTATAAATAAAGGCATTAGGCATGAAGAATATGTACACAATTTCTCAAGCCCTTCTCTCTCTCTTTTTTTTCTCTTTGCTGCACCCTTTAGTAAAATAGGCCACAACAAATTACACAATGAATATAATTAATTTGTGATATATGTAGAATATAAAAAAAATAGAGATTTGTTATAAAATAATTCTCGAGAGGATATTTTGGACACGTGCAAGCTAAATATTTTTACTGAGTGTACAATGTTTAGCACTGTGTGCCATGTGATTGTGCAGTGTGGTCGATGTGCATGTGTGGTTTGAAATTCACGGCTCTTTCTACTAATAGAAAGCCAGCTTCGTGAAGTTCCTCACACCTAAACCAAGATATCTTCTCTGTCTCTCTTTTCTCTCCCGTCATTCTCTCAACTCACACTCTCTCTTCTCCCTTATTTTCCTCCTCTCCTTCCCGTAGAAACACACCCATAGAAAAATAGTGGCTATGCCCCTTTCTTCGAATCAAGCCAAATCACCACCACAACCTTGTTCGTCTCGATGCCCTGAACTCAACGGTACTAATTGATCATCCAAACTCCCCGCCGTTCGACAGAAATTGCACAATGAAAAACTAAACCTTTCTGGCGATATTCTCACCAATCCAGACCAAGGTGAGGTTTCTAACTACTACCATTAGATTCCTCTTGTTGAGTAGATGAATTTTCATATGTCATTTGCTTGATTTGGTTGATTTTTGAAGCAGATTGAAGCGGGAGAATTTACCTAGTTTTTGGGAGAGAAAATCGAAGGCCGGCAAGGCATTTTGATAGGAGCATATTTATGCGACTTAGTTAGCTCGTTTTCTTGCATTTACATAGTTAGTTATTGTTTATTATAATAATTTAAGCTATTTTCGTGTGTTTGTAGGTTCAAAGGGCAAGTGAAGCAAGAAAGTGCATTTTGGTGCGTTTTAGAGCAAAATTGTGCTTAAATGGAGTGCATGCATATGGAGCCCAGGGAATGAACGAATTGGGAGCTTAAATGAGGCTAGGAATCTGTTTTGAAGAGGAAGAAATAAGTTTAAGACAAAGAGGATAAGGAAAGAACAGAAAATATGAAACATTATTTGGAACATTATCCTTATCTTATCTTTATCTTATCTTATCCTATCCTAACCTTATCATCATCAGTTTTTACCTAATTCCAGCTGCAAAGGGAAATATATTTTCATGGAAGGATAAGTGATAATCTGATGGTTTGAGGACTTCAATTTATCCTAAAGAGTGAATATAGAAGTTTGGAAGACATGGAAATTGCAAAGGTGGAATCCGAGTGGAATTTGGACAGTGCTGTGTATAACTGCCAACTTCGACAGAGCACCCAGAATTCCTCAGAACGAATCACGTGTCGTTCCATATATGGTTGGAAAGATCTGGATGTCTAGTTTCCATAGGAGTTTACAGATCGTCATTCTGATACTTATTGCAGATTTTATGGCTGTTTGAGTGACGGAAGGTCGAAACAGGAAAAGAGTCCTAGTCGGATTGGGTTTCAAGGAAGATAACGTGACAGGTGTTTGTGCGTGTTTCTGGACTTAATTCAGATGGATGTAGGAGTTCTAATGAAGTGAAAACTCTGGAGAAAACCGTGCTTTAGAGTTCCAGTGGGAGATTGGTACACAATCCATTCATTCAGCCATTCATAGGAAGTATTAAAAATCCCCATTCCCTGCCGCAGCAGGGGGGGACCATTCGCCATAAGTTTCTACCCTTTTTCCTACCATGCCGTACCATACACACAGACTTCTACATCATTCATAATCCTACAATTCTCATCACCAACCCTTGTGCCGCAACAAAGAGGAAGGAGAAAGCCTTGGACGTGCTCCATTTGAGTTACACTTGCTGGAACATTTTAGGTGTAATCTTTCTTTTGTTTTCAATGTTTCAATTTAATAATCTTTGTTCTGTGAGTATGAGGAACTAAACCCCTCTTGGCTAGGGGGGAATTTGAAACCATGTTCATGCTTGCAATATAATTTGATTACTTCCAGTTGTGGTTCATAAGTTGTGAATTCAATTTACTTATCTGTTTGACTTGAAATTGATTTGTGTGTGTTAGTTGAGAGTGCACGCTTAATTTGCATGCATAAATATGATGCTAGGGTATAAGGGAGTTTCACCTAATCGTTATGAACTTATATTCACAAGTAGTAAAGGTTGCTAGTCATAATCGTGTTAAGTAAATTCTTGGCATAAGTTGTCACATCCCGGACCGACTCCGCCGTAGCACGATATTGTCTGCTTTGGGCCACGCCCTCACGGTTTTGTTTTTGGGAACTCACGAGCAACTAGCTTCCCCGGTAGGTCACCCATCTTGGGATTGCTCACAGCCCAAACTCGCTTAACTTCGGAGTTTACGATGGAATCCAGACGGTGAGCTCCCGAAAAACCTCGTGCTAATTGGAGGTGGGCATGTACATATAAGGCACATCACCCCCTCTCGTTGGTCGATGTGAGATAACAATCCACCCCCACTTAAGGGGAACCCAGCGTCTATACTGACATACATCCGTGCGTGGCCAGGTGGCTTTGATACCATTACGTCACATCCAGGACAGGACTCCTTCGTAGCACGATATTGTCGCCTTGGAGGCCCACGCCCTCACGGTTTTGTTTTGGGAACTCACGAGGCAACTTCCACCCATCTTGGGATTGCTCTAGCCCAAACTCGCTTAACTTCGGAGTTCCGATGGAATCCAAAGCCAGTGAGCTCCCAAAAGGCCTCGTGCTAATTGGAGGTGGGTATGTACATATAAGGCACATCACCCCCTCTCCGTTGGTCGATGTGGGATATAACATAAGTATCATGCGCTTTCATAGTTACGAGTGCCTCGTCAATACTTATGATTTTCATGGAACGTAATGATCTTTAATTGTATTTCTATTATGCGCTTTCATATAGATAACTTTTAAAGAATAATTTGATTGTGGTGCGCTCTTTCCATCCAATTCAATGACATAAGGAAAATCTAAGGGTTAATTTAAGCGGACCTAATTAATCTAGGGTGTTGAGAATTCATGGTTTATTGAAAAGCAACTGGAAATTGTTTTGTTTGCAAGTGTGTCATGTGTGGAGAAGAACCTCCTAGCTAGCCTATCATCCATAGTTTTACCCAATTTCGTCCAAAATCTGTTTTAGTTTACAATCTGTTTGTTTTGTTTTTAAATTCGTCCAAATCAAAACCCCCCTTTTTACTTTCTTGTGTCAAAGTGTTTAAAATCTGTTTTGTTTGTGTTTTAGAGTGTTTTGAGTCAAGTTAGAACCTAATTTTCGTCCAAAGTAGTGTTTAGAGTCAGAAACTGCCTAGTTGGTGTTTTTAGGCAGTTTTGAGTGTTTTTAACTTGTTTTGAGTCCCTTGAGTCTATTTGAACGTTTTTAACTTTGTTTTTATATTTTTGAGTCAGTTTAGAGGTTATTAGCAATCCCTCCTAATCCCCAGTTTAGAACGATCCCTACTTACATACTTCACTACAATTGTCAAAAGAGGGTTTAATTTGAGTGCTTAACTTTTATCACATCACATTTCTGGCTAAACGGCTAAGTAACGTCACACGAAACTACTCCCATTGGGTTCGTATCAACTCCATGAACACAAATATAGCCTTAAAACCGCCGGCGGACCAACAACGGAGGCACGGTGAGTTCGAGAAGAAAACCGACCAAAAATCCAAAAATTTCGGTGAGTTGCAATGGGCTAACGTCAAAGAACCTGGTTTGGGCCGGTTGTGACGTCAGCAAAATATGGCTCAACTCGGTCTAGACTGAGAATATTCTCAGGTATATTCCTTTAATGCCGTAAAGAATATTTCGTTAGATTTAACAGAGATACTGGAATCTTTCGTTAAATCTAACGGCGTCAACTGACACCGTTAGTTTGATCGTCAGTTTGACTCAGCGCGTGAGCCGTGCATGGGGCCGCACGTGAGCTGCTAGTGGGCCGCGGGTAAGCTGCAAGTGGGATGCGCGTGAGGGCACTGTTTTCTACCTTGTGGCAGTATGTGTGGAGTTTTTTGATGTGTTTCGGACCTCCGAATTGAGCAAACAAGGTATAAGTATTGTTTATTAGTTTAATTAGTAACCTTTATGAGTTTAATCATTACTATAGTGATATCTAATATAGGTGAGACTTATCTAGAGGACTACTGGGGCTACCCAGGACAGGGAGGCTACGACCCGATTACTTACAGGTGAGTGAATGTGTCTTTGTTTTGGTAAACATATTTTTATGTATCGTTTTCACAACTTTCTTTAAATTGTTAGCATGACTTATATAGTATGTGATTGTTACAGGTAGAACATATGTATTATATTTGTCATACATTTTCTTATATTGTTGCTCATCAGTAGATGTAGAACACTCAGGTATTTGTACTCAGTCCCAAGGCTAGCTTTGACGTTTGGAGGTTCACACCCAGTGCCGCTATTCTAGGTTGCATTAGGCAACTAGGACTTGTGTGTGAGGCGCTTTGCGCACAACGATTAGCGTTATGACTCGCGTCATTGTAGTACTTAGCGTATTCTCTTATATACCTAGTCTATCCTTGTAGCTTATCTACTTGGGCTCGTGTGTTTACATATGGATGAGCAATTCAGTTTTGTTTTCGAGCAATCCAGTATGGTTTTTACCATTGATTTTCGGAAAGTACTCGTATTACTATTTTGAGGATTATATCGGGGAGTATGATGTATTTTAAAAAGGGATAGTATGCTATTGAAAATAAAGGTTTTGTCAAACTTTACTTTTTGACCCACTCGCCTTTTATGTTTTGCGTCCCTCCAGGACTTAGTAGCGGTCTTGATTACCAGTGAGACGAGGGCTTCCTTCGGCTAGTTGGTGGTTGATCAGTTGATATTATATTATATTTTATGGTATTCCAAGTTAGCTTTTATGTTTATTTTTGAGGAAATTTTGATACTTTTTTATATGTTTTTATCATAAGATGGATTGAATCGGCTTTGCGCGTTAAATGGACAAATTGTGGAGTTTTGGAGCTAAGAAAATAAATTAAATTACAGAATCCTTTTCCAACAAGGATTTGGACTGCTGCAGAAAATCCTCTTTTTGATTAACCAAATCAGCTCCGAATTAGGCCCATAATGTCTTTAGAAAGCTAAAAACGTCATCTACAACTTTGTAGAAGAAACCTTGGCACAAAAACGTCATCTTGAATCACTTATATGCCAAATAAGCCCAAAACGTGAATCAGCCTAAATTACGGAATCCGTCTTCAATTTTTCGTCACGATCAACTGACATAGAATTAAGACTTGAAACTTTGACATAATCTTCTTAGCTCCAAAACTCCACAATTTGTCCATTTAACGCGCAAAGCCGATTCAATCCATCCTATGATAAAAACATATAAAAAAATATCAAAATTCCCTAAAAAACAAACATAAAAGCTAACTTAGAATACCCTAAAATATAATATAATATCAACTGATCAACCACCAACTAGGCGAAGGAAGCCCTCGTCTCATTGGTAATTAAGACCGCTACTAAGTCTTGGAGGGGCGCAAAAAATATAAGGTGAGTGGGCCAAAAAGTAAAGTTCGACAAAACCTTTATTTTCAAGAGCATACTATCCATTCGCTAGAAAACATGTATAATTTTTGAAAATACATCATACTTGCCGATATAATCCTCAAAATACTAAAATAGGAATACGGGTACTCTCCGAAAATCAGTGGTAAAAATAATACTATAAGTAGAACAGTCTCGCACCTTGAGCATGTCGCTGCAATGTGAACATACACATGAAGCTGGTTGATAGCAATTTTACCACTCAATTTTATGGTAAAAATCACTTAAAAATACTTGCAAGAGTACAAGGTTGTTGTAGCATAGATAACTCAAGCAAGGTCGTTTCCACATGGACTGATGTAAATAACTTGTATTTAGAGTCAAATCTTAATTAATTATTTAATACAAAAAGTAGAGATTTGTAATCATGAATGAATATGACAAAACAAGTAAAAATAATGGAAATTCATAGGAAATAAAAATCACTGAAAATAAAGTTCATCAACAATTCTGAAAAATCAAAGATAAGAAACTGTAGAGCTCAGCCATCACCAATAACAATCCTATATAGTTCTACCAATTACTTATGAATTACACATGCACTTTGAAGGTTAGATTTTCCTATTGCATATTCTACTAGTGATATTCTAGCTAGAACATATATTTAACATGCAACCCGTCTGCGATATTCAGATCAAATATGAACATGCAAGACTCATTAAGTTTTGTGAAAACCTTTTGAAAAACCATGCAACCCTTAAGAGCGTGATTTCACCTTAAGTGAACTTACAATTATCAATCACAAGAAGCCCTAGCCAATTTAAGGGTGATATTCCAACATAAATTGCATCCAATTACTTGTCTACACATCGTAATGGTGATCAAGCATTAAGACAAATAGATAGTTTAAACTGGTAATTAACAATTCAAAGTGGCATGCATAATATCATAAGCAATTGAAAAGAAACTACATATTCATGCTAAAGGCTCAAGGCCTCACCCTAGTAAGAGAATTAGTTACACATATTCATAATTGAAGTCATAAAAAAAATTAATAAAAGTTTAGAAAACACCATTGTAAAACTTATAGGCATATCATAAATCACAAAAAACTTAAGTGAGGAAATAAGTCAAACAGTTGGTGTACAATCTATAACATAACCAGAAAACAAAAAGAAATATGAAAAATGGAGGAAAGAAAGAAAGGTGAACCTCAAATCATATAAAACTTATAGTCATAGGGATAGCATAAAACACAAAAACACAATAACTTATAGGCATAGTATAAATCACAGAAAACTTGAGTGTACAGTCTATAACATAATCAGAAAACAAAAAAAATTATAAAAAATGGAGGACAGAAAGAAAGATGTACCTCAAATTTGAGGCAACATGAGGTACAACAAGGCCTCTCGCCCTCCCAGCTCACCCTCAGCTCCCCTCACCTGGAGAAGAAAGCCTTCTCTCCTCCCAAGTCCCAACTCACCCTTGGTTAATGAGCCTTGTAGTAAGGAACTCCTGATCCCAAATCTCTACTATTACAAAAGCTAGGCCCCTGTTTGGAGTCATGTCACGCTCCGGACTCGGGGTTGGTAGGAAAAATAATAAATATAACCCCGCGCCCGGTGCGCGAGTAAAAGTAAAAATAAAAGTAAAAACAAACTTATCTTATTTAAATAACCCCAAAAATCCTTACAGGTGTACAAAAATAATAAAACTATCAAATCCTTAAATCCTTCGTCTAACACAAACTCTGCTCGTCTAGCCCTGTCTTGCCAAATAACTCATTTGTAAAATAAAAGGGTGAGGGGTGAGCAACAACCACCGTCGCCTAGTGAGTAGAATGTGTAATATGCCAGTCAAGCGTGCCTTTTTTCACACTCTAGAAAATAGTATAATTATATCCCAACATTTATCAAATATCATGCCATATCACATCATCCCTTCACATGTTGGTTATCCTTCATAATATGCAGCTCACCACGTGACCCCTAAATTGGCCATTCTGCCCTAATGTCCCCGTGTGCCTTACATTTATCCCTCAGATAACCCAACACTGAAGATCTCATGCTCCATGAACAATCTCAACAATCCACACATAAAGCGATAACACGAAATCCAACATGCTTGACTTGAAAAGAGATCGAAATTTGTAAATAGAATAAATCACATGATAACTAAAGATTTTCAGTTATCAGAAAATAAGAATATTTTGAACACATTACATAAACCACTCACCTCGATCGATAGCTAGAACCTCGGCAAGACAAGTCCACTAACAATCTCCACACAACCAACTCACTAACCCTAAACTCTCTTCCTTCTATATATATATATATATATATATATATATAAGAATTATTGTATGCAGTATGCAATGTGATAAGAAGGGAAAATGCTTGAAGAATAATGTGAAACGAATGAAGGAAGTCCATGGTATTTATAGTAGAAGCATGTCGGCTTGGCAAGAGAGGATAAACTCTATGTTGTGTCGGCTAATGACTAGACAAAGATGGAATGGGATTGGTATGGAAATAGCACAGATGACAGGTGGCAATAAGAAAGCATGACTTGCCAGATATGGTGCCTCTATTAAGCATGACTCAATTGCATGCTAAATGCATAACGGACAACATGGTTAAATTTACTAAGCTTCTATAATTCATCCTAATATCTCCAAATATAATATAAAAATATGGGATCTCACAAGTCAAAAGGCTTCAACAAAGAAAAAGACACAAATGCCCCTTAATCTAAAACAACAAAACTGAGAGAATTGGATTATAATTGCTATGGGTAATTTCGTAAACCAATAAAACAAATAAAACAGGCAAAAATAGAAAAAGAAAACAAATTAGAATGTGCAAAGAGGACGAAACCATTTCTGAAGCAATTTTCCGTAGTAGTCTCCCACTTTAAGTTCTTCCCGTTCCCCTGCGCTTCAACTTCTACAGTCCCGAGACCTTGTTTGGGCCACTCCAAATTCCGTCAGGATCAAACACTCCCGAGACCAATACGATCGAGTTTACCAACCCGGATCCCATCTAGCATGACCATCTTGGTGGCCAATCTTTTATTGGTCCATCTATTTCGAACCAACTCTTAGTGGTTCCTCTTTTAGTGGCCAATCTTTTATTGGTCCATCTATTTGGGACCAACTCATCTATTTGGGATCAACTCTTGGTGGTTCCACTTTTGGTGGCCAAGCTTTTATTGGTCCATCTATTTGGGACCAACTCTTAGTGGTTCCACTTTTGGCGGCCAAGCTTTTATTGGTCCATCTATTTGGGATCAACTCTTAGTGGTTCCACTTTTGGTGGCCAAGTTTTTATTGGTCCATCTATTTGGGACCAACTTTTAGTGGTGAATTTTTCTCTTGAGGCCAACTCGATTACATGAGTCTGGCATGACTAACTTGCGAGACCAACTTAGGAATGACATAGTTTTAGTTGCTCAGTTTATTTAGGTCGAGGACAATCTTAGATAACGAAGACTCAACCTTCATTGGAGCCGAGCTCGTTTCAACAAGGAAAAATTCCCAACCTTGTTCAAAGACCAAGATTAGTAGCACACAATAGTATTTCCTACCCAAAATAGACCAAGGCTTACATGTCCAAATTCAATGCATGGGAAGCGAAACTAGGGTCACGTGATGAATTCGTATAAGGAAAGGATCAAAAGTCAGCTTTACTCAACCCAAAAGAGGATGGAATCATAATCAAGTCATAAATTATATCATTCCAATCCCATAAATCAAGGAAGCTCAATAAGGAAGTTTTTGAGGCAGCAGAGTGAAGGGCAAATGGGGGTCGTGGAATACCCTATAAATTTCTCAATACAAGAAGAAGAAAGGGGGACGAGCAAAAACACACAAGACTTCTTTATATTACTCTGCACTTTTTTCATTCTCTAGCAATTTACTTTCCGTTCATCTTTCATTCGAGCACTTTTAATTGGAAGTTTATTTTTAGTCATTTCGATTCAAATACTTTTCAATTAAGTTGTTATTTTGATCAAACACTCCCGTTCCAATTAATTGTAAGTTTATTTTCAGTCATTTCGATTCCGTCAAGATCAAACACTCCCGGGACCAATACGATTGGGTTTACCGACCCGGGTCCCATCTAGCATAACCATCTTGGTGGCCAAGCTTTTATTGGTCCATCTATTTGGGACCAACTGTGATATCCCACATCGACAAACGAAGAGGGGGTGATGTGCCTTATATGTACATGCCCATCTCCAATTAACACGAGGCCTTTTGAGAGCTCACTGGCTTCGGATTTCATCAAAACTCCGAAGTTAAGCGAGTTTAGGCTTAGAGCAATCCCAAGATGGGTGACCCACTGAGAAGTTGCTCGTGAGTTCTCAGAAACAAAATCGTGAGGGCGTGGCCCAAAGCGAACAATATCGTGCTACGGCGGAGCCGGTCCGAAATGTGACACGGATTCGGTACAAAGTCAGGTAATGGATTCGGTTATTGAAGATGGTACAGAGGATTTGGTACATACTTTAGTCTATACCATTATTCTTCATTTCCTAGGAACTACGGATAGCCATGATGATAAAACTCGAGAATTATTGATAAATTTGAAATGTCCAACTTTATCTCATTTTAGATGGTATAAAGATGTTTTTTACTCTCGTGTTTTTACTCGTTCCGATTGTAATGAAAGTTTCTGGAAGGAAAAGTTTTTGTCAGGTTTACCCTCTCTGTTCGCCAACAAAGTGCGAATGAGACTAAAAAACAAGGGGGGAGGACATCTCAGGTATGATAATTATACCTATGGTGAATTAACCGCTGAAATTTGTGCTGAAGGTTTAGCACTATGCAATGATTTGAAACTTCGAAGCCAATTGAAAAAACAAAGGATTGAAGGGACTCGTGAACTTGGAGACTTTTGCGAGCAGTTTGGCTTTCAACCTGTCCAAAACCCACCAGGAGAGAAAATTCATAAAAAGAAGTTTTGAAAGTTTCACAAGAAAGAAAGGGATGATAGGCCCAACCCAAAACCTAGAGTCTTCCAGGAAGGTAAGATGCGTAAGTTCAGAAAGTATGGTGAATCTTCTAAATCTAAATTTGTTTGCTTTAAATGTGGAAAATATGGCCATAAAGCTAACGAATGCAGGATGAAGGACAAGATTAACAATCTTTCTGTAGATGATAGTCTTAAGGAACAACTGCGCAACTTACTATTAGAATCTTCATCTTCTGAAGACTCTAATAATGAGATTGCAGCCTTGGAAGACGAAGAATTGTTTAAGTCAGCCACTGATAATAGTAGCACGGAAAATGAATGTAAGTGTAACAATTTACATCTTTGTGTTTTGACTAATGAAGAAACTTTAGTTCTTGATTTAATAGATTAAATTGATGATCCTGATAAGAGGAGAGAAAGACTATCAAGATATCTTGAAGTGGCCAAAGGTAAGCAGGTGGCTAAGCTAAAAGAGAAGAAGGAAGTTCCTACCTATAGTTTAAAAACTGTGTTAGACAAAATACAGGAAAAAGCAAAGAAGGAACCCTCGATAGCCGAACTTCAAGAAGAAATTAAGAACACTAAAGAAAAACTGAATAGCTTAACGGTAAGGGTTCGAAAGCTAGAAGAACAGGTATCTAGCAACGAACCAAGTGAGGTTGATTCTGAATCTCATCTTGATAAAATGTTTACTTATTTTAATATCAAAAATAATATTGAAAAGGTTGAAATTGAACCTGAAAATGATATTTATGTGCTAAGATATGTTAATAATATTGAAACTTTAGCTTATCAGAAATGGTTAGCTATTGTCACTTTTGTTATTAATAAATCTTTTAAGTTTTCTATGGAGACCTTTATTGATACAAGTGCAGATCTCAATTGCATTAGAGAAGGGGTAATACCCATGAAATACTTCTCAAAAACAAAACAAGGGTTGAAGAATGCTAATAGCCAGCAGGTAAAAATCGAGTATGAAGCCTCTAATGTTGCAGTCCTTCAAGATAGAGTTTCCGAAACTCAGTTTCGTTTTGCAACACCCTTTGTAATGGTGAAAGGTTTAAGTCATCCTGTTATTTTGAGAGCTCCATTTATTAAAATGTTGTACCCTTTCTCAATTTCTGAATCAGGAATTAAAACAGAAATTGAAGAGATTGATGTATTGTTTGAATTTTATTAGAAACAATATATTAATTCGATTAAAAAACTTAATGATTCTGTAACTGATAAATTTGTCTTATGCCTTGAAGACGTTAGAGATCCGGGCAATTTTAGCCTATTTGATAAATGTTTGTTTTGGTTCAGCATTGCTTTAGGTCGCATGAGTATTCCTTCAGGTGTTCGATCAGAGATAATTTCCTATGCTACCCGGATTAGGAAATTAAAATTTCATGCAAAACAGGCAGATACTCTTTGTAGCAGAAGTACAATGGCGAAAAAAAGAAGACGAGCCAAAAGGCTTACTTTGTGTCATATTTGTGCACAAACTAATTGTGTTGGTGGTTTTCGTTGTGACCCTAACAGAATTGCCCACTCAAACCGTTTGGAAAAAATTGACTGGATAAAGTTTGGGAAGAGTAGACTTGATGTTGAGACTCCATCTTTATTTGGCGGTCAAGGTTTGAGAGAGCACATTCTGCAAGAGTTCGATCGAACCGGCATCTCTCTTTTTGGTTCATGCAGCACGAGTTCGCCTTGATTTCGTTGTTTTTCGTATTTTTACCTTTTTACTTGTTGTATCTTGTCTTTTAGAAAGAGTTACTTTCGATAGTATTTGCAGTTACTATTTTCAAAAGCGACCTTCTATTTTATCGTTTTTACTGCAAAAACTTTTGTTTAATTTCTTTTTCACAAAATTTTTGCAAGGGGAGAAATAGCCAGCTTGTCCCTTTTTCCCAAGGAATTGAAATCAATGAACCCTCCTCTTCTTCTGGTACCAATCGTAAAGGATCATCTAATCCTTTATTCAGAGCTCAACCATTTGACGTAACAAAGCAGAAAGCTGCAGATAAAAACCCTTTTGAATGGACCCAAGAAATTCCCCTGCAAATTATTGAATCTTGTGATCGAATGATTGAGCGTAAAAAGGTCGCTGACAAATATCTAAAAAATCACTTGAAACTTGGCATGAAAACAAGGTTCTAGTATGAATGTCTTTTGGTGGAAATCAACTCTATTATTATTCTATATCGTTATCATAGCGATAACAAACATATGATTGCTTTTTCAAAAATAATTATTTTGAACATCATTACTCTTGAAGAGTGGGGAGATAGCCCAAATAAAATGTTTTTCTTACAAAGTCCTGATTTTAGGCCCCGAGGTTATACCTTTTGAGATTATGTTGAAGCATGAAAAAATGTTCTCTGTTTTCAAAATATAAAATATACTCACACTTGGTTTTTGCAATTCAAGCTGACAGTTCTGAAAGAACTCCCTAACTGGTTTAAAAAATGGTTTCTGGTGTTGGGTCCCATTGTGGAATATCTTCCAAAAGAGGTGAAATTTACCTATGATAACATTTTTTGCAAAAAGAATAAAGGTTTTCCTGATCAAGGATTTGTGCTCATGTGGTTCATTATTCTGTATGAACTTCCCTGGATTCTGAAATGGTCTTATGGTTTTGATGACAACGAAGAAGGATCCCTGATTTATATACCCCATTTAGTAAGAAATATCATTGTAAGATGGTGGGATAAATTTATAATATCCCATATGGAGCCAAAACCTTTTTATTGTTAAGATATTCTTTTAGTCTGTAATCCTGCTCAGACCTCAGTTCCTTCTTCATCACAATCCTCGTCAGCCAAAGAAGACTTGATCTTATCCTTGGTAAAATCTACTGGTTCGACTTCTAAAGAAGGTCTAAAAAAGAAAGTTCTTGAGCTCTTTGATGTTGATACAGAAATGGCTACCGAGTCGTCCTCATCCCAAGCTCTTGAAGAGAATGATTTTGATGATAATGAAGACGACTGTTTTGGAATCTTTCCACCTATCAATCACTAATTCTCTTTTTGTAATAATTTGGCTACTTTGTTCTGTAGCCATTATTTTCTGTTTTCTCTGTTTTAAGCTACTTTTCCTGTAGCACTTTACTTTTTCTTTTTATCGTCTTGTGTCGGCCGCTTTTGGATCGCCGATTCCCTCTAGTTGTCTCTGAAGGTGAAGATGCCGCCCACTTGTGTAGGCTGCCTTGATTGACCCCGAGCCTCGTCTTTCCATGCCTGTCTATTTAAGGAGACTCCCCCCTCAGTAGCAAGAGTCTTCAATTTTTAAAAAGTCTTAAATTTTCTGCAAGTGTGAGAGTGCTTATTTCCAACAAGAGTGATTTATTTTCTGTAAGTGTGAGAGTTTTTCATTTCCTGAAAGTGAAACTCGTGTTTGTAACTCATCTTCCTCGAAGGTTTATAAATGTGAGTTGATGTTTTTCAGTTTCTTGGCTTTGTTGGTTGATTGTTATTACTTTCCTTGGTTTTATATTTGTTGTTTCCAGTTCATATTCCTGTGTCTCTTTATCTTGAACTGCATCTCGAATACGCCTGTACATAAGTACAAGCAAGATTAGTTGTGTTACTCTTATTTATTATCAATTTGTATACTCGGGGCCGTATTTGGGATCGGTATATATGTATATATATATATATATATACATGGCACTACAAAATGAACACAAGTTTTTAACCATTAGATTGACACTAATTTAATGGCTGAGATTTAATTTGAAAACCAAATTATTATCCTTCTTTTAATAATAGTTTTGCACAAAACTAATATTATTTTTACCAAAATAATAATGAATTACGCGCTAATCAAGACGTAACTTCGTATAACATGAAAACAGTGTTGGAAAAAAAAACTTTCCATCTCTCTTATCTATCGCCCCTTCCACTGAAGTCTCTGGTCTATATTTTCACCATTGCAGACAAAGAGCAATCTCATTTATTGTTGGTCGACTTTAGTTTTAGTCCCATCTTTGACGCCCGATTATCCCCCATGTTGGAGCTTTCGAAGTTTTTTTATTATTTTCTTAGTTTATTCTTTTTGAGTTTTCAGCCATGGTTGCTATTGCTTTTCAATCAATGATGAAAAAACCATAAAACCCATCAAATCACCTAGATTTGGGATAATTATTTTTTTTTTCTCTACAGTGCAATTGGTTTAGTGCTCCACTTTAAAAATTATTGGGTCTGGTTCATTTCCTGCATCAACCATAGATTGGTTTAGTGCTCCACTTTGAAAATTATTGGGTCTGGTTCATTTCCTGCATCAACCATAGATCGTTGTTTGTGCTAAAAAGAAGAGTTGTCAAACAAAGATTTTATATCTTTAGACTTTAGGTAATAGAAAAAAAAAACAAAATGCAAAAGATATTATTACACATTAATTATTGTCAATTTCAGTTGTAGATTTCTGCAATGGTTTGTAGAAAGAATAATTTGGCATTGTTTTGCATAAGCAAAATATTATCTCACACATGAACCACAAGAAACAAAAATGGTGGGGCGATAGAGAAGCGATCGAAATGGAAGTTTCTTTTCTTTTCAGCACTGCAGGAACTTAAAGCTGGGGTTAAGTTTCAAGTTTCATAAATAAGGAAAATAAAAAATAGAAAGAGTTTGTTGGTGAGGATGAAGAGAAATGGAGAAATGGAAAAATGGAAAGTTAATAGGATTAGGAGAGAGAATCAATCATAATTAATTGTTGAAGAGAGAATCAGAGTCATAATTAATTAAAAAAGTTTCATATTTTTATTTCCAATGTATGATTCTTTTTTTTTTAGGAGACAATTGTCATAGATTACATCTCAATCATTAATAGTGGGGCTAATCTAATGGTTAAGAACTTGTGTCTAAACTTGTGTTTTTTTTGTAGTGTCATGAATCCTTTCCCTATATATATATATATATATATATAATTGTTTGTAAGGCCAAATGGCCTAGAAGCATGTGGATTTGAATGGTTCCAATCGCATAGCCTGGTTCAAGCCCCGATCTTGTAGTTCTACAAGAATGACTTTGCCTTTCATTTCTCGAGAATGGCCCAACTTTGCGTTTAAATGAAAATGGTTTGGCATGTTTATGGCCTAACCTTAAGTTTCAACAAAAATTGGATGACCTTCATTTCAAGGAAATTGGCTTGGCTCTTCATTTTTTGGTCTCGCCTTTTGTTTCTACTAGTTTGGACTTTTATTTCTAGTCTTAGGTTTGATAAACCACTTTTAATTGACCAATTTGGTGGTTTTGTTTTTGTATCATATATAAGAATGGTTTAAAACCTCCTAATGCCTATCTAAACTCATGCGACCCGTAAAATGGTTCGGTGCCCACCTTTGTGCAAAGTAGGACGTAGGGGCAATGTTAGGGCCGCTCAATTCAGTCGAGATCAAACACTTCGAGACCCGATACGGTCAGGTTTCTGGAGCTGGGTCCCATCTAGTGACCATCTTGGTGGCCAATGCTCATTGAATTGCATCTGACTGGAACCATCTCTTAATGGTTCCTCTTTTTGAAATTAGCCAAGCTTTCATTGGTCTATCTATTTGGGACCCGACTCTTAGTGGTTTCCACTTTTGGTCATGGCTTTTTATTGAATTCGTCCCATTGGACAAACTCTTGGTGGTGAATTTTTTCTGCGAGGCCAACTGATTACATGGAGTCGGCATGGCTAGCGCAAGACCAACTCGGGAATGACATAGTTTTAGTTGCTCTGGAGTTTATTTGAGTGAGGACAACCTTAGATAACGGAACTCGACCTTCATTGGAGTGAGCTCGTTCAATGAGGAAGAATACCCAGCTTCCTTGTTCAAGACCAAGATTGGTAGCACACGATAGTAAGTTTCCTACCCAAAATAGACCAAGGCTTACATCTCCAAGTTGATGCATGGGTAGCAAAGCTGGGGTCACGTGATGAATTCGTATAAGGGAAAGGATCAAAAGTGTTGCTTTCTCGACCCCGAAAGAGGATGGGATTATAATCAAGTCATAAATTGTATCATTTCCAATCCCATAATCAAAAAGAGCCCGATAAGGAAGTTTTTGAGGCGGGAGTGAAGGGCAAATGGGGGTGGGTAAGGTGCCACATGATTCCTCGACACAAGAAGAAGAAGGGGGACCCGAGCAAAAACACCTGAGACTTCTTTATATTACTCGGCACTTTTCATTCTCTAGCATAAGGGTTTTAAAATTCTAGCAATTCACTTTATTGTTCATTCGAGCAACTTTTAATTGTAAGTTTATTTTGGTCATTTCGTTAAAGTACTTTTCAATTAAGTTGTTATTTTGATTCTAGTTTCATCAAAGTTATTTTTGTTTTAATCGTTTTCATTAGTTTAATTTTGTTCTTCGTCCTTATTTCACTTATCTTTAATTATTCGTCATTTTACTTTCTCGCACTTTAATTATCTTGCATATTTACGTTAAGCTTAATTGTTAACACAGCACTTTCATATCATATAAACCTAAAATAGAGATCCAAAAGCCCTAACTAGCCTTGAATCCAAGGTAGTGATCGGACCCCAAAACCAAAGAAAGGTTTGTTGCTCAGTCATTTCAAACCCGCCAATTCTTGGTGGCACGCCTCACACGGATCGAGAAGAAGGACAAATCCTTCTCTCGGCCCGGCCGTCGAAAAGAGGAAACGGACCTAATGGAGTTTCGGTATTCACAAATGCTTGTCTTTTGAGGTTGGAGTTCGTTTTCTTTATGTCCTTTTCCATTTGATTGGATTTTGTTAGTTTGATGGTGGGTCTTTGGGGCTCTCGTATGGTGCTTAGCAAAATTTGGACGTTTGCTGTTTTTCTTGAGTTTATTACTATATATGTTTTTCAAGTTACGATGCAATTTCGATTAATCTCTTTCATTTAGAGAACACACTAATCAGAAAGTGGTGAGTGGAATGTTCATGAACTTAGTGATCAGGTTTAGGGATTTAGCACTTAGAGAAACAATCTAGGCTATGCGGCGGGTTAGTTTTCATACGAGTACATCGATAGTTTCGTTCTATTGTGTTCATATGCGGTATTAGCAACTTCTAATTATGTATACTGAATTTTTAATGTACATCCTAAACTCATAATCTTTGATTTTGTTTGCTATTCTGTCAATGTTTGGATTGGATTCAATTATTGGTAGTTTTTTTCCATTGTCGGTAATTATATTTCATTTGATGAGATGTGGAGCGAAGTGAAAGAAAAATCTAGTGTTGGGTTGTTAGCATTATTTATTTTTGTTTTCATTAGTTTTTAGAAAAATTTCTTCTCATCCTACATGTTTGCTACTTCTCATCGTATCATTCTCTCTACACAATTTACGAAATGAAAAGGAAGCACAATTTCGACGGGAGGATTAGGAACAATGGTTTGATGTGTGTTTTTTACGGAAAAAATAATTCACAAATTCTTTCCTCCTACGGGTTCAAGGTTAGTAGTTTTCGTTTATTCGACAAAAAACTATGAAGTTACGCTCTAAAACTCATGATCAAACCATTGTTCTAATCCTCTAAGTGACTGTGTTTCCTTTTCGATTCTTGTAAATAGTGTAGAATGATGATAGGAAAAGCAAGAAGCATGCGGTAGGATGAGAAAGAGAGTACTAGGAAAAACTAATGAAAACAAAATAAATAAAGTTAACAACTGACACCCAGTTTTCTTTCACTTCCACATCTCATGAATGAAGTATAATTAAACGGTGGAAAAAACTACCAATAATTGAATCCAATCCAAACATTGACGAGAATAACCATGAAATCAAAGATTATGAGTTTAGGATATACATTAAAAAATTCGGGATACATAAATCGAAGTTGCTAAGACCGAGATATGAGCATGATAGAACGAAAACTATCGTGTACTCGGTATGAAAACTAACCTACGACAATTCGGTTTTTATGACGGAGTAAGACTCATAGAGATTGTAGAAGTTGGAGCGCGAGGGGAACGGGAAGAACTTGAAGTGGGAGACTACTACGGAAATGGTTTCCTCCTCTTTGCACATTAATTTGTTTTCTTTTCTATTTTTCTGTTTTATGAAATTACCCATAGCAATTATAATCCAATTTTCTCTCTCCAATTTTGTTGTTTTTGTTTAAGGGCATTTGTGTCCTTTTCTTTATTTCAAGCCTTTCGACTCAGGCAAGGGCTGGCTTTTGTAATAGTAGAGATTTGGGATCGGGGGTTCTTTGTCTGAGCTCATTTAACCAAGGGAGAGAAGGGTGAGTTAGGACTTGGGAGGAGAGAAGGCTTTCTTCTCCAGGTGAGGTGAGCAGGGAGGGAGAGAAGGCCCTGCTGTACCTCTTGTTGCCTCAAATTTAAGGTACATCTTTCTTTATGTCCTCCACTTTTTATAATTTTTTTTATTTTCTGGTTATGTTATAGATTGTACACTCAAGTTTTCTGTGATTTATACTATGCCTATAAGTTATTGTGTATTATGTTATCCTTATGCCTATAAGTTTTATGTGATTTGATGTTCATCTTTCATTCTTTCCTCCATTTTTCATATTTCTTTTCTAGTTATGTTATAGATTGTACACCAACTGTTTGACTTATTTCCTCTGTTTTCTGTGATTTATGCTATGCCTATAATTTTTCTACAACGGTGTTTTCTAAACTTTTATTAATTTATTTTATGACTTCAATTATGAATATGTGTAACTAATTATTTTACTAGGGTGAGGCCTTGAACCTTTAGCATGAATATGTAGTTTCTTTTCAATTGCTTATGATATTATGCATGCTACTTTGAAGTGTCAATCACCAGTTTAAACTATCTATTTGTCTTAATGCTTGATCACCATTAGGATGTGTAGACAAGTAATTGAATGCAATTTATGTTGGAATATCACCCTTAAATTGGCTAGGGCTTCTTATGATTGATAATTGTAAGTTCACTTAAGGAGAATATCACCATTTTAAGGGTTGCATGGTTTTTCAAAAGGTTTTCACAACACTTAATGAGTCTTGCATGTTCATATTTGATCTGAATATCACAGACGGGTCGCATGTTAGATATACGTTCTATCTAAAATACCATTAGTAGAATATGCAATAGGAAAACCTAACCTTCAAAGTGCATGTATAATTCATAAGTAATTGGTAGAACTATATAGGATTATTATTGGTGATGGCTAAGCTCTATAGTTACTTATCTTTGATTTTTGAGAATTGTTGACGAACTTTATTTTCAGTGATTTTTATTTCTTGCGAATTTACATTATTTTTACTTGTTTTGTCATTTTCATTCATGATTACAAATCTCTACTTTTTGTATTAAATAATTAATTAAGATTTGACTCTAAATACAAATTATTTACATCAGTCCCTGTGAAAACGACTTTGCTTGAGTTATCTATGCTATAACAACCTTGTACTCTTGCAAGTATTTTTAAGTGATTTTTACCTTAAAATTGAGTGTGGTAAAATTGCTATCAACCACCTTCATGTGTATGTTCATATTGCACCGACATGCACACTTTGGATCCATCGTAGGTGCGAGACTGTTCTAGTTATATTACATCTAGAACTCGTTGCTTAGCACCAGCTTCACGTGCATGTAGTACTAGAGCGTAATTATAACACCCAGCCTGTTCATGTGGCTACTTTTTGCATGAACTTGTGTGCTTGTATTTATCTGATAAGTGAACTTATTTTACTTCTGTTGATTTAATTAATTTGTGTACCCGTATACTTTGGAGTGTTGTCCCTAACACTTAGTGATTATTTTATTAGTTTATTACAAAAGTGTGTTTTTGAAAGTTACTACGGATTTTCCAGCGAGGGGTTATTATCTTTGAAGATCAGAAATTCAGGAAAAACTTTACTTTTTCTGCCCACTCACTCTTTTTACGTTTTTGTGCCCCTCCAGGACTTAAGGACTGAGCTAGGCAGACTAAGATTGTTGGCACCTGCTGACTTGCACTTCTGAGAATGTAGGAAGAGTTTCCTTACTTTGTTTTCATTTTCTTTACTGCACTTTTATATGCTTTGACATTGCATACCTGTAATAAGGGTTCAACTCCACTCTGCACTCTTTTCATTCTTAATTTTACAAATTTAGACTTCATTTTTCACTTTTTGATTCAATTCTTATTTTTTTTTCTATGTCATGACTTCATCACTCCTTCGGAGTGATGGTCAGCATGCCTCGAATTCCCGTGTCCACGTGAATATTCGGGTCGGGGTGTGTCACACATTATAGACACTTTTTATTGTTATTATATATGTGTGTGTGCCTATATTTTGAATAAATTATTTTCGTTAAAAAAAAAAGATAAAATGTAAATTATTTTTCGTAAAAAACAAATAACAGATCAATTATTTTAGTAAAATAAATAATAGGTAAAATATTTGTTATTCTTACCACTAAACTACAACCAAAATTCTTACATTTATTATTAATTGATATGCTAGAAGCTAACACACAATTTAAAACCCTATAATGTAATCGTAGTATGGATAAGTAGAGATCGTTTTACGCCGGGGATTATGGGGAATTGCTAACCACTTAAACAAACAAAAACTAAACTAATTAAAACAATTAAAAAACGAATGGGGGATTTTATTTGAAACCAAATTAACTAAAATTAAAATTGAATTCAAAAGCAATTAATGGGTGAAAAACTAGCAAAAGATCATTCTCCACACACAAACATATGCGCATAAGTTGATTACCAATTATTCCTTCTATAAACCATGAATGACAATGCCTCAAATTAACGGTGAAACACACAATTAATTCTCAGATTTTTCTAAGTTCACTAATTTGAATGAAACACAACTCGCACCAAATTATTCTTATCAAGTTATCTACCAATTACTTATGAATTACACATCCACTTTGAAGGTTAGGTTTTCCTATTGCATATTCTACTAGTGATATTCTAGCTAGAACGTATATCTAACATGCAACCCATCTGCGATATCCAAATCAAATATGAACACGGAAGACTCATTAAGTTAAACCTTTTGAAAAACCATGCAACCCTTAAAAGCGTGATATTCCAACATCAATCACAAGAAGCCCTAGCCAATTTAAAGGTGATATTCCAACATAAATTGCATCCAATTACTTGTCTACACATCCTAATGGTGATCAAGCATTAAGACAAATAGATAGTTTAAACTGGTGATTGACAATTCAAAGTGGCATGCATAATATCATAAGTAATTGAAAAGAAACTACATATTCATGCTAAAGGCTCAAGGCCTCACCCTAGTAAGAGAATTAGTTACACATATTCATAATTGAAGTCATAAAATAAATTAATAAAAGTTTATAAAACACCGTTGTAGAAAACTTATACGCATAGCATAAATCACAGAAAACTTAAGTGAGGAAATAAGTCAAACAGTTGGTGTACAATCTATAACATAACCAGAAAACAAAAAGAAATATGAAAAATGGAGGAAAGAAAGAAAGATGAACCTCAAATCACATAAAACTTATAGGCATAGGGATAGCATAAATCACAAAAACACAATAACTTATAGGTATAGTATAAATCACAGAAAACTTAAGTGTACAATCTATAACATAACCAGAAAACAAAAAAAAATTATAAAAAATGGAGGACAGAAAGAAAGATGTACCTCAAATTTGAGGCAACAAGAGGTACAGTAGGGCCTTCTCTCCCTCCCAGCTCACCCTCAGCTCACCTCACCTGGAGAAGAAAGCCTTCTCTCCTCCCAAGTCCCAACTCACCCTTCTCTCCCTTGGTTAATGAACTTTGTAGTAAGGAACCCCTGATCCTAAATCTCTACCATTACAAAAGCCATGCCTCTGTTTGGAGTCAAAAGGCTGAAACAAAGAAAAGGACACAAATGCCCATTAAGCTAAAACAACAAAACTGAGACAAAATTGGATTATAATTGCTATGGGTAATTTCGGAAACCAATAAAACAAATAAAACAGGAAAAAATAGAAAAAGAAAACAAATTAGAATGTGCAAAGAGGAGGAAACCATATCTGAAGTAGTTTTCCGTAGTAGTCTCCCACTTCAAGTTCTTCCCGTTCCCCTGCGCTCCAACTTCTACAGTCTCTATGAGTCTTACTCCGTCACAAAAAAACTGAATTGTCGTAGGTATTTGGGTCTGTTTCTTTCTTCTATTTTTGTTGGAGATATTTTGCTGTTTGATTTCTTTTCCTTTATCTGCATGTATTTCTTTCAAATTTTGGTCTGCCTCTGAATATTTTCAACAGCTTCTATTGCACGCATTAAGTTACATTTATCTTCCTAATGTTTTTTTCATTTTTTCTGTGTTTTGCAACATGAGTGAAAAAAATTAAGCCCAATTAATCATCATTTAACAGTGAGGGCAAAGGGAAACCGCCCACTTTGTAAGAAGATGCACATTAGGCAAGTGAAAGTACAATTTTAGTTTGCCAATGCGCTTTTAATTTGTGCATCTTCACCTACCATCTGACAGTTAATTAATTACCTATCATTCATCTCTTCTTTTGCAGTTACCAAAGAGTGTCGTGCTTTACTCTCAAAAAATTAAAGACCTAATGGAGTTTCAGTGTTACAAGTACTGTCTCTTAAGGTTGGGGTTCGTTTCTTTTTCTTTTTTATTTATGTCCTTTTCCATTTCTGTTTGGTTGGATTTTGTTAATTTGATGGTGGGTCTTTAGGGCTCTCATGTGGCTGCTTACCAAAAATTTGGAGGCTTGATGTTTTTCAAGTTTATTACTATATATATGTTTTTTTCAAGTTCTGATGCAATTTCGGTTAATCTCTTTCATTTAGAGAACACATTAATCAAACTGGTGAGAGGAATGTTCATGAACTTACTGATCTAGGTTTAGGGATTTAGCTCTTGGAGGCAACAATCTGCGGCAGGTTAGTTTTCATACTAAGTACATCGATAGTTTTCGTTCTATTGCGTTCATATCTGGTATTAGCAACTTCTGATTATGTATCCTGAATTTTTTAATGTATATCCTAAACTCATAATCTTTGATTTCGTTTGCTATTCTGTCAATGTTTGGATTGGATTCAATTATTGGTAGTTTTTTCTACTGTCTGTAATTATATTTTATTTGATGAGATGTGCAGCGAAGTGAAAGAAAAATCTGGTGTTGGGTTGTTAACTTTATTTATTTTTTGTTTTCATTAGTTTTTTCTCCGAAAAAATTCTTCTCATCCTACTACATGTATGCTTCTTCTCATCGTATCATTCTCTCTACACAATTTACAGAAATCGAAAAGGAAACACAATTTCAGCCAGGAGGATCAGGAACAATGGTTTGATGTGTGTTTTTTTGGAAAAATAATTCACAATTTTTTCCTCCTACGGGTTCAAGGTTAGTCGTTTCCGTTGTCTGACAAAAAACTATGAAGTTCTGCTCTAAAACTCATGATTAAAAACTGAAAAAAAAAAAAAATTGTATTGTAAGGAGGATTTGACATGAATTGGTATTCGTAACTTATTGTCATTTGTTAATTAATTATTTTTTGTTCTTACAATGTTCTCATTTCTTTATGTTCCTTTTCTTGCTAGTATGCTGCTTGAAATTATAATTCTACTTTGTCTGCTTGAGCCTATACTTTCTTAATTTATTTGTGGGAGATTATGTTGTGTTAACTCCTATATATTTGATTTGTTGCCAATATGAAATGAAAATAATAAGAAAAATTGAAAAGTGAATTATCTAGAGAATTGAAAACAGAAACATGAAGCATCGCTCAAAGGCTCAAAGACAATATTTGAGAATAAATCAGCTTTGAGAAAATATCTCTGTATTGTTAAAATTATTGCTCTAAAATTACTCCTTTTGCGGTTTTAGCTAGGAATTTCTCCTTAGATTTACCCACTTCTACTTACTGGTAAAGCAAATATAACTTATTCCAATGCTCCCTCTTCGTTCCATGTTTAATCTTCTTTTTTGTGTGTATTACATGAATGAATGGAGTTTTATGTTTGCAGCAATTAAAAATGGAGTTTTCCTTTCCTTTATCTTTTCCATTTACTTGATACACACGTTTTGATTAGCTTCCGGTACTAAATCAATGGCAGTATAAAGCATACAAAGAAGCTGAGGAAAATCCAAACAAAACCCAATTTCTGTACGGACTTGGAACCATTCCAATGCCCTCTCCCCAAACAAGTGAAATAGAAGCCAATGGTCAGTGAGTCTCTAAATATTCTCTTCCTTCAACTAGAGTTTACCCTTTTCCCCAAACCTAATGGTAAACTCAAGAACACCCATTTCATTCTACAGTTTTTTTCTTTTCCTATAATTTTCATTGGTGGTTAGTATCCTGTATTTTGAATTGTTTTTGTTTTTGTTCTTTGAAAATATCTACATTCCAAACTGTATTCTAAATTGAAAATTTTAATTGATTTGTTTATGTCTCATACTGCAACTGTCAAGAGTATCTTTTTTTTTTTTAATTATTTTTCTTAGCCTTTGGTTTTCAGATATTATCAGATTTTCGAAACAATTTGTGAGTCACTCATAATCATTTAACTATTAGTCTATTATTAATCGATGAACTTTTATTCATATGACCTGATTGTTTTGATTCTTTTGAAGGGTTGAAGGGCTTAGCTGGTAATCTACCAGGTGTGATCATCAATCATTTGCAGTATCATCTACAACTTTCTGCAGAAAATATCTACAGAGAGTTAGTTCAATCATTAACCTCAGAAGTTCACTAACCCGTCTGTCAACATGGAAGTCAACTCTATGCCCTCCAATTACTTCCACAGAAGCAACACCAGCCACCTTCAATGCACAAAACATAGAATTGAATCAACAGAATTAAATTCATAATATCAATAAAGAAAGAAAATAATTAAAGTCAAGCTTATCATTAGGGCCAATTCTTTTCCACTAAAAAAATAGTGGAAAATAAAACCCAATCAAAAGTATTTCAAGTAATTCAATTCAAGGCATCAGTTGAAAAATCGATGCTGAGGTTGCAATAACATACTTAAAAGACTAGGAATTTACACCGAATGCCACTACTTTGAATGTAGACCAAGATGCCAGCCACCAAAAATCTTTCTCCCTATTATTAATTCTACTCAATGAAACTCCTAAAACTACTATTTGTGCTATTTAATCCACGAGACCTAGTTCACTCATTCTTACTTCATTGGTGGCGGTCGCAATAGTTTGTTTCTAGATTTTGGTTGCTCTTGCTTCTCCAATGCGGCAACCATCAACCGTAAATCAAGCAAGATTTCATAGTTTTGCATGATAGTAACCAGATCCATACTCCAATAAACTCCACAACTCTTAAAAAATTCTAGAATCTAAAACCTACACTACTAATCATACTAATTACACAATACAAGAAAAAAACTAAAACACCACCAATAGATAATAAAAGGAAACAACGATACAGAAGAAATGGATTGGAGATTTGAGAATTCTATGAATTGGTACTTGATTTTCTCCTTTTTCTCACACCTTCACTCTGTCAATCCCTCTCTAAGTCTCTTCCTCATCTAGATATCTAGAAGAAGACGAACGACGGAGATTGACGAACGACGAACGAGGGAGATCTACGGAGAACGCCGATCGGGGTTGGGCGACGGGCTGTATGGTGGGTTTTTTCTTGGGATTCCATTTTTGTTAGGAGAAGCAAAGGAGGAGACGAGTCGTTTTTGTTAGGAGAATTGCAAGGAGGACGAGACGGGGATAAGGTGTGAAGAGAGAAAAGTGAAGATATAAGATAATAAACAAGAATTCTTTTTTTCCTCTACCGTTGGATTAGATCCGACGGTTGGCTAGGAGAACAGGACTGTCTACCAGTCTATCATTTGTACCTATTAGGTTTTAGTTTTAGTTTTCGGTTTCTCTTGTACTTGTACTGTACTTGAGTTTTAGTTTTTCTTTGTCAAAGTCATTGAGTTTCATCTAGACGGGTCACAACAAAACTGAGCTCATTGGTGAAACCGGGTCCTAAAACCCGTATAATTCACAGTTAAAACTATCTCTCCTTACCTTCTTGTTTCCTCTTCCTCCGACTTGCAAAAATCCAAAGTTCTAAATTCTCCATTTTTTTCATTCAATGATTGTGAGATTAGGAGTTAAAGGGAAAACGATGGGGAACAAGATGTGAGACACATCTTCTCCAATATTTTTTAACAGAAAAAATATGAAAGTGTTTCAATTTATCCGCAAAAATATAGGTTGTCTGATATTGATTGGAGGGTGGGTCCCTAAGGGTGTGGGTGTGGCTGCGGCTGGAATTGTGAAAGAAAAAGGGGGGTGGGGGGAGGATAAGGCGAGAGGTGTACATGATGGTAGGTGGAAGGGATGGGTGGATTTGTAAGGTCTCGTTTGGTCAGTCGGACTGACTAATTTGTGCATCGGATAGTACTGACTAAGAAAAACCCAAACTAAAACTCAATGACTTTGACAAAGAAAAAACCCAAGAAAAAACCCACCATACAGCCCATCGCCCAAAGCCGATCGGCGGTCTCCGTAGATCTCCCTCGTTCGTCGTTCGTCTTCTTCTAGATATCTAGATGAGGAAGATACTTAGAGAGGGATTGACAGAGTGAAGGTGTGAGAAAAAGGAGAAAATCAAGTACCAATTCATAGAATTCTCAAATCTTCAATTCATAGAATTCATAGAATATCACAAACGGGTTGCATGTTAGATATACGTTCTAGCTAGAATATTACTATTAGAATATGCAATAGGAAAACCTAACCTTCAAAGTGCATGTGTAATTCATAAGTAATTGGTAGAACTATATAGGATTGTTATTGGTGATGGCTGAGCTCTAGAGTTTCTTATCTTTGAGTTTTGAGAATTGTTGACGAACTTTATTTTCAATGATTTTTATTTCCTGCGAATTTCCATTATTTTTACTTGTTTTGCCATTTTCATTCATGATTACAAATCTCTACTTTTTGTATTAAATAATTAATTAAGATTTGACTCTAAATACAAGTTATTTACATCAGTCCCTGTGGAAGCGACCTTGCTTGAGTTATCTATGCTACAACAACCTTGTACTCTTGCAAGTATTTTTAAGTGATTTTTACCTTAAAATTGAGTGTGGTAAAATTGCTATCAACCACCTTCATGTGTACGTTCACATTGCACCGATATGCTCACTTTGGATCCATCGTAGGTGCGAGACTGTTCTAGTTATATTGCATCTAGAACTCGTTGTGATGCGCTTAGCACCAGCTTCACTTGCATGTAGTACTAGAGTGTAATTATAACACCCAACCTGTTCATGTGGCTACTTTCTGCATGAACTTGTGTGCCTGTATTTATCTGATAAGTGAACTTATTTTACTTCTGCTGATTTAATTAATTTGTGTAGCCGTATCCTTTGCAGCGTTGTCCCCAACACTTAGTGATTATTTTATTAGTTTATTACAAAAGTGTGTTTTTGAAAGTTACTACGGATTTTACAATGAGGGGTTATTATTTTTGAAGATCAGAAATTCAGGAAAAACTTTACTTTTTCTGCCCACTCACTCTTTTTACGTTTTTGTGCCCCTCCAGGACTTAAGGACAGAGCTTGGTAGACTAGGATTGTTGGCACCTGTTGACTTGCACTTCTGAGAATGTAGGAAGAGTTTCCTTACTTTGTTTTAATTTTCTTTACTGCACTTTTATATGCTCTGACATTGCATACCTGTAATAAGGGTTCAACTCCACTCTGCACACTCTTTTCTTTCTTAATTTTATAGATTTAGACTTCATTTTTCACTTTTTGATTCAATTCTTATTTCTTTTCTATGTCATGACTTCATCACTCCTCCAGTGTGATGGTCAACATGCATGCCTCGAATTCCGGTGTCCACGTGGATAGTCGAGTCGGAGTGTGTCACTTATTATAGACACTTTTTATTGTTATTATATATGTGTGTGCCTATATTTTGAATAAATTATTTTCGTTAAAAAAAAAGATAAAATGTAAATTATTTTTGGTAAAAAACAAATAATAGATAAATTATTTTAGTAAAATAAATAATAGGTAAAATATTTGTTATTCTTACCACTAAACTACAGCCAAAATTCTTACATTTATTATTAATTGATATGCTAGAAGCTAACACACAATTTAAAACCCTATAATATAATCGTAGTATAGATAAGTAGGGATCATTTTAGGCCGGGGATTAGGGGGAATTGCTAACCACTTAAACAAACAAAAACTAAACTAATTAAAACAATTAACAAACGAATGGGGAATTTTATTTGAAACCAAATTAACTAAAATTAAAATTGAATTCAAAAGCAATTAATGGGTGAAAAACTAGCTAAAGATCATTCTCCACACACAAACATATGCGCACAAGTTGATTACCAATTATTCCTTCTATAAACCATGAATGACAATGCCCCAAATTAACAGTGAAACGCACAAATTAATTATCAGATTTTCCTAAATTCATTGATTTGAATGAAACGCAACTCGCACCAAATTATTCTTATCAAGTTATCTAACTATGAAACGCATGATAGATAAACATATCAAAGATCATTAAGCTTTGTGAAAATCATAAGCATTGACTAGACAATCGTAACTATGAAACGCATGAAACTCTTGCCTAGGATTTTACTTAACACAACCGATGTCCCTTCGATTTTTACTACTTATAAGTTGGCCACCTTAATATACATACAAGGATAAGTTCTCTATAAAACAGATAAGTAAATCACATTCACAATTTATGAAGAAATAATTGGATAAATCAACTCATAATAAACATATGTTCATGGCTTCAAATTCACCCTTAGCTATAAATGAAATTAGTTACTCATGATTGAAAAGCAATTCACAAGAAACATTGAAAAAAAACTAACAACATCACAAAGGTTCGGATAGATACAACTTTGAATTCCACAGCTTCGACTTGAACGTCTTCTTGTCTTCACCTTGGATGTATGAATGAATTGAAGGGTAAATGGAATGGTTTTTAGGTTTGAGGATGTGGTAGAATGCAGCAGAGAAAAATAGGGATGAATCCGTGAGGTGGTGTGTCAAATTGGTACTTCTTCGATGTTTATGCGTCTCTAAGTGCTTGAATCATTGAAGCACTCTAAGGGCACGATTTAGAGAGTGTTTAGATATCCTTAGGACTCCTTATTTCATCTGAAGTAAGTGTAGAAACACGCACAAAACAATTGCCACGTTTTTTTCCTTGAAACCAAATCCAACTAGGACTCTACTGCTTGTTTCGACCTTTCCTCACTAAAATAGTGATAACTAATTCTAGAAGCATAGGAATTGAGATCTGTAAAATCTTGTAGAAACTAGATATCCAGAGCTTTCCATCCATATATGGCATGACACGTAATTCGTCCTGAGGAATTCTGTGGACTTTGTCGAAGTTGGCAGTTTTGCACAGCACTGTCCAAATCTCCCTCGGATTTCATTTTTTTGCAATTTTTCTTGTCTTCCAAGCTTCTATCTTCTAATCCACACAAAATCAGGCCATTATCTATCACTTGTGTCCACTCCTAATAGCTTAACACGTCCCAAATCCTTGTGCTCCAATGCTTGCCACACAAGCATTCTATTCCAAATCCAAATAACGCTTTGCTTCGCTCCTTTAGCCTCATAATTCCAACTTTGCCATTTCTACCTACAATAAAATAAAATACTACAATTAATGGAAATTAACTAAATAAACATAGAGAAATAAGATAATAACATCGTATAAATATGCTCCTATCAAATTCCCCCACACTTAACTTTTGCTAGTTCTGAGCAAAACAAAACAAAGACCTAAACCTTCCAACGTTTGCCTCAGGGATTTCCAACGGTTCATGACATGTAAGAATTACTACAAACATAAACTAAAGCCCTCTTTACTCTTTAAAATCTCCTTAATTGCAGCAACAATGAACATGTTATAAAAGAATCACTCAATTCCTCACCTGGCATACTCTCATTTTCACTCAGACTTTCTGACTACACTCCCTATTCTAGGTATATGTGAGAAGATTGATGTAAACATGAAAACTAAAACTCACATATGAAATAACAAAGAAAGCACTTTTTGGAATATATGATCTCATGAAAGGAATGCCACTATTTAGAAGTAAGAATCAGGGATCCCATATGCTCATACCAAATTCAGACTCCACTAATTGAAACACATAACAATCAAGACAAAGGTCAAGGGTTGTAACGGGGCTAAAGGTAGGGGCTAACAAAAAAAGGATAAAAATAAACAAAGTTCTTAAAGAGATAGTAAAACGATATGATGAAGTTAAGACTTTGAATCCAACATATGACCTCAATACTCAACTAATGAAACATAGAGGAGAGATAAACTAACTACAGGGTCAGGTTTCACGTTATGGACTCGTCTTCAACACTCAAAACTATATATGTCAACTATAAAAGAAAAACAAAACTGAATAACCCCTTTTGTTTTCTTTTTCTTTTTTTTTTTATATTTGATTTTTTTCAAATTTTTTTTCGAACTTTTGTTTTGTTTTGTTTTTTTTTTTTTTGTACTTGAATGGAACTAATTACATAAACTTAACAAAATACAAGAAAAGATAAAATAAAACTAACAACCTCTCCCCTACATTTGTTCTTCACTAACCATAGGTCAAAAGAAATTCCCAATAAGTTATGCTGAACTACTCTTTAAGAAAAATGTAAGAATTTTCCTATACTAGGCTAGGTAGGAATAATGCGGGTTAACAAAGAAAATGGGCTACAAGGCTCAAAGGGGTTAAACCTACAATATATATATATATATATATATATATATATATATATATATACAAGGGAAAAAGGCCATTTGGCTATGGTGGTTATCTAGACACCTTCATCTTGTTATATTGTTATGCAACCAATTTTAACGCTTTGAACGAAAATGGCATGAGTTCTAGCATTTGAAACTAGAAATATGAAAAAGCATTCTGAGTAGTAACCAAGCAAAAAATAATGAGATCATGCAACGACTTAGAAAACAAGAAAGTTTAAAGATTAAGCGTAGACAACTCTCCAAACAAAGCATAGCCTCAAATCACACAGGGTTGTAGCATTAATTTTAGTGACTTCTTTTGAAGCATGTTACAAACACAAAACTATTTCTTTCATGATTAAATGTGAATTCGTTAACGACAACTACAACTAAGTATCAACCAAAGAGCATATCAAACTTCAACCTATGTATGTAACTTTCCTTAAGGTCATGAAATCAAAAATCAAATCCTCATCATTGTGTTGGAAGGTACCCTAAGACACAAAAACAAACAAATAAACAACCTAAAATTGCCCAAGAAAACAAAAAAAAAAAAAAATTCAAAATTTTTTTGTTTTTTTTTTTCGTTTTCGATTTAAATTGAAAGCAATGAAAAACAACATTAGTAGTGATAGGTGGTGAAAATCGATGAAAAATCATGCAAAAGCATTATGTTAATCCCTCCCACACTTAAACCAAACATTGTCCTCAATGTTCCTAAAATAAAACTACAAACAAGAAAGCAATAAAAGACACACTAGCAAACAATCACACAAAACAAGACAAGACAAGAATGGCAAAGTAAAAGCGGTAAAAGGAAGGGTAAAAGAAAGCAAATCTATTTGTAGAAGCCATGAATCCATCGTTGTTCCAACTTCAACCCAAATGGGTTGCCTCCTAAGAAACGCTTGCTTTAACGTCTTCCAGCCAGACGGTACCATCAATCAATCCTTAGTAAGGGCTGCGACATGGAGGGGTACATCCTCCACGACATGCTCTTCAAAATACTTGCCAACATTCTCAAAGTAAGGCTTCAAATAATGCCCATTCATTTTGAATTCACTCCCGGTTTTATAACTTTTGATTTGAACTGCACCATGATTAAAGACATTAGTAACAACAAAAGAGCCAATCCAACGAGAACGTAACTTACTAGGGAACAATCGAAGACTGGATTGAAATAGCAAAACTTTTTGCCTCACAGAAAATGTTTTCCCTCGAATCATCTTGTCATGAAAAGCCTTTGTCTTCTTTTTGTAAACTTGAGCATTCTCATAAGCTTCATTCTGAAGTTCCTCAATTTCAGACAATTGCAATTTTCTATGTAAACCTGCTGCATCAATGTCCATGTTGAAATTTTTGATTGCCCAATGTGCACAATGCTCCAATTCAACCAGAAGATGGCACGCTTTGCCATAGATGAGCTGAAAAGGGGACATCCCTATGGGTGTTTTGTAGGCAGTACGATATGCCCACAACGCATCATTAAGCCTTAAACTCCAATCCTTGCGATTTGGCCTAATTGTCTTTTCCAGAATCCGTTTGATTTCTCGATTAGAAACCTCCGCTTGACCACTTGTTTGTGGATGATAAAGTGTTGAAACCTTATGCTTGACATTATACTTTCTCAACAGAGCTTTATGGTTCAATTACAAAAGTGAGAGCCTCCGTCACTTATGATTGCTCTTGGCATTCCAAACCTTGCAAATATGTTAGACTTGATAAAATGTGAAACCACTTTGGAATCATTAGTACAGGTGGCAATTGCTTCCACCCATTTCGAAACATAATCCACTGCAAGCAATATATAAACAAAACCATACAAAGTTGGAAAAGGTCCCATAAAATCAATACCCCAAACACCAAAAATTTCAGTTGGAAAAGGTCCCATAAAATCAATACCCCAAACATAAAAAATTTCAACAAAAAGCATAAAGGTCTGCGGCATTTGGTCTTTGGGGCCTAAATTTCCAATTTTTTGACATCTATCACATGTTAAGAAAAAGGTTCTAGCATCCTTAAAAATAGTAGGCCAATAAAATTCACATTCTAAAACCTTAAGAGTTGTCTTTTGAGTACCAAAATGCCCTCCACACCGATCTCTTCAGTTCCTCAAATTTCTCCATAAAAACCCTTCAAACCCCCTACAACTACTCACACCAATCTTCTGCATACTCCCCACTCAGCTCAATTCATAGTTTTTTTTTTTTACAGAGAAAAGTTCTTTCAACAATGTCTTTCAACAGTGATGAAGAAGAACATGAGCGAGAAGATGAAGTACGAAGAATGCAAGAAGACGACTACCGAAGGCACAGAAATGCCTTAAACAGTAGCATGATTCAAGCGGTGGCAGCAATCGATGCAAGCAACCAACAAGCAAGTGGTTCAAGAACCAGTCGTCGGCCCAACATTTACCGAAAGAAGGGAGTTCGAGGTGAGAATCTCTTAGAAGATTACTTTACCCAAATTCCTTATACCCTGAAGGGTATTTTCGAACAAGATTTAGAATGCGACCACGATTGTTCAACAAAGTCATGGTTGCTATTTGCAACCATGATAATTATTTTGTTCAAAAGAGGGACGCTGCCAATGTTGTAGGTCTTCTTCCTGAGCAAAAAATTACGGCAGCCTTGCGGATGCTTGCTTATGGTGCATCCGCAGACTCGGTTGATGAGATATGCAAGATGGCAAAGTCAACTGTGCTGGAGGCTCTTGGTAGGTTCTGCTCAGCAGTCGAGGAGCTATACACCGCAGAGTACCTTCGCTGACCCACCCTGGCTGGCCTCCAAAGGCTTCTTCAGAAAGGTGAGAGACGAGGATTTCCTGGCATGATTGGAAGTATTGACTGTATGCATTGGCAGTGGAAAAATTGCCCAACTACATGGCAAGGAGCTTACGGGAATCGAAAAGCTACGAAGAGTATTATTTTGGAGGCGATTGCATCATTTGATACATGGATTTGGCATGCATTCTTCGGTGTACCGGGAGCTCAAAGTGACCTTAACGTTCTTGGTCAATCCCCTGTTTTTGACGACTTGTTAAGAGGAGAGTCGCCACAAATCACCTATGAAATCAACAACAGAGTGTACTCGGGAGCGTACTATCTAACTGACGGAATTTATCCGAGGTGAAACACATTCGTCAAAACAGCTCCAAATCCACACACAGAGAAGCAAAAATATTTTGCAACGATACAAGATTAAAAACAGGAAATTTATACGGTAACTTATTAAAAAATATAGAAAATTAATGAAAAGCCCATATCCAAACAAAATATTAATCATAAACATTCAATCACAATCTATTAATAATAAGGACAAATCATACCTTATCGGGCTTTGGCCCATTTTGTCTGATATGATATTTAAACGGGAGCTACAAAACATATCGGGTTTTTGAAATTAGAGCTTCGAGTTTTTCGAGAGCAAAGCTCAATCTCTGAGCTTTCTCTCAAATTTTTTGAGTTGAGTTTTTTTATTTTTTAATTGAAAATCGATTTTCATATACGGAGATACAAATCACAACTTCAGTTGTTCTTCAATTTTTTATTCTTCGCTTAGTTTTATAATTGTTTGATTTCGATGTTCAATTTTCAAATTTTCACTCAGTTCTTCACTCAATTAAGAATTCTCCTTATATGATTATGTTGTTGTTTATTTTGTGTAGATTTTGAAGTTTGGTTGATTTGATTGGTGGATTTTTAATATATGGTGTTTGGAGCTAGTTGATCATGCATGTTGATTTCTAAAAAAAAAAATGGTAATTATTTGATTCTTCTTCTTTTTTAAGAGTTGTTTATTCTTATTTATGTTTTGGATCTTGTTATAGGTCTTCAATTCGATTTTGATGATAGTGTTTGTAATTTTTTTTTTCTTGTATTCAATCGTGTGAAAACAAATAATGATTGTGTATAAACAGTAATTTTATTTATTTTTTTACTTTTTGTTAGTTTGATTGAATATTTTGTTGTAATAAATTATGTACAAACAGTTAATTGTGTATAAACAGTGATTGTGTAGAGCATTGATTGTGTATAAACAGTGATTGTGTTTTATATGTGTTTGGGAAGAATGATATGTATATTGTGTAATATTTGATATCTTTGTTGTATTTAATTTGTGTATAAACAATGGATGTGTTGATATGTGTATAAGTAGTGATGTGTGGATTGAGTGACTTGTAGTTGTTCTTTTTCTTGTGAAAATTATAAATATTTTATAAGATATGCATTAACATGTAATGTATTTTGTTTCTTGTTCTTTTTAGTTATGGAGAATGTTAAAGTAGGAAAGTATTTGTACGGTGGTGAAGCGTATTTGGGATCCGTTTCTTCAGAATCTACATTTGGTCATATGTGTATTGACGTGTGTTGTAGGTTCAAAGATTTGGAAATTGGTCATTTTGAGTTGCGTTATTTGTTACCCGACTAGTCTAATTGTCTTTTAAGTGCGACAATGATATTGAGACTATTATTGGTTTTAAACATTTGGGTAAACAAGTTGTTGATATTGTTGTTAGAGATATATCAGTTTCTAAAAAGATCGTATTAGTGTCTAAAAGTACATCATGTTCTTCTTGTGTTAGTTCTGGCCCTAGATTATGTCTTAGTGAGATTGACCATTTAGGGAAGTATTGTCAAGGTATTCGCAACTACTTATCTAGTGAATGGGAGGGTTATATAGCAAAGAAGGGTCAAGTTTTTAAGAAGGGTGCTATTGAATTTCTTGAGAAGTTAGTAAAATACTTTGTTGAGATGTGTTTTAGATTTAGGTATTTGAAAAATGACAAGAATCATGTAACTGCTGAATGTGTCAAGAAAGATTCTAAGGGTTGCAAGTGGAGTGTGCATGCTTCTATTTCAAGCCGTAATGATTATTTCTATATCTAGTCTCTTTTAATGTGCATACCTGCACCGATCGATCTTATTCGTAAGAAAAAAAATAAGGTTGTGGGGCAGCAGATTGTGGCTTCGCTTGTTAGAGACAATGTGCAATCAAATCCTTTGATGAAACCAAAACAACTTATTCAAGATGTGAAGCAATTTTATGGTTTAGATATTGACTATTTGATAGCGTATTTCGGCAAAGATAGGGCAGCCTATGAGTTGAATGGTACCGATGCCGATGGTTTTAAATTGTTGCCTTGGTACATGAGTTCTTTAATTTCCAGCAATCCCAAATCAATTTGCGCTCTTGAGAAACTAACGGATTCAAATAGGTTTCTTCGTTTATTCATTGCATATAACTCTTGGATTATAGGGTTTACACTCATAGAAAAAACAGCTTGCGCGACAAAACTTTAGGCGACGGAGGAAATTTCGTCAAGCAAGAGGACTTTGGGCGACGAAATCCCTGTTTCGTCGCCTAAAGATCGTCGCTTAAAAATGAAATGGGCGACGAATAAATACACGAATAAATACAGTCGTCGAGCAAAAGATGGAAAACGTTGTGGCAAAAGGAGAATTTGGCGCCAAACTTTTGTGCGACAAAAAAATTTGTCGCCTAAAATTTCTTAAGCGACGAATGGTTCGTAGCTCAAAGTGGTGACTTTAGGCGACGAATATGTTCGTCGCGCAAAACCAAGCATATTTAATCCCCTTCCTTGGACCCGAGAGGCAGTTTTTGCAGAAAAATTGCAAATTTGCCTCTCAGTCTCTCCATCTCGAATCTCTCCCTCCAAATTTCTCTCCCTATCTCACTCATCTCCATCTTTCTCTCCCTATCTCACCATCTCACTCTCTCTCTCTCTCCCCGAGCTAGCTTCCATTTCCTCCACCACCACCATCTCCTCCCCTCTCTATCTCATATGCTGCCGTGTCGTTAACGGTAATTTTTATTTTTAATATTATTTACTATTTTGAATTAAAATTAACATAGAATTAATTAATTTTGTATAGGTTTGTTGCAGGATTGTTGTTGGAGCACGAATTTGAAGGTATTTCTTGATCATTTTATGTTGTTGACGTACGAATTTATTTTATATGGTTTTGTATGCAAATAATTTGTATATGTTGAATGACTTTTTATTGCGTTGTATGCGAAGTTAATAGTAATTAACTTTTGTACGAATTTATTTTGTGTTGTACGTACGAAGTTAATACTTCGTATGCATTTTTAACAAAACTAGTTTCTAGTTTGAGAATTAATTGGATTTCGCTCATGGATGCAGCGTATTTGTGATCTAATTGATTCTTGAATTGTCCCATTTACTGGACCGGTTGGGGTGCACATTTGTGTGTCGTAGTTTGCGGTTCACGACGGAGTGGGGTTTCGATCGTGGGTTTTTGGTAACATCTTCTTACGTTCTTGAGTGCATAGCGATTATTTGATATCTCGTCGTGCACTTGGAGAATTGTAAATCTTTGCAAAATTTTCCCACGTTGAAATCTAATCTTGGTGAATCCAAGTAAACTACGAACCGTGGACTCCCAAATGGGATGCAGGCCTTTAGGAGGCATAAGGTGACGAGACATAGTTGAAGTTGTTTTAATGCTCCTCTCTCTCTCTTTTAATGTGGTAACGGGGAAAAATGGACAGAGATAGTGAATCTGAGAATCAAGCAGATGTCTTGATGAATATTTGGAAGGGGTAGATAATTTTATTGACTTTTGCAATGGAACTTCAACCAGGGTTCAGCGATATCAAGTGTCCATGTAGGACGTGTAACAATCATATGTGGAGAGCCGATCCCGAAAATGTTCGATATCATTTGGTAGAAATGGGATGGCCTTAGAACTATCTGAGATGGAATCATCGCAGAACCATTACATTGTGCTTCGTCTTCGTACCGAGTCACGGCGAGGAGGCCGCGAAGTTTATGCAGTAATGACCAAGTCATGGGTATTGTAAATGACTGTTATCCATATGCCTCGAGCAATGACAATGAGGAAGTGGGGATGACGTGCCTCCCGCCATAGACCCAACGAGGAAGAATTCGATAAGTATGAAAGGCTATTGAAAAATGCCAAGCAGAATTATACACACGAGGTTACGAAGAATTTCGGTTCTTACGGCGGTGTGGAGTTGATGCAAGGCAAGATGAAGTTAGTATGTCAGAGCCGGTGTTATGATTACTTTATGGGTATTTTGAAGAGGATGTTTCCAAAGGACAATTGTTTGCCTAAAGATAAAGTAAAAGTGCCCCGAGGAAGGTGTTGAATGGAGTGCAGGCTTAGGGTATGAAAAAGAATTCATGCATGTGTAAATAATTGTATATTGTTTATAAGGAAAACAAAGAGTTGGATAAATGCCACATTTGTAATGAGCCGGATATAAATCACACCTAAAAATAGAGCAGCAGAAGATTCCACAAAAAGTGTTGCGTTATCTTCCATGAACGCCTAGATTGTAGGAGCTTGTACATGTCGACGCACAACGCAATCGACATGAGATGGCAGGAAGAACGGGTTAATGATGATGTTATGAGGCATCTTGCGAGACGGACGAGGCATGGAAAGAATTGATCAAATGTACCTGAATTTGCAAAGACCCATGCAATATGGACTAGGACTTACTACGAGCCAGTTTAATCGTTAGGAGTTGAACCAAACCCTGACACTGCTTGAAACGATCGTCGTAGTTCCTTATAATTTGCCACCTTGGAAGTGCATGAAAAAGGAATTTACGATGATAAGTCTATTAATCACTTAGAAAGATCCAGGAAACTCCATTGATGTCTATTTATGACCGTTGGTTGATGAGTTAAAGGAATTTATGGAGGAAGCTTGGTGTCATTGGCTGGTAAGTCCTTCAGGAAGATGTTCACCTTGCGAGCAACATTGATGTGGACGATACATGGAGTTTTCAGCTTATGCAATGATTTCCGGTTGGAGTACGAAGGGTTATATGGCATGCCCGGAGTGCAAGGAGGACATAACATACGGTTGTACTTGTAGGAAGGGTTTGTTATATGGGTCGTCGTAGATGGTTGTCGTGGGATCACGAGTGGCATACGAGCAGTACATCTTTGATGGCAACCTGAGAGGCCGCCTCGAGACCCAGGAGAATGGTCGGGGATGACATTGGCGAAGTTGAACCGAGTTTAGAATTTGGTCCATTTGGCAAGGTGTTCACGGGCCCAGGCCGGTACACATCATGCTTCGGACGCATAAGAGTGTTTTGTTTGAACTCTCGTCTTGGTCCAAGTTAAAGCTTAGACACAACCTCGATGTGATGCATATTGAGGAAGAATGTGTGTGTGATACATTGGTGGGGATAATTCTATAGACATTGAGGGAAAATCGAAGGACACGATAAAAGCTCGACTAGATTTGGAACGAATGGCGCAAAGAAGACCTTGTGGATGAAGAAGTCGGTGTACTCGAGAAAGGGTCATTTGTTTTTCAGCGTGACTAGGAGAGAAGAAACTGTTTTCTTACAGTTCTTTCTTAGTACAATTTCCATATAGGTATGCTTCGAATATCTCGCGTTGCGTGAACGTGGACACAAATCAATTGTCGGGATTAAAGAGCCATGATTGTCGTGTCCCAATCAGCGCCTTAACTAGATTGGTATTGAAGCACATTGCCTTACGTGTGTAGTGAACTATGATAATTGAAGTTGTCCAGATTTTCGCACAGGTTAGTACAAGGTCGTTGTGTGTCAGATGTAAAAAGTGTGGGATGACATTGTACACATCCTTTTCAAGTTTGAGCAAATTTTTCACAGTCTTTTTACCAAAATGATTCACGTGATGATACATTCGCCGGATGAGGCATTGCTTGGTGGACAGTCAACATATTGGTGGATGTATCCAATGAAAGTAGCACGTCGACCCATGGCCTTTGTATGATTCTTCATCATTTTATAGATATTTAATAATTACAGCCATCGCTTTTCGATTTCTTGGAGCTTGGCAGGGAGTTTAAAAAATTTGTGCGCGACAAGGCAAAGCGGAAGGATCCATTGTGGAGGCATGGATCGCATATGAGTCGCTTACTTTTGCGCAATGTATCTAGCCCGATGTTGAGGCGACTTTCAATCGTCCTCAACTCAGCAACGACATTAGTGTTAGGAAGAAAAACTTTCTGTTTTGCACAAGTTGCACGATCGTTTGGCGCGTCACCCAGGCGAATCTTTTAAAAGAAGACATGGAGATAGCGCATTGGTTTCATGCGAACAATTGTGACAAGATTGCGCCGCTTACGGATGAGCATGAACATTTGATCAGTGCATATCCTTCAAATTTACATGCCGAGAAACACCGTGCATTGTTTCCTCATTAGTTGCTTGCTTGAACATGCTTATGTAAGTTTTATGCAGCTTTTAATCCCATCACATTTTGGTTTTTCTTCATTGTCTTCATATGTTCTTGAACTAAAAAGTATAAAGAATTTGTGTAATGAACTAGGTGTTGGCCCAGAAGGAGCAGTCGCCGTCATACACCGAAGAATTACTATAGCAGCGGTCGAACCGTTTGCGGTGTACTCGGTGTCATGTCCAACGGCGTTAAGTTATGGATGCTTAGCGTGAAAAGTTGTTAACTCAAAATGGTGGGGTTTTCGTCTAGGGTGGTGGCGGCAGTGCGATATTGAATTTTATGGCAAACTAACAAGTGTTGTACAAGTGCTTTACAAAGACCGATGTCAAGTGATTTTGTTTAAGTGTCATTGGTTTGATACAAATCCAAAACGAGACGAGTATTAAGCGGGAGGAAGGGTTAGTATCGGTGAACACTCGCATACGTTGGGTATGATGAAGACCCTTACATTTTGGCAACTATGGCGAAGCAAATCTTCTATCTTGATGACCCGAAGGCAGAATGGTTGAAAAGTTGTTCAAAAAATTCATCATATAAACATATGATATTCTGACGGAGATAATAATGAAGACGGCGTCGGCTGACCAAACAACTCATCTTCGATAGATTTTGGTATGGAAACACCTATGGATACCAATGTAATCCAAACTAGGTTGGTAGGCTGAATGCCTAAAATCGAAATGGAGTGATTCCATTACAATTGACCTTGGTGATCGAGACCTGCAATCCACGAGGACCCTTACGGAGCGAGGATAGAGATGATGAGAATCATATGCAAGCGAATCACAGGCTATTTTTGATTCGAGACTAAGTTCGAAATTCCCGAGAAATTGTATTTCAAGAAACATTGAAACATAAATTAAACATGTAACTTGTAACAACGTCAAATTATTAGCAGAACATTGAAACATAAATTAATTACTTCATTTACAAAAAGTAACAAAAATTGTTTTGTAATGGATACAAGACAATTACAAATATCTTAGGCGACGAACTGTGCTTCGTCGCGCAGCATTGTTATTTTCGTCGCCCCCAAGTCAATGATTTATTCGCCCAAAGACATAAATTCGTCGCACAAGCTTTTTAACTTTTAAAAATAATTTTTAAACACACTTGATATTTGACGGCTAGCCCCAGGTGTTGGGGGCAAATTTTAAGGTTTGAGCGACGAATGATTTCATCATCAAAGGTACTTGAGGCGAGCGAATAGGATTGTTCGTTACTAAACCTAAGAAATTTACTTTACACCGTTCTTCTTTGATCTCCTAAAGAAGGACTTATTCATGTTTGAATGAAGTAATTTTTGTACAAAATGATCTTGAAGAAAGGAATACACATATTCAACGGTTCGAGATTTAAAGTAAGTATCTATGTGTGTTTACAAATTAACGGTTGTACGAAAAATTAACTACAGTAGAAAATTCATAATAAGTAATTGAGAAGGGGAAAAAATTTGTAAAAATATACAAACGCTTGTAACGAGAAGGCCCTCTGAAACTTTTGTTTGAGAATTTAAATATCAAATGAACACACAAACCATGAAGCTTATATTATTTTTTAACCGTCAAATTAGCGTTTGCGTTTACACTCGGTTATTATATCAGTAATTTGTTTTTTTTTCATGTGAGTTCTTTTCGAAAACATGATCTTTTACTAAATGCAATAAGATGAGCAGTTCGAGATCGTTTATATTATGTCCCCATACAGCAAAAATGGGGACATATGTAAACGATCAGTGATCTTGTGCATTTAGTAAAGATCATGTTCAGCTGGCATGTAAATTACGGATACATGGAGCGGCGTGGCGTTGGTGACGGTTAAAAAAACAACAGGCTTCATGGTTAGTGTTCGTTTTGAAGATAACTAAGCGCAGGCACTTCTTGTTACGGCGTTTGGCATATTTTGCCTACCCTTCTGTGCAGTGCTCTTTGTGGGTCCCTTTGTACAACTTCTTAATTAGTAAACACACTTAATTACTGTTGCCCAAATCTAAACGATTGAATATGTAGACCTCTTTCTTCAAGTCATTTTAATACAAAAATACTTCATTCGGACATAGAAAATAACTCATTCTTTAGCGAGATCAAAGAAGGACTGATTGTAGAGTAAATTTCTTAGGTTAGAGCGACAGTAACATTACTTAACTCAAGTGTCTTTGCGTAATGAAATGAAAAAATTAGTCGCTCAAAACCTCAAAAAATTTGCCCCCAAAATTTTGGGCTAAGCGCCTAAAATATTGGGTTGGTTTCCTAAAATTTTTAATAAATTTAAAGAAAATTAAAATAAAATATTAAAAAATTTAAACAATATTAAATTAAAATTATTAAATATTTTGCGCGACCAACTTGACCATCGTCACCCCTAAACCTTTCTTGTGACGATATATTTCGTCGCTTCAAGTGTAGCCCTTAACTTAGAGGCGGCAGCTTTGCTCCTTCTTAGTTTTACGACAAAACTATTCGTGCCTTAACTCTATTGCCATATATTTTCGTCGCCAAAAAATTGTGTGCAAATGCTTGCTCCACGGGCTTTGAGCGGCAGCAATTTGAGACCCACCAATTAATGGTCGGCTCAAATGTTTAGGCGACGAAAAGGGACCTTGAGCGACGAAATTTGTTTGTCGCCCAAGTTCCTTTTTCTACTAGTGTTATGTTTTGTCATCCGATGTTTTTGTGAATGGGACATTTATCAAGAGCAAGTATAAAGGACATTGATGAGGCTGGTGCAAGAAGTATGCTTGAATTCAAATAGGTTTCTTCGTTTATTCATTGCATATAACTCTTGGACATAGGGTTTATGTTTTCGTCCGATGTTATTTGTGAATGGGCATTTATCAGAACAGAGTATAAGAGGACATTCTTGACTGTGTGCAAAGAATTGAAATAATGGTGAGTTTGTGCTGCGTTTATGAATTTGTTTTTTTATGTTTATGCATAAACAGTTTCATTTTTATATATAAACAGTGGCATTTTGATACGCATTAACAATGTTTGAATTGTCTTTCACTGTTTTGATATGCATAAATATTTGAAGTTGCTATCGATGCAAAAAAATGTAGCAACTAGAGGTGGTTTATGTCTATTATTTTTGATATTTTGAGACCACAAGGGAGAAGGAGTACTTTCATTTCGGATAGACGCGATGGTCTTTTCAGGGCCTTTCCTGAATTTTCCCGGATTCTCCACATGGATACCACATCTTGCATTTGCGGTACAATGCAGACAATTGTTTCCTAAGAAGTGTGGTGATGTTGTGAAAGAGAAGATGTTGAAATTTTTTAATTATTGCATATGCTTGTACCCAGGCCGATTTTGATTCTCATTTGGGTGAATTTAGATCAAGGGAAATGGAATGTAATAAGGGGACCGCAAGGTATGCTTTAAATATGATTTTGAAATGGTGATCTAACACGTAATTTCAACCATTACAAAATGTTAATGAGAATTTTAGGCGGATCATGATCGCAATTTTTCCGTTTGCGAGCGAGATTGACTACCGAGCTGGCCTTAAGATTTTGAGGGCACAATACAAAACCTGTCGAGGCCCTCACAAGATCTAACATGACAATTTTAAAGAAAAAATTTACCATGTCATCATCCAATTTTTTTAACAAAATTCATCATCAATGTCATAAGATCATTTGAAATCTGGCAATCATTAGTTAGAATTCCAAAAATTCTCAACAAAAAAAAACTATAATTTGGAAGAAAAAACCTAGCAAATTTAGTTTAAGGTTGGGAAGACGGCCAAAGAAAATTAGGTGGATTCTAGCCTTAGGATTTCGGGATGAAGAAGACAAAGAAGGTTATGATGGGCAACGAAGCCGAGGCTTTTTTTTTTTTTAAAGTTTGCTTTACTATGAAATATAAAAAATGTAAATGTTTATTATAAAAAAGAACGAGGGCAGCAGTGGTGGAGACTTTATAACTCATATAAGGTCTTGGGTTTGAATTCTTGTAAATATTTTTAATATATTTTTAATAAATGTGCAAAAACTAATTCCCTTGCGAGGATGGAACTCGTCTCCCTGCGAGCTTCATTACACGCCAAATCACTTGCGCTAAGCACAATCACAATAATTAGTATGCACAGTTTGATATATATACACATGTAACAAAGTACATGAAAAAAAAAAATCAGAGGCCCAAACGGGGACTACGTGCGGTGGCACTATACCCAGGTACTCCTGGCCAGCCTATTGACCACTACTCAAGAACAAGGTAAAGCCACAAGCAACTTATATACCGTTGTTGAGTTCATTAGCTTATTGTCTTGTGACTATCCTGGTTTGTCTATCTCTGTTCCTGTACTTGCTTAAGGTAAATAAATTTGGAAATAATGTAAGCAAAGGATGCTGAATTATCGCGGTTCTAGCACTTGCTTAATTTACGGTTAATCAAATATGCTATTCTGTTGTTACAATGATTTGTAACAATTATATCTTTCTACTATGTTTGTTTACAGTGGATGATGAGTTTCAGTCACATTGATGACCGATAAGTTCAACGGCTGGATCAGACAACTATCTCACTGCTGGATGGGTTCCATCATAAGTGCTGTGGCGAAAACTAGAGAAACGATACGATTATACCACAAGCACAGGAAGCTAAATAGTAAACTTTCACGTAATCTCTTCTGATTTTGTTAATTTATAGAAATTACTATATCTTCGTATCTACTAATTATCTTTGTTAAGTTTTAGGAGCATTATAACTACCCGAATCGCTTACATCCTTCCAAATTCAATTTAACCGAAATAACCGCCAGCAAGGTTTCAAAATAAACAAGCCTAACTTCTAGAACCATATAAATCCTTGCAGCACAAGAATCTAAAGCAAAACGAATTAAAAGTTGCAAAACCAAAATATCTACACACAAATACACAAATAGATATGGCATATAAATTGTCCTTGCAGTTGCATGCCCACTTAGGGTTATTGGCATTGATTTTTCTTCCTCTGGTGGCTGATGTTGTCCATGCAAACACTGCATGGAGACTTGCAGCTAGATTTTCGGAAGGTGACGGACATGACATTCATGTAGTTGCCCACACCCACCACCGGCCAAGGTTCGCCGGTGGCCCTTGGAAGCATGCTCATGCCACATTCTATGAAGGTGGCCCCGGAACTTTTGGTATGAACTAGTGCTTCTTCTATTTTGTTCATTAAAATAATCATCTTTTGGGCGAAAAAAAGAGACCTTGTTTAAAGAGATCGATCATATACCAACTAGGTCTTAGTCTAGTGTTTTTTTTTCTTCCCAATGTTAGAAAACGTTTTTAAGTTTGAATCTCTCTTCCCTACTGATAAATTAAAATCTAGAGAGAAATTATAATAAGAAACATCTCAATTCTCAAATAATAGATATGAGACCACATTTCAAATCGCCGCCATATTTCGGCCAAACACAAAGTTAGACTACCATTTATATTTCTAACTCAATTACGCTTTGATTAGGTGTTAAATATGTGGTCAATAAATATGATACAATCAACATTACTTAATGAAACGATGCAAGACTAAGACGAAAAATTCACGATATCAATTTCTTAGTATAAAATTCCATACGCTCCGACGCTCTTAGGACATACTATTTACCATCCAATCACATCATTACCACTAACTAATCAGATTTTTTTTTTCTTCTCACATAATTGTTTGGAAATTACAACATAGTTTGGTCATGGGTACGTGCAGGAGGAGCTTGTGGTTATGAGGATGTGATAAAAGAAGGGTATGGCCTGGACACAGCAGCGTTGAGCGAGGCTTTATTCAACAAAGGGCAGTCTTGTGGAGCATGCTATGAAATAAAATGCGTCGACGATCCTCAGTGGTGCAAGCCAGGGCAGCCAACTCTCGCTGTCACCGGAACCAACAACTGCCCACCCAATTTTAACCAGCCAAGTGACAATGGAGGATGGTGCAATCCTCCACGTGAGCATTTTGATATAGCCAAACCTTCGTTCATCAAAATTGCCGAGTACAAGGCCGGCATTGTTCCAGTCATGTATCGCAGGGTTCCATGCCAGAAGCAAGGAGGAATAAAATTCACAATTACTGGGAATCCATATTTCAACCAAGTGTTGGTGTGGAATGTGGGAGGAGCCGGGGATGTGACCGGAATGCAAGTGAAGGGCAACAAGAACCTCAAATGGACGACGATGAAGCGGCTATGGGGTCAGAAGTGGGAAACTGACGCCAAGATGGTTGGTGAGTCATTGACCTTCCGAGTCAGAGCGAGTGATAGCAGATACTCAACGTCATGGCATGTTGCTCCTAGTAGTTGGCAGTTTGGCCAGACCTTCGAAGGCAAGAATTTCAAGTAGAAATAAAACTTGTAAATAATGATTATGTTTGCTTTATTTTTTACAATGTAAAATTGTAAATATGCTTTGCATTAATGGAGATTTTGGCACTTCGATTTACCCCTCATCGTGTAAAGAAGACTGAAATGTTTCACGTATATTTTTGTTTTTTTAAAGAAACTGTTCAATGTAAAGTATAATTTAGAATGTTTTGTATGGTCAACATTTCCTGGTTAACGATAAAGGTGGAAAAAAAAACAGAAAAATCTGAACCGGACCCGAAATTTTCCGAAGCAGAACAAAAAATACCTGGCATTGAAAAAAGTTGAAAATTCTTTAACCGAAACCGAAATTATCCCGAACATTCGGTATACGTTCATTGGGACTTGAGGCAAATATGTTTGGTAAAATCCCAACCATTAAAAATATTAGAAACTTAAAGAAGACTGGGTTCAGACTATAGAACTTAGAAGTCAGCCGCAGTTTTCTCCTCTCTCTCCTCTTTGATCCCTCGAACCCAAGAGCAGAGTCACCCAGCCACCACCTCAACTCGGTTGATCGTCTCTCTCCCCCCAGCCACCTCAAGCATGGGTATTCCGCCGGATCTACAGATTTACGGAGTACCTCAAGATCATCGGCAGGATCCGGTTTTACGGATTGCGAAGTGGGTCCGACCGTGGTTTGGGGTTGTGGACTGGTCGAACGTAACGCATCTGGCAGCTTTGGAGTGGATGTGTTGGCTGGAATTGAATGTTCACTCAACTCCATCGATCGCCTCTCTCCCTCCAGACACCTTAACTCCGTTCACTCTCTCCAGACATGAAACATCTACCTTCAAGCCTTCAAGGTAAGTCTGTGTAATTACAAAAAAGTAGGGTTTAGGATTTCGAATTGCGATGAATTTCAGAATTGGCGAGCAAACCCCTTTTGGGATTTTGGGCTTTAGGGCTTTTCAGGGCTTATTTAGTTAATCTAGGGTTTTGGAATTGTGTAAGGCCTCCCCTCTCTCGATTCCAAGTTCCAACTGGTGAAAAGTGAAAACTCCAGAAGTTGAAATTGCGGTAAGTCTGAGTTCGATTCGATTTGTGTGAACGGGTTACGGGATGAATTTTGCTTATTTCAAAATGAATGAACCATAAATCCATGAATGGGGTGAGAAATAGGGTTTAATTTTACAAAATTATTTGCATATTACTTTTACTTGTTGCCTTGATCGTTGGTCCTGCACGGATCTTTCTCAGTAAATGACGCATGTTTGTTTATGGGTTTTTATCACCCACGGGCCCTGAATTTTCACTCACCAGACTGATTGATGCCTGAATTTTGAAACCGATCACAGAGATGCTCAGACTTATAAAAACAAGACTTTGTGATACTTCCGTCCCAATTTCGTTATCTCTCCGTCAATCTAAATGAGTTTTTATCACCCACGGATTCTGAACTTTTACTCACCAGACTGATTGATGCTCGAATTTTAAAATTGATCACAGAGATGCCCATACTTATAAAAACAAACTTTGTGATACTTCCGTCCTAATTATGTTATCTCTCCGTCAATTCAGAGGGTAAATATGTTATTTCGCACTATATGTTTGATGAAATGACCTTTAAGGCCTTGATTACATGGTCTGATTCTTTCCCTCCTTCTCTTTCCTATTTCCCTCCCAAATTGGTTGAAATTTCCCTCATTTTCTTATCATTTCCGTCCAAATTGGTTGACCCAACCTCTTAATATTCTTCCGTATAGAACATTCAATTGATAAAAGGCTACGCCCAAGTAAATTAATTCGATGAATCAATAATTGAAATATTGTTCTTAGATGCAAGTAAATTAATTCGATTAATCAATAATTGAAATATTGAATGAAATATTGTTCTTAGATGCAAGTAAATTAATTCGATGAATCAATAATTGAAATATTGAATGAAACAAAATTGCCAATGTAATTTGCATGTTGGTATAAAATTGAATAAAAAGAAAAATAAAATAAAAATGAGAACATAAAAAACATAACAAAATTAACATCCATAAGAAAATCTATAATAGTCATAACATCCATAATATCATTAAAATATTATAATAGTCATAATACCAACTAATCATATTATCTTAGTCTTAAGAATTCATAGACCTAAGTCAAATGAAGGCTGAAATAGACAAAATAAAGCAAAAGCAATATGTGTTCTTAGATGAAATAGACCTAAATCAATTATTGATTCATCGAATTAATTTACTTGGGCGTAGCCTTTTATCAATTAAATGTTCTATACGGAAGAATATTAAGAGGTTGGGTCAACCAATTTGGACGGAAATGATAAGAAAAGGAGGGAAATTTCAACTAATTTGGGAGGGAAAATCGGAAAGAGAAGGAGGGAAAGAATCAGACCATGTAATCAAGGCCTTAAAGGTCATTTCATTAAACATATGGTGCGAAATGACATATTTACCCTCTTAATTGACGGAGAGATAACGGAATTGGGACGGAAGTATCACAAAGTCTTGTTTTTATAAGTCTGGGCATCTCTGTGATCGGTTTTAAAGTTCGGGCATCAATCAGTCTGATGAGTGAAAGTTCAGGGCTCATGGGTGATGAAAACCCATTTAGATTGACGGAGAGATAACGGAATTGGGACGGAAGTATCATAAAGTCTTGTTTTTATAAGTCTGGGCATTTCTGTGATCGGTTTTAAAGTTCAGGCATCAATTAGTCTGGTGAGTGAAAGTTCAGGGTCCGTGGGTGATAAAAACCCTTTGTTTATTGTCCTGTGGTTTTTACTAGTTAATTTTCAATTCAAAATTGATGGTTGATGCTGCATGTTGTTACTTGTTTGCAATTGTTGCCTGTTGTGTTGACAGTGTGTTTGTACTTTATGACTATTCTTAGCCGTGAATCTGACATTAAAGACCTAGGTCCTCTTCACTATTTCTTAATACTTGAGTTTCGGCCTACCTTTACTGGTCTTCATCTCTATCAGACCAAGTATGCTATTGATCTACTTAAGCGGGTTAATATGCTTGATTGTAAACCTTGCACTACTCTCATTGCTTCGCGGGCTCAGCTTTCTAATCAGAATGGTACACTTCTTTCTGATCCCACTGAATTTCGGCATCCATTGGGCTCTTTACAGTATCTCACCTTGACCTGTCCGGACACACGGTGATCCACCTTTGGGTATCTACTTTTTCATGGCCCTAATCTTATCTCATGGCCTTCCACTAAGAAGGCCACTGTGTCTTGTTCTAGTGCTGAATCCGAGTGTTGTGCCTTGACCTATGTTGCACAGACACGGACACGGGACACAAGACAGGACACGACACGGCGACACGGAAATTTTCTAAAAATCAAGACACAGACACGGGGAATTAAAATAATAATAAATTTAAATACTAATAATATAGGCTAAAAAAATATCATACAAAATCAAAACACAAAGATTGATATTCATTGTTTAACTATCATCATCAGTTCACACCAAACAAACAAAATAAAATAGAAAATAACATCAAACATATTCAAATAAGATAAGAGAGTGATATGGGTTTCTAGGTTCTGAAGAGGTCGAGTGGGTTATTGGGTTGTAGTTTGTGTTTTGTGCTTGTGAAGGGAGCCGATTGGGTTCTGTCTAGAGCTGGGGAGGTCGCGATCTGGAGCTGGGTTTGGTCTAGAGTTGGAGGGAGGGAGGGAGGTGATTGGGTTCTGTCTAAAGCTGGGGAGGTCGCGATTTAGAGTTGGAGGTCGGGTTTTCACTTCTTAGATGCATCGGGTTCTGTGTAGAGTTGGGAACTACCCCTAAAACAACCCTGACGTGTCCGTTGACTGTGTCTTGACCGTGTCCCCAGCGTGTCCAAGGCGTGTCCTGCTAGTGAAAGTAAACGACACGCCACGTGGCGTGTCCGACATGTGTCTAGGAGTGTCGTGTCCGTTTAAGCGTTCGTTACGCGACACGCTAGTGTATTGAAGTGTCCGTGCAACATAGGCCTTGATCTATGCTTGTGCTGAATCTATTTGGCATTGTTATGTGCTTCGTGAGCTTTGCTTTCCGTCTCCTCCACCCACAATTTTATTCTATTATAATTTGAGCACTACTTATATGGCTGCAAATTCAATTTTTCATGCTTGCACTAAGCATATTGAGCTTGATTATCACTTTGTTCGGGAGTATGTTAAGCTTGGTACACACATGGTACAATTTGTTCCATTTGTTGATCAACATACGGATCTCCTTACCAAGGGTCTTTCGAAGCCTCGCTTTCTTCTACTTCGATCCAAACTTATCTTTCCGAGGCCGCCAAGTTTGTGGGGGTGATGTTAGTGTAGGAAAATCTGGTTAGGATTATAATTGGGCTAGGTTTTGTAATCCTTGTGGACTTTGTATTTCTTGAGCCCCAAATCATAGTCTTGTATATAAATGTACCTTGTGCTATCAATACAATTACACAATTCATATAATTCTACATTAGTTATTTACTTGTGTTTTAATCAATATAGGCTAATAAAGTTTTACAGAGCTATGTTGGCGATGGTGTGCTTGATACACCACGTGATGACCAGCTAAATGAATGAGAGAGGTTTGACTCTCTAAGATTGAGGAGGGGTTCTTCCTCAAGATACTTTGTGACCGATTCATGGAATTTTGTACTTATGGTCGGAATCGTTTATATTATAAATTTCAGTAAAGATCTTCTCTGCAAAACATTAATTAAAAATAAGGTCCTTTAAATGTCATGTAATACCCAAAAAATTTCTATGTCACTCAAAGTAATGAATGTCATGGAAAAATAGTAGAGATGATTACGAGTTCGTAGTATCTTTCGGAAATATTTTCAAAAGTCAGATGAATTTATAATGGATTTTACGAGAAATAAGAGTACAAGACACGTGGCACAAATTATTTGGTTGATGACGAACGCATGAAAATGGGACACCATCATAGTACACGGAACGGAACAACACCCTGCAGTGAAGAAAGATATGCGGCAGCCCTATTGTTGGGTGGCAAGTGTATTTTGAATGCATAAAAAACTTAAATTATTATTTTTTAACAAAATAGAGAAAGATTAGGCGAGGTTAACTCTTTGCCAAGAACTTAAATCATTATTATAGACAAGTATAATATTTTTAAACTAATATAACAAATTAAACAATATGTTACATTAAGTTAAATCGGATCCGCTTAAAAACCGAATTATTGGATTCAGACCGTATTCTATTTATTAGATTGGAAGTCTCAATTCATATCTCATTAATTACATTGACTTAAGATCTGTAAGGTACGTGTCTCAAAATTGCAACTTCCTTGATATCTGGTACATACCTCTTAAAGTATTCCTTGGACTCACCCTAATCGATAACGAACCTCTCTAATGATCTATTAGGTCACGTGTTCCATCAACATATGTTCCCACTTGTCCTTATGATCGATTACTCATTATTGGGTTGCCACGAATAAAGAATCACGTGTTATCACACGTCAATTGATTTTTGGGCATAATACTACAACAGGCTCTCTGTGGCTAAGAAATTATATTATATTTCTGATGTGTTTGTATTGTATTTCTTATGAGTTTGAAATGCGGAGCTGTAAGTGGTATTGCTTTTGGGATATGTGGCTCTGCTCTAGTGATTTCCCACATGGTTTTCTCTGTTTAAGATTTGTTCTAATGACCACGTTTGGTATGTCTGCCCTATGTAAGTTTTTAATCATTTTTGATAAAATTTCATTTTATCTATATAAAAGAAAAAATTGTCTTGAAGACTACTTGCCTACGAATTATCTTGGAAGAGTTTAGTGCCAAATTGGCTTGCTAGAATTAAGCACATTGTAAAAATGTTATTTAATTATTATCCAAATCAAGTGTACTTCTTTGCCATTTTGGTTTTGCCTAATCAGTTTGTTGACCATTGTTTGCTATAGAAAGAACGGCTCATTATTTTGGTTCCATTAATGTAGTCTACTTCCTCCTATAGCTAGTGGCATGCACGAATCAATTAACATCCTAATACGATCATCCAACTAATTTAACCGAAATAAACGCCGCAAAAAGAAACTTTTTTTTTTTGTCAAACTACAAAAATAACCTGCATCTTGTACTATATATATATATATATATACACTCAAGTGGCTCCAAAAATTAATATCTAAAAAATATAAAGAAAGAGAGAGAGAGAGAGAACGATAGCAATGGCCATGCCAATGTCGTCATTGAGTGCCACCCCCCTGACAATGAAGGCATTGCCTTTGCGAGCCCTCTTGGGGGCAATGCTGCTCTTTCTTCTTCTACTCCCTGACCATGTTCATGTCTTTGCTGCCAACCGTGCGCTTCTTGAAGCCGAGCAGGATCACGATAGGGTTGGGCCAAAGTTCGAGCCTGGCCCTTGGAAGCGTGCTCATGCCACATTCTACGAAGGAGGCTCGGGAACCTTTGGTATGAACCCTATCAATGTTTATTTCCAAAACCATATCGTTTTAGATATAGAATCCCAACATAAGCTCTGAATACTAAACCCTACAATTACCATGCATTTTGTCACCAACTGGGCACCCATGCTGCTTATTAACTCACCCATTCCCATGTATTTTGAACCATCCTCTTACCCAGCCAATTTCTTACGAGTAAGGGAATCTACTGCTCACATGATGTAGCAAATTAATATGGAAAGTGCTTGCCCAACCACTATTAGCCGTTAGGGAATGTGTGATAATGTTTTTGGAATGCTTAGCAATATTTTTGGACATCTAAAAACGCTTTTTATAAGAGCAAAACATGTTTTTCCATGAAACACTTGTATTTTTAATAGAAATTTTGGCGTGCTTCTAATAAAAACACTTAATTCATGAAAATTTTTGAACCTACTAGGTGGAGCTTGTGGTTACCATGATGTTGTTAAAGAAGGTTATGGCCTCGAAACTGTAGCACTCAGCGACGCATTGTTCAACCAAGGGCAGTCGTGTGGTGCATGCTTCGAAATCAAATGTGTAGACACCCCTCAATGGTGCAAGCCCGGGCAGCCAGTTGTGTCAGTCACAGCAACAAACCACTGCCCTCCAAACTACAACCTCCCAAGTGACAATGGAGGATGGTGCAATGCGCCACGCGAGCATTTCGATATAGCCAAGCCCATATTCCTCCAGATTGCTGAGTACAAGGCTGGCATTGTCCCAGTCGAATATCGAAGAGTGCCATGCAAAAAGCAAGGAGGCATTCGGTTCACAATAACTGGGAATCCTTATTTCAATGAAGTGATGGTTTGGAATGTGGGAGGCTCTGGGGATGTAACAAGTGTCGAAGTGAAGGGCGACGACAAGCTTCCATGGACGTCGTTGAAGCGAATGTGGGGTCAGAGGTGGATTACTGATGCTAAGCTTGTTGGGGAATCATTGACATTTAGGGTTGGTGAGAGTGATGGAAGAACCATTACTTCATTGAATATTGCCCCTAATAATTGGCAGTTTGGTCAGACCTACGAAGGCAAGAACTTCGATTAGGAAAAGCATTGTAAGCTTGATTTTGATGTTTTCGACGAGGAAATTAATGAACAAGCTTTAATGTTTCTTTCTATTCTTCACCTTTTTTGTTGCTTGAATTAGTTTTGCTTGTTATCTTAGATGTATGATTGCGATGAAATATTAGGTTAGATTTTAATTGGACGAAAAGTAATATATTTAGTGCCCTTCGCTGTGTAGGATATATAAGTTGTGACAAATAATTAAAGATTTAACTTATCATAAAATTAAAAAGAAAATGCTAATGCAGTGCGAGATTCTGTTCACTCCGGGTTTTGGAGAGAATAAATTTTCGGTGAGACTAAAACATAGTCATGTGGTTTTTTCCAATATGCACCCAAATTATAATGTGTGAATATACCGACATTGCTAAGGGCACCAAATTTGAATCTCAAATGAGATAGTATAAGCCACATCATCAGCTATAAACTAACAGAATTGACAAGTGTAACAAACATTGAAGGATTAACGGGTCATGGAAGACCCATTCGAGTCATTTTTATTTTTAGTTAAAGAAAGAAGATAAATGATGAAATTTTATTTGAACAAGAGGAGAAATCATACATAGACAGGTGTATAAAGTAAGATTTAAAAAAATAATTTTGAGTTGTTTTTTGGCTTTATATCTAGTTTGAAAAAAAAAAAAAAAGGCATTATGGACCCGGTCCCTGACAAGTGAAAAACTTGGGTTAATACCTTGTGCAAATCAATTTTTTTATTGAAGGACCTCTCCAATTCAGCGTGGCCACTATTATTTAATTGTCAATAGTCTATTACAAAAGCTAACAAACACAAATCCAAAAAACGAAAATCATTCAATCAATCCCAAAAATCATTCAATCTATGTGTGTTCACAAAAAAAAAGTTTAGAATGATGAACTTGTTCTCTGTTTTCCCTTGGATTGTTTGATGCAATTGCAATGTTGTGGTGGGTACTTTTTTTTGTGTACTTGATTATATCTTATATTTAGAATTAGATAAAAAAAAACTTCAATCAATGGGTACATCTTGCTGCTTTTGGGGTACAAATTTTGTTCTTATATTTTCACTCATAATGTTCACAAAATTCTTCAGTGGTACATTTTGCTACTTTTGGGGTACAAATTTTGTTCTTATGTTTTCACTTATAATGTCCACAAAGTTCTTCAGTGAGCACATTTGTTACCTTTTTTTATTGGATACATTTGCTAAATGAGAAAGTTTTTTTTTTTTTGAAAAAATGGGCAACGTGAAAATGGGTACATCTTGTAGTTTAGAAATGTCTTTAAAATTGAAATTATGAAATAATTTTGCTAAATAAATCCCTGAGAAAGGGGAAACTGATTAATGAATGAGTGAGTAATAAGCCTAAAAATTAGGCAACATAGCAAAACTTACCTAAAGGCCGGATATGTGTATAGGGGTGCAACTTGGGTTGGGTCAACCCAAATCCGCCCATGTCCAACCCGATTTCAAACTCAATTGGGCGGGTTAGAATGAAAAAAAAACCCGCCTAAACCCAACCCGACCTCAACCCGATCATTTTTTGGGTTGGGTTGGGTTGATGCCTACCCGCCCATGTCAACCCAAACCCAACCCTATTTGGAGTTCGAATTCACCTATGCATATATTACCCATCTCACTTCATATTATATAAGTTATGTATAGGTTTTGAAATGACTATACTTGAAGTTTATTGTCCGCTTTCATATTGATAATGAATGATAGTGTTACTTTTACATTTCTTTTTGTTGAAGCTTTGGTATATGTCTTGTAATTTAATTCCAACTTTGCATGGTTGAAACATTATAAATAGTCTTCAAGTTGTTTGCTTTTAACTTTTGTGTGTAAATAGAATTTTAACTAATATTGACGTTGTTTGGTTTAAAATTTGAAAAATCATGCAAAATAAGGTGTTATAAGATTGAACTTGATAAAGTTGGGCGAACCCGAACCCAACCCGAATAAGCCCGAACCCTATTAAAACCCGAACCCGATTTTAAACCCATATGAACCCGAACTCAACCCAAACCCAACCCAAACCCGAATTGTGAAGATTGGGTTAGGGTTGGGTTGACCATCCAACCCGCCCAACCCGCCCAAGTTGCACCCGTATATGTGTATGCATTTACTAGTGAGAATTTTTATTTTAAAATTATTTAACTTATGTGTAAACACATTCATGTTAAATGCTGAGGTGTTCAAAAGTCAAGGATCTCAATCAAAAAATTAAAAGCCATAATGTTTCAGTCAAACAGAACTAGTGGTGAGGAATTTCATCCTAATTTTTCGTAAAAAAAAAAACATCTTAATTTTGAGTTATGAGGGCATCTCCAAGCAACAAAGAGAGGGAGGAGTTACAACCATATACAATATATAGGTTGTATATTGCTGGCAATGACATTTGAATGAGAGGTAGAGAGGAAACTAGAAACAATCGCAACTAAAGAAATAACAATCTTGTACTATATAACATATACCCAAGCCGCACAAGAATCTTCAAAATAAAGAACAAAAAAATTAATCACCATGACATTGCCTAATTTGCGAGCTCTTCTCGGTTCCCTGGTGGTCTTTCTTTTTGTGCTAGCTGACCATGTCCATGTCGTTGTTGCCAACCGCGGCCAGTTTGGAGTTCACTACCCCATAAAGCACCATAAGCCAAGGTTCACCGCTGGTCCTTGGAAGCAAGCTCATGCCACATTCTACGAAGGCGGCTCGGGAACATTTGGCGGAGCTTGTGGTTACCACGACGTGGTTCAAGAAGGCTATGGCCTCGAGACAGTGGCATTGAGCAATGCTTTGTTCAACAATGGGCTGTCATGTGGCGCATGCTATGAAATCAAGTGTGTGGATGAGCCTCAGTGGTGCAAGCCAGGGAACCCTGTTCTCACTGTTACTGCAACCAACAATTGCCCACCAAATTGGAATCAGCCTAGTGACAATGGAGGATGGTGCAATCCGCCACGCGAGCATTTCGATATAGCCAAGCCTGTGTTCCTCAACATTGCTGAGTATAAGGCGGGCATTATTCCAGTCACGTACCGCAGGTGATTAAATGCATGCATGTATTGAATAGATTGAATGTTTGATACATATAAATGATTTTATCACTGGTACTAATGTTGTGAGACTGGCAATCTGAACCACACATTACTAACATATGGATTTCGATGATGGTCCATATTGAAAAACATGACAACATAACATGTCAGTATATTAATTGCATGACAAGCGAACATTTCTCTGGGTAAGAAAGATTTTAATGATTGCTAGAAATTGCTTTGTAGGGTTCCATGCCAGAAGAAAGTAGGCATTCGATTCACGATAACCGGGAACCCTTATTTCAATGAAGTTTTGGTATGGAACGTGGGAGGAGCTGGGGACATCATCAGCGTGCAGGTGAAGGGCTCCGACAAGCTCAAATGGACAGCGATGAGTCGGATGTGGGGTCAGCGGTGGGTTACCGGTGCCAAGATGGTGGGTGAGTCACTGACCTTCCGAGTTGAAGCAAGTGATAAAAGACACTCAACTTCATGGCATGTTGCTCCCAAGACTTGGCAGTTTGGCCAGACTTTTGAAGGCAAGAACTTCCGGTAGATCGCAAGCGCATCATAAGCTTCAATGCTTCGTTCATGTTGAACTCCTCCATACCATCTTATTTGAACTAGCTAGTTTGGCTTGTCATTGCAAATGTAGATATACTGACCATGGAACTCTTACCCGACCATGTAATAATAAAAGCAAAGCGCTCGCATACACCATACCACCTTTTCGTAAATTTTCCTTCTTGGTTGGTAGTACACTCACCCACCTCTCATATTTTCCCACCCCATCTTATATTCATTTTTCATGAACATTTTCGTTAAAAGGTGTGTGGGTTGGGGAAATAAAACAGGTGGTAGGAATTACATCACTATTTTTGTTTTTTTGGTCGGATATCTTGTTGTTAGATCAATTGAAGACAACCTCGGTCTTATGAATAGTAAAGTTGATTTTAGTTACGCGTTTAAACCATTTAAACCGTTAATCCTATTTCTTCGTACAAATATTCATAAAAGAAAAAAATACAACAAGAGGGACATGATTTCAAATTTGCAGCTAACTAGACAATAGACTTGTATCAACCAATTGAGATGATTCTCGTTTGTCCTGCATCGAACATGAAGTTAGACTATATTCAAGTTTAGATAACGATTATTCAGTAAGCATCATCACATATTGCACTGTTTGTGTCATTAACCTAAGAAGATTCCCTAACCCGTCTGCCAGCGTGGAAGTCAATTCTAGGCCCTCCAATTACTTCCACGGCATCAACACCAGCCAACTTCAATTCACAACATGAACAGAATGTAACATCAATAAACAAAACAAAATAATTCAAAAATTAAAATCAAACTTATCATTAGGGCCAACTCTTTTCGAGTCAAAAAATATTTTTGTGGAAAGTCAGACCCAATTAAAAAGTATTTTAAGTAATTCAGTTCAAGTCATGAGTTGAAAAGTCGATGCTGAGATTGCAATAACATACTTAAAAAGACTAGATATTTAGACATTGTGTTGCACCATATTCTCCACCTGAACCTGTCCCGTCTTCACTAGATACTTGAAAGGGAGAAACCCTTCATCCAAATACTCAACAAGCAAACTCCACCGAATATTTTTCCGGCTTTGGTGACAAAATCCAAGTCACCATAGCCTACAGTTGAAACTGATGTGATTTGCTAAATAGAAGCAATCTGTCCATTCCATCTCCTCCACAAAGAGTATCCAAATAGCTCCAAAAATCGACGAATACATGACCACAAAATATCGATAAAATAAATGTGAATTGTTTCTTATTCCAACCATTTCAAGATTGGCTGGATATGAGATCAGTCATTATGCATCTAGGATTGACAAATTAAGAATGGTTGGATATTAGATTGGTCACGATGGAAAGACTTGTAATTCAAGTAATGAACAATCTTGCTAGTTAAAGAGTCGTAAAATAACAATCCTAATCTTGCTAAATAATTTTTTTTAAAATGTCTTATCTTCGAACGATCCACAAGACGGTAGTAACCTATTTTGATACTAAGATTAATGTTCTACGTTCGGATAATGGAACATATTTTGTTCATTATAAGCTTCAAAAAAATTTATAGGAGAATGGTATTGAAGACCATCGCTTGTGTTCTTCTACTCTACAACAAAATGGAGGATTTGCAAACGACAAGTTTCGGAGGAGGAGATGCAAATGACGATTTTTGGCGTAGAAGTCTAAAATAATGAGTTTTGGAGGAGTTGCAACAACGACCAGGCTCCATCTTGCTTCCACTACCATGATCGAGTTTTGTTGATCTATATTGTATTCCTATATATGCAATGGGTTTCCTTTATAAGACTTCTTCTCAAACGCAATGGATTAGGATTTCGTTCATCTTAGATTAGGATTTAAAACGTGAATATTACATGTTATTTCGTTGATATTTACTTTTAAATGCATGTATATTCAATGAATCCTACCATTTATACACAAGACTGCACCTAATATCCACTGACAAAAAATTAGTTCAAAGCCATTTTTCTCCTTTGCCTATATTTTATCCTCAATTGATCTGAGTCCTGTAGAGATGACAACCAATTTAATGAACATCTATGGAGAAGACAACCTGGAAAAGGTAAGTTTAGAATATAGTTGATCAAATTATTCTTCTTTTTTCATAAAATATAATTAAAATTCTTCGCTTTTAACTATAGTTAATTTTTTAGACATGTGGCAGAATTCTAGAAGGGAAGTAACGCTACAACAAGATTAAGAGGGGAGAGAGCGAAAAGTACGGACTCTCTATGTGAAGTGTGTTTTGGAAACTGCTTTACTTTTTATTTCAGATGTTCTAAACCATTAGATTTATGGTACACATGAATGGATGGTAGCAAATCGTATGCGAAACATTCCATTAATTGTAAGTAATAGGAACACTCCGTTGGCATCAACCAGATAAAATGTTTACCGAGATTTCCTTGGCCACCGTTAATAAATTACAACAAGAAGTTTGATTTAAACTGGTTACAAAATTGGAATCTCCTCCTTACCACTACAAAATTCCCAGCAGAACACCAAGCGATTTTCACACCATCAGTGCAGGTGCAGCATGCAAACATCGAAACGAAAACAACTTGAGGAAACTTCTACACTTGCCTTGATGAAACTGACGGTGGGCATCCACAAGGTCCTTCCGGTCAGTGAAGAATTCTTCCACATTATAGGTTTAACGTGTCTTAATGCCACATCGCAAATTTCTCGAAACAGGCAGTTATAGTAGACTCTGTTCATTTGTCGAACAATCTAACATGTACGTCGCTTGAATTCTTGCTCTTTCTCCTCCTCTTTCTTCCATTTTCTTCTCTCGTATCTGTCCTTGCTTCTAGACGCTTAGAATGCTGTGCACGAATTTCCTGCAACTTTGATTTTGCATCTTGAAACAATGCACCTGATTTCGAAGCCCTCAGTTGCTGAAACATGAAATCTAATGAGTAAAATTATTTTTCTTAGACAACAAAACGTAAATTGAAATATTCATGCCCGCACCTTAATATGCTCCATCGCTGCAATGTTGTAACCAATAGTATCTTTGCATTCCTGACATAGATTCAATCCTCATCATGTTAAAAGACAATCCAAATTTCTTGAGTTTAAGGAGAACTTCCTCAGTATACTTTTTCTTCTAAACACAAAATTAATTCCATGTAACTTTTGGATCAAGGCAGCAGAAGTAATAAGTGTTTTATTAACCTAGTAGAATTTCTATGTTCGAATGTGCAACATTCCAATTACCTTAACTCTTGGATAAATCTCTTCCAACTCAGACAACACAAGTCTGGCCGCTAGCGTACTAAGTAACTGATTATAATGTATCTGCACTAGAAATGTACAAACCCTGCAAACGAGTTCAATCTGCAAAAAATAATAATTGAAAAAACATTAAATACTGAAATTTAACATTTCATTCCTTCATAACATTTTATGTAATAGAGGATACGAGTTCAATCTGCCGTATAAGAATTGTGTAAAATAGATAAATGCAAGCATGCCTGCTGAATGCTTACAGAAATTACAAAATTACAAGTGCTAGAGAATATGTGATAACTAATAACCACTTGAAAAAAACTGGGTAAAAAAGATAGAAATAAGCATGCGCACAAATAAATATCTATGGATGCTAATGTCTTGAACAAGTGTAGAGACGCCAACCTTATCAGGATTCAAAGTCCAGTCCTTCAAGAAAGACAAGAGCTTCAAAGCGTCTGAGAATGATAAAGCCTGCAGATAATGCAGTTCAAATTAGCCTTCCAGATTAACATTGGAACTGAAAATGGGAAAGTTACAGGCTACACAGAACCATACAAATATATAGTAAAATTCTAAGGAGAGAAGTTAAAGTGGCTTCAGACAATAAAAGGTGCACACTGCACTCCGATTTTTGAATCAGTTGATTTCATTGGGGTAGATTGCCATCATCTTCAATTCAGAATTTGAATATATACAAGTACAGTTGTACAAGCCTCTACAGGCAAAGTGGATGGCACAAAAACAAAATCCAAAAGGAAGCTAAACACAAGGATCAGATTCATTTTAGTAACGCCACATTCCATTTACTGATTCAACAAAACTAGACCAAACATGCATTTGAAGAAATACCAGCTAAACAAAAAGGTCAAACTATTAAAATGTTGAGCTAGCAATAAGGGACTTTCACTTGTTTCAATGAGTGGTCATGAATGGAAAACCACAAGCATACCAGTAGCGTCTGTTCCAGATCATTAGTCTGAACATTTGAAAGTGCACGAAGAACATAATCAGATGGAGAGAGCCCAAGCAAAACAACATTTGGTTGTAACTCAGCAACTTTTCCCTTGCTTTTCTCCTCCTGAAAGGCATGGTGAGAGAATTGAATTGAGATACCACGGAGATTATGTTGCAGTGTTAAACTACAGATCAAACTGGTATACACTATACAGCAAAAAACCAAACATACCTCATGGTCGGCGATTCGCTTCAATTCTACCTCTGCTATATCGAGTCCGTCAATAATTGAATCAGTAGCTGTAATTGTTTCTTTTGATTTCTTCCCTGCTAAGGCCACGGCTCCCTCTTCAGGAATTTCTTCCTTGGGTGCATACTTGTTCTCAAATGCATTATCGAGGTCAGACTCGAACATCTCTTCCAACCTTTTCTCTTTCTCTTCCTGCAATTTCAAATGAAAATTTTAGTAAAGCAAGAGAGCATGTTATACAGATGTCCCATTTTTTATCCTAAAGCATCAGCATCACCAGAAGATATAGACAAACTATAGAATATAAAAAAGTAAAAACAAAAATTCAGGTGTAAAGTCTCTTTCATCCTTCACAAGAAGCAATTACCTCAATAAAAAATGGCTCTTCAGTACGGTCCCAACGACGTATTGATCGGTCATGAGATCCCGTGACAATGAAATCACCACGGTTACTAATTCCAAGGCACCAAACATCGGCATGGTGTCCCTCAAGAGTTAAAAGCAACTCAAATTTATCAGCATCCCAGTATTTGACTAGGCGATCTTTCCCGACACTAAACATGTAATGTGTATTTCGTACAAATTGCACCGCCATGACACTGCATCATCAAAACATTTCACTAAAATTGCCAATGAAACTTCAGACATCAAAATTTATGTTCATTCATACAAAAACTATACCTGTCAGCGTGAGCGAATATGGATTTATGACAATCACCAAAATCTAAACCCCAAATCTTCAAATTTTTGTCAGCGGATCCAGTCACTAATAGATCGCCATCAGATGATATATCCATGCATAGAACAGGCAGCTTGTGACCGTATAAGGAAAGAAAAGGTTTGAGTGTATCCATATAGTAAACCTAAGAATAAGAAACATAAATGCATAAGTTAACAACAGGCACTAAGTAATGCAGATATTACCAACTGAGATAACACAACCCTCAGAAAAAACCTTTTCGGAAGAAAAATTAAAATTAAGGGGAACGATAATAAATCATCAGGATTCAGAACAGTTTCTCCAAACCCTATAATTTGATCAAAACTAATCCTAAGCATTTCTTACCAGAAGTTTTCGTCAACATCAATTTAATCAATCTAACATCCATATCCTCATTATTTTAGTTTCAGATGCTACTGATCTTTACACAATTAATCAAGGATTTCATGCATGTAAAGAGCGGTATTCCTTCTGAAAATGTAGATACATAATATAGATGCTAAACAAAAGTGAAACTAAATAAAGATACCTATTCACATGTACAACATTTCTTAGAGTTGAATTTCAAAACTACATATTCTGTTGGAATACAATCGGAAGAATCTAAAATAAGAAACAATTGAAACCAAATGAAGACATAATGAAAATTAAGTGGATAAGATTAGTCAATTTGACCTTCACTGTGCAGTCCAACAGAGCAACCAAAACATATTTTGCATCAGGGCTGACAGCAACCACAAGGACATCATCATTCATCTTCATAGTCCTTACATTTGACACCGTTAGGTGCTTCGAGTCCTGTTTCAAACATAGTGAATCCAGATATTAAGATTTATAAGTGAGAGAAAAAAAAGTGAGAGAAAAAAAACAGAGATCAACAACATCTCATCAAGAGTGAAATTTTATGATAGAAGATGCACCCAATATAAATGATCACATTCCCTCGCTAGATATATGCGCACTCAAAACCTTAAATGGTGGTTCATCCAAATTTACAATTATACTTGCAAATGCTTTAAGCATCCAGGAGTCCTAAAAGCAGAACATATTTCAGTTTATATATCACCAAAGCTGTTTATGGATTTTAGAGAACAGTCCAAACAGATTATATTGTTACTTTTCTAAGATAAATAAATAAATTAAAACAGCACCATTTTAGAATATAGAGCAGATTACTAGGCTCAGATAATAATTTAATCTTTCATGGAATTATAGTTATGTTATGCGTTCTCTGAATTGCAGGACCCCATCCATTGCCCTATCTGGCAGAAAAGATTTCCAAAAATTATGACATTTCATTAGAGGTATCAGCCAGGTCGTTGAACACTTCTTTTAGTTAATAAGCATGTTTATGGTTTAACCCATATTTTACATATACATCTCCCATTTATCTATTTCTTGGTGGATCAAGTATAGCCTGACCCAGGAGTCAATCCATTCATGACATTCCCAAGAATGTAACACTAACACCACAATTGGTAGGCCCAATTCAACAAACAAAACAAACCAAGTCGACCTAATACCCCAATATCAATCAAGAAATCATGGCAGTCAAGAAGGCAAATTATTCCACAAATGTGCAATAAGTTAACTAGCCAAAAGTAAATAAATCCAATTATTTTCTTTCTAACCTACAATATAGAACAGATCCTACAATATCTTAAACTCCAACATAAACAAATTTCCATCAGTAAACAACTCATTGTAATAAAAGGGAATTAAAACGGAGAATTATATGATATAAAAATAAATAAATAACTAAAAGGATTGTTGCATATCAAAAAGTGTTGTGAATGTGTCAAATCAGGTTGAGAACTGTATCATGCTCGAGAACTAAGTAGTGTATCCCAAAAGAAAAAAGCATAATGATAATACTACAAGATTAGAACTGCGAGTAGAAAGAAGGTATATATTACGTACTTGAGCAGACTTTTGTTTAACTTGATATTCCCAAAACTTCACATCATGATCTGCACTTCCTGTGACAAAACCATCTTCATTGGGAATGGCTGCAATGGACCCAACAGTGCCACCATGAGCTTCCACTACTTCAATGCAAGTGCCACTTCCAATGTCAATAATTTCTACTGTTCCGCCTTTAGTTCCGACAAGTGCATACTTGCTATTAGGAACGATAAAACCACACACGCCATATCCGGAATCAATAGTCCGAAGGCAGGAACCAGTACTTGGATTCCAAATCTTTACTGCATTGTGACTAGTTGACATCAAGAGTGTGTTGTCTGAGCTAAGTGTAACACTTCTGACATCAGATTTGTGTCCTTGGAGCTCTATAGCATGTGTTTTTGTTGTTGCTTTGCTTTCAATCGAATAAAATTCCAATGAATTATTGTTCAACGACAAAGCTATTGTAGCTAGCGAACTCTTTGGGGTGTTAGGACAGAAAGAGATGGAGCATATCTTTTTGCTAGCTCGAATAGTTTGAAGAAGCTTGAAGACATCAAGAACCGTAACCACAGGACTATTTCCTTCATCTTCAACTCCGTGATTTGTGTCAGCATTTTCCATCACCTCAGTTGCCCCTTTCGCAGATTTTTTTTCTTTCTTCCGGTGAAGCCTACGTTTTGCCTTACGCTTTGATTCAGCCTCATCTAGTACATGGAATACATCTACTGTCTTTCCTGCCACTTGACAAGCCAGCAAATTACCAGACTTGTTGAATCTCACAGTTGCAACTCTATCCTTGCTTTGTCGCTGAACTTCACCAAACAGTTTCAAAACTTCCCATTTATTTTTAGTCGATGACTCTCCACCATTCACAATTTCATTTTCGCCTACATTAGAAATGGATTCCTCACGTACCACGTCATGCTTAATTGTGTAAAACCTAAGTTCTGGATCCGAAGACCCAGTGACCAAATATCTTTCTTCTGCATCACTGTCTACAGACCAAACTTCACTATGATGGCCACTAATTGTCTGCATGCAGTGCTGGGTATCAAGATCCCACACCCTCAAAAATTTATCTTTTGAGGAACTGACCAGTTTTTTACCAGAATCCAAGAAAAGGAGGTCAGTCACCTACATTACATGAATGAAACAAACAAAATAAATTACGGCGCTGCAGCATCAAACTTGGAAATGATGTAATTAAGATCAATAAGCAAAGCTCGCCACTCATTCCAGTAAATCCAAAATTTATAGGTTTAATTTGGAAAACTGTAATACAAACCTGATCTCGATGCCCACGGAGGCGATATAGGCCGGTCTCACCAACCACATCCCATAATATAATGTCATTCTCTTTTCCTCCAGATGCAAGCATAGATCCAAGCTTGTTGTAGCGTAAGGCAGTGACAGCTCCTTTATGTCCATTCAATGTGGTCTCGCAGGTTCCTTTTTCAGAATCCCAAATTCTTATACTACCATCAGCATACCCACTAGCTACCTGCAATCAGAATTAGTTACACCTTTTATATCCACCATAAGCTGAACAATACACACTTAACTTTTTAGAACTCTAATCATATATCTTTTGTCAATATTTTCAAATTCCATTGGAACTTTTCTCTTCATTTAATTGTAGTTTCCTATCAAAACTTTAATCGATTGACAATTTGACATTAACCAACACAGAATACATTAACTTGTAAATAAATAAAATTAGAGGTACTCAGTTTCCACTTTGTTGGAGGAGGTTGTGCGTCCAAAATTCATAGACAACATTTGTTGATTAAACCAAAATAATTAGCCAGAAAATTAACATTGTGACAATGTTGTTGCTTATTAATCCCAGTTTATTTTGATTTCAAAAAACCAAAGACAAAGTACAAGTGATACAAATATTACAAGGTCCCTCCAAAACTGTAAATTGAGACCCACAAAAAGAGAAAGATCGTAGTTGGCATCTTGAAAAGACAACAGGGGCTAAGCACGGAGACAAAGTTTCTACACGCAGCTTGAGAGTTGAGATGGCTTTGCAGACTTTAAGAAAAGGGGGAAGCAACTATCAGAATCACATGGCTCTTTTCCATAACGTCACTGTCTCTATTTCCACATCGTAATTTCTCCCTCCTCTTTTCTTTCTGATATGAGTGAATACTTCGAATGAAAGTAAGGGAAACCTCAGATCCAAAAGACCATCTGTCTATACAATATACATAGATATAGAAAGGAGGGGAGCTACCACTCCCACCATGACCAATTGACCACTCCGTATGTGAAACAAAGCGTTTCATCAAGAAATGTAGGATTTAATCTCTATATATTAACTTATCATCAGGTTGACTAAATTCAACTAAACTACATCATCTGCTTACTTGGGCATAATACATCCATAAAAATCAACTTACACATAGCAACTCAGTTCCAAAGCTTACCAGAGAAGTATGCGAGGATGCGATGGAGGTGACAGAGAGAGAGTGTCCATGCAACGCAACAGCAGGGGTTAGTGTTCTGGTACAAACACCTTGCCGTACATGCCACACACCGACCTTCTCCAAGGCCGGCGCAAGAAGGTGCTTCCCGGAGCTGTCGTATGTGATGTTTGAATCGACGGACACAATGACACCGAAGGCTGCCGCCTGCTCGTACCGCAGGTACGACTTCACCATGGCTAATTCTGCGTAACGAAAAGTAATTGAAGCAGCAGATTAGGGTATACTGAAAAGTAATTTCTAAGACATTGGCTACAAACATCAAAACCCAAAAGCCAAAAATTGAAATAAACATCAGTTTTCAGATTTCACCACCATCAATTCTATAATTTGATTAAACACAATTTCCAGAAAAATAAACAATTCGAGCAGCTGAATACCTGAAACTTTATCGATTTTTTCGAGAAGTAGAAAATGAAAACATGGGGAAGTTTGGGGTAAAAGCGAAGTACCTCTGGTTCGCCGAAGTCCCGGAGTGAAAGTCTGGCCGCCGGCAGAGAGAAACGGAGAAGGGCAGGGATTACAGAAACGAGTATTTTCTTTTGTCGAGGATTACAGACGGGAGTTAGAACGGAAGCGGGAGGAAGAAAGGGTTTAGGGTTTTATGTTTACAATTACCTTAATACCCTTATCCTTTATAACCCTTTATTAAAGCTGCTAGGAGTTAAAATGGGTTTTGCTGCTGAGTTAATATCTCTTTCACTCCTAATTTTACTTCGTTTAATTAGGGTGCATTTTAGTGGGTTTACCGGCCAACCCAATTGAAATGGGTAGGATTGTAAACTTCAAAATTTTATTTTCAGGTAGAAATCCAATCATCCATTCAATAGATGGTTTGGAATGAGTAGAAATACATTAACTCGATTAAAACCGACGGCCCGAATCTCAATAATTCATAAATATACACATATATATAAAATAAAATAGTTATTAAAGGCTTTTTTTTTTCTAGTTTATTTAACCATGAAATTCAACTATTATGTAGTGTAACATCCCGTAAAAAGTTTGTTATAAAATAATTTCTGTGGAATATTCTCTACACGTGCGTGTTTATTTTGTACACGTGAGCGTGTAAGTTTACTGTTTTGGTGGGTGCACGATACCCCCAAAACCCAATTCTTTTTTTTTTTCTTTCCTTTCTCTTTCTTTCCCTTCCTTCTTCCCCGTCACTTTCCCTTCCCCAGAATTTTTGACTTTTTCTCCCTTTTCTCTCCGTGGGTGCACAGTGCACACCGACGGAAACCCGTCGAATCGAAGCGAACAAAAATCACCACCTCCTTCGTCTCGACGCCGTGGACTCAACGGTGCAAACCGTTCGTCCAAACTCTCACCCGTTTGACGGGAAACGCAACCGGAAGAACCGGACCTTCTCGGCCATTTTCCGGCCAATCTAGACCGAGGTGAGGTTTCTAACTACCACCATTGTGTTCCTCTCGGTGAGTAGATGAATTTTCATAGGTCGTTTGCCTGATTTGGTTGGGTTTTGATGTAGATCGACTTTGCTACAGTGAACCGCAACCTTCGGGGCAATTTCAGGCCATTTCCCGAGCTTGTACGACCAATCCAAAGGTACACCGTGATTCTACTCTTCTCCAGCTTCATTTTGATATATGGCACGTAATTTTTGGACTTGAAATGAAGAAGATACGAAGTTTTAAAAATTTCCCAGAAACCGGCCAAAATTCCGGCGACAGCGACGGCGGCGGCGACCGAAAAAAGACCAGAGAACCGGCGATGACGTCAGCGATGACGTCAGCAAACCGGGTCAGACCGGGCTTGATGACGTCAGCGGCTTAAACCGGCTTGAGCCGAGCCGCGTTGACCGGCTCAGCCGAGCCGCGTTGACGGCTTGAGCCGAGCCGTGTTGACCGGCTTGAGCCGAGCCGCGTTGACCGGCTCAGCAGCTCCGTTGACCAGCTCGCGCGTGAGCCGCGCGTGGAGCTGCGCGTGGAGCCATAGGCTCCGACCTTCAAGCCGCGCGTGAGGGCGCGTGGAAGGTCCAATTTTCGATCTGTTTTCACGTGTCGACTCGTGACGACGTGTACTACCTCGGGGTAGTATGCATGTTAATTTTTGAGGTGTTTTGAACCTCCTGGTTGAGCAAACAAGGGATAGGTGTAATTAATTAATTATTTAGTAACCTTTATGAGTTTAATCATTATTACAGTGATATCTCATATAGGTGAGACCTATCCAGAGGACTACCGGGGCTACCCAGGACCGGGGGGCTACGACCCGGCTACCTACAGGTGAGTGAGTGGGTCTTTGTTTTGATAAATGTATATACGTATGGTTTTCAATGCTTTCTTCAAACTGTTAGCATATTTCATATCATATACGTTTGTTGGAGGTAGAACATTCGTATTTTATTGCCATACATGTTTTATACTGTTGCTCATCAGTAGATGTATACACCCCAGGTATTAGTACTCAGTCTTGTGGCCAGGACTAGCCTTGACGTTTGGAGTAGTCACTATCAGTACCGTTACGCACCCTTGGATCCATTGTAGGTACTAGCCTGTCTTAGGTTGCACTAGGCAACTCGGACTTGTGTGACTGCACTTTGTGCACCAGCGCTTAGCGTTAGACTCGCGTCATTGTAGTACTCAGCGTATTACTTTTATACCTAGCCTGTTCACTGTGGTTTAGCCACGTGGACTTGTGTGTTTACATATGGGTGAGCATGTCAGTACATTATATATCGGGGAGTACCCGAATGTTTTCTTGATAGTATTTTGAGGTTCATACCTACGGGTATGACGTATTTTCTCAATTATACATGTTTTCCAGTGAGGGGTTAGTAAACTCTTGAAAACAACGGTTTTATCAAACTTTGCTTTTTGACCCACTCACCGTTTTATGTTTTGCGCCCCTCCAGGACCTAGTGACGGTTCACTTAGCGGTGATTCGAGGGCTCTCTTCGGCGGTGGTCGACGGTTCTGACATATCTTCGAACTATGTAGGATTCACTCCTACTTGTAGTTAACTTTTAATTATCCATCCTCTCGGGGATGTGAATGTTTTTTTTTATATTCCTGCACTATTTACTTAGCTCTGACTGTTATGCATCCTGTATTATGGGTTTTTAACCCCCACCACACTTCTACTTCCGCACTCAACTCTTATTATTCTAAATTTTCACCGTTTCTTGCATAATTGGCTTTCGTCACCTTACACGTGTCGGCCAGCACTTCCCGACACCTGGCGTGTCCGGGATCGGGATGTGTCATGTAGCATGTAGTGAATCTACAATACCAAATTCATATGATTTAAGTCTAATATGACATGAATTTTGGATATTTGTTACCCATACTCACATTAGGAATTAGAAAAAAAAAAGAAAATTAATCCCAACCCAATCAACCTAAGAGTGGTTTGGGTGGGTTGGTTTGCTCAATTTCTTGGATGGAAATGGATTTCATCAATACCAATCCGAGTCTATTGGGTTGGACAAGAAGTAGAGGTCCAACCTGATCAACCCACCCAATGCCCACCCTACTTTTAATTCACAGGTTTTTTTTCTTTGATCATATTTTAACCGATTAGTTAAACAGATATCTCTTGTACTAGGGTTGTGCAATGGGGTCCCCTTTGATTTTCTGTATAATTGTAAGAATGTCGTGATCTTCCAAATGGACACAAAAGGGGAAGAAGTCGACTAAACATTCCTCCACTTTTATTCACTCAAGAAGATCGTGTTAACTGTTTACACCTAAATTTGTCAAAATTCCACTTATTTGGGTCTAAGTCCAAATTATGGCATTGTATGGGATTATTAGGCTAAAACTTTGCCAAAATATATCTGCATAATATTTTAGCTGCTAAGTCATGCTTTGGTGGCATTTAAAAACATGTTTTTTGGTTTCAAGCGATGGTAGCAACAATTTGGGATATTTCCTTATGCAGAGGATATTTTGGCATGTGGAACATTCAAGCGGTGATGTGCATCAAGTTGATACCATTTCACATTGCAAGTAGAGCCTTGGCAGTGGAACGCATCAAGTGGCTTTGCTTTCACAATTGCCTATATAAGAGCTGCAAGGGCAAAGAGCTAGAGACACTCAATCAAACAAACAAACAATTTGCTTAAAATCCTTCTCTCCAAGAAACAAATTTGCCTTTGACAGAAAAACCAACCCTTGATCCTAGTGATCAATCCAGCCTTTGAAACCCTTTCAAAGTTCTTGTTATTGCTCTGCTATCACCATAGTATGATTGTAGGTTGAACGAAAATACTCAACCACGTAAGACTTCTCAAAAAGCCTTAGACTAGAATCTTTTTTATCCCAGAAAGCTCCCAACCTTAGGATGAACATAAAAGCCAATATGTTGGCCTAGTTTGTAATCCGATGAGCATAGAAGCCAATTCGATGGCCTTATATGCAATCCGACCATACTTTGGTTGATGTTTACAGCTTTATTTACTTATTGTATTTACTTGTAAACTTTCAATTCAGTTTATACGTATTTACTTTGGTGTAAGTTGTGTTTTATTTATTTACTGCTTATTGTCTTTACTATTGAAGCATTCCAATTGAATATAATTAGTTTATATTCAATCCATATTCCAACCATATTGGCTTTGTTATATATATATATATATATATACACACATAAAAATTAAAGTCTTTAAAGGCAAGGCAAATACAGAACCTAAGTTGAGCCTCTCTCACTTAAAGGCACAATCTTTTGGTAAGAAGTTAGATAGCGCAATCTCAATCACACACACACCGTCTACTAGCGGTACCTAGTAGTGGCACACTCGCAATCTCCCAATTCGTGTTCATATAAATTTCTAGGCCTACAACTAAGCGCCATGTGAATTTATTTGTCGAACATTAACTACTTTTCATTGAGGCATAGCCGATATTAAATTTTTAACACTGGATATATAATCATAATAATGTTAATGAACAGGATAACTAAAAACACTGTTGGAAAAATCAAACACAAAGCTTAGTATTGTATTAGGTTATCTTTAATGAACTGAAAATTTTGGAGTAAAATATTTGACTTTAAATTTGACTCGATTTCTATTTAATGCAGAGAAAAAGTTGATGGCATATATATGGCATGACATTGAATATAACTCTAGAATTAAAAGTGGAATCCCTATCCTAGAAGATATGAAAGTTAAAGTTTGTTTTTTTTAAAGTTAATAGTCAAATTTGGCTCTATATGCATTGGAGATATAGCTTGTATTACCACATTTGAAGTGAAATACAACTTTAGAACTCTTTAACTTTTGATTCTACATAATATAGGCTTACTATAGGGAATATTACTAATAGAGGATGAGCATCTCCAAAGGAGATGTCAAATCCTAGATGGAGATGCCATTGTGCATATTTAACATCAAAAATCCTTCCAACCAAAGTGTTATTTGTTGACTGGATTTGACGTCTTTGTGATTAAGAGTCAAATTTGACATCAACGTCAATTTTATTTTTAATTAGTTTAATGGTGGGTCCCTTATTTCACTAGCATTTCAGCCAATAAAAATTTTGACGCATCCTAATCCTGACACGCCAGGTGTCGGGAGGTGATGGCTGACACATGTTAAGTGACGAAAGCCAATTATGCAAAAGATTGAGAAAAGTGAATAAATTTAAAGTTGGAAGCAGAAGTAAAGTGTGCGGTGATGGGTAAAACCCATTATTACAGGTGCATAACAGTCAGAGCACAGTAAATAGTGCAGAGAATATAAAATATTTACATCCTCGTGAGGATGGATATTACAGAACAGAAAACTAATAACTAACCGAAGGAACGAATCCTACTTATTCCAGAGAAGCTGTCAGAACCACCACTAGCCGAAGGAAGCCCTCATCTCACTAGTACTCAAGACCACTACTAAGTTCTGGAGAGGCTCAAAACATAAAAGGTGAGTGGGTCAAAAAGTAAAGTTTGATAAAACCTTTGTTGTCAAGAGCATACTATCCCCTCACTAGAAGACATGTATAGTTTTTGAAAATACCTTATACTCCCCGGTATGATCCTCAAAATACTATAAAAATAATAATATGGGTACTCCCCAAAAACCAATGGTAAAACCATATTGGATTGCTCGAAAGCAAAACTGATTGCTCACCCATATGTAAACACACAAGCCCAAGTAGATAAGCTACGAGGACATGCTAGGTATAAAAGAATACGTTGAGTACTACAACGAAGCGAGTCATAATGCTAATCGTTGTGTCCAAAGCGCCTCACACACAAGTTCTAGTTGCCTAGTGCAACCTAGAACAGGCTAGTCCCTACAATGGATCCAAAGTTGCGTGGCGATACTGGGTGTGAACCTCCAAATGTCAAGGCTAGTCCTGGCTCTAGGACTGAGTACTGATACATGGGTGTTCTACATCTACTGATGAGCAACAGTATAAGAAAATATATGGCAAATATAATACGAATGCTCTACCTCTAACAATCACATATTATATAAGTCATGCTAACAATTTAAAGAAAGTTGTGAAAACCATACATAAATATATGTTTGCTAAAACAAAAACTCACTCACTCACCTATAAGTAGCGGGGTCGTAGCCTCCCTGTCCTGGGTAGCCCGGGTAGTCATCTGGATAAGTCTCAGATATCACTATAATAATGATTAAACTCATAAAGGTTACTAATTAAACTAATTAACGACATTTATCCCTCGTTTGCTCAATTCGAAGGTCCGAAACACTTCGAAAAATACCATACATAATGCCCTTAGGTAGTACGCTTTGTCACAAATCTTCTCGTGTCGACAGAAGTCGAAAAAAGTGTCTTGTACGCGGCTCACGCGTTAGTTGATGTCGTTAGATTTAACGGTAAATGTTGGAATCTCAGTTAACTTTAACGGAATATTATAAAATATTCTAAAGAATATTTCCTTGTCCCTTACCTCAAGTCGCCGGAGCTCCGCCGTCGTTTGCAACTCGCCGGAGTTCGGCCAAATTCTAGAAAAACTTCAAACATTCATATCTTCTTCATTTCTTAGCCAAGTTTCACGTTCTTTATGTCAAAATGAAGCTAGGGATGAGTGAATTGATAATATACCTTTGGTTTGGCCAAAAAAAGCTCAGGAAATGGCTTGTATTTCCCCCGAAGACTGCAGCTACTGTAGCTATTCAATCTACATCAAAACTCAGCAAATCAAGCAAATGACATATGAAAATTCATCTACTCAACGAGAGGAATCTAATGGTAGTAGTTAGAAACCTCAAGTCGGTCTGAATTGGTTAGAATATCGCCAAGAAGGTTCGGTTCTTCCCTGTGCGATTTCCGTTGAATGACTGGGAGTTTGGTTAAACGGTTAGCACCATTGAGTTCAGGGCATTGAGACAAACAAGATGGTGACTTTGGATTGCCTCGGTTCGTCGGGTTTTCGATGATGTGCACTGTGCACAAACGGTGAGGGAAAGAGGGAGAAAAAAAAAGTGAGAGGAAGAAGGAGAGGGTGAAAGTGACGAGAGAAAAAGAGAGAAGAGAGATATTTTAGTTTTGGGAGTACTATGCACCCTCCAAAACAATGAAAATTACACGGTCCCGTGTACAAAATAACACGCACGTGTCAAAATATCTCTCGGGGATTATTTTATAACAAACTTTTGATGGGATGTTACAAATTTTGTTTCAACATTTTTTTTAATAAATACAACCATTTAAAGCCCTACACTAATAAGAAAATAATATTTGACGATTTGGTAGGAGAAATACTAAATTTGACATAAGACTTCAGATTGCCACATCAATCATCAATTGTAATTTGACTTTTATAGTTTTTCATTTCCATTGGAGATGCTCTAAGAAACTTTTGAATTATCTTAAAAAAAAGTTGTTGACTTTTAACTAACAATTAAAGACATAGTCCAAATGTTTTCTAAACATTTTGCAAATCATATACAACAAGTGGATTTGTTTTAAAGAAAGTTAATATTATGTTAACTCTCAAATTATAATTTTTTTTCTTTTTTGGTGAAAAAAAGTTTAGGGGGAGGGGTGGCTATCTCATCCTGAAATTGATACCAGGCGGAATAACCTGTAACGAACACAATTTCTTGTCTATCTGACTAGTCCAACAACTAGTCAACTAGTTTCAAGAATGTTACAGACATCAAACCCTAATACAGGTAAAAACCTTAAATGACCAGACTACACAATTAATCAGATATACCACAGATTCAACTCAGCAAGACAGGCATGCATCAAACATATCATATAAATTCGATAACATGGAGGAAGCATGTAATTAACTTAGTAAGGCAAGTTAAACAAGTTATAACAAATAACACACAATAATTTTGGTGCCCGGAAAAACCCCTAACTGGGTTAAAAAACCGGGGGACTCCAAGGAGTCCTATCCACTAGTGATGAATAAGGTTCATACAAAGTTACACACAACAAGCTCAAATCCTAGACATGTTTAAAGGGCAGTTTGTACCTTTGTGCAACCCTATTTAGCACCAAATGGATCTTGCTTCGGTCTTCACGAGAGGGCAGCTGTTTCTACGAGCTCAACGTCTTGTGGCACCGAGTCAAGGCATGAACCATGCAAATGGAATGAAGATGTAAAGATGAAATGCAAATGTGGATTCAAATCTGACCAGTCAGTTTCTCCCGCTCAAAATAATTGAGGAAAGAACCAACGTGAATCCAAAACAAATGTCTATGAAGATTTGGAAATTTCAAGTTTTAGACAATAAACAAAACAAACAAGTTTTCAAAAGATTTGTGTATGATAACACGAGAATTAAATGCTCATGCAAAACTGTTTGTTGCTGGGTTTGTAAACTCAACAGAGAGGAAGCAAAAGGCTCAAAACCACTCTCTGATATTTTTTGATATTTTTGTTTGTGCAAAACCACCTTTTCCAGGCGACCCAAACAACCTTAAAGAATCAGAAACCAAAGGAAGGGCAGCTGTCAAAACCAAAACAGATCTCTAAAGATCAACGGTGGGGAACTGCATTGGGGAACTGAATAGTGTCAGTGACCTATGTGGGTTTTCTTAATTGGTGTGCCAGCTTTCTAGAAAAGACAGACTCTATTTGATTAGACAAAAAGACTAGTCAGAAAGACATAAAAAACTATGTCGTGAAATGCATTAAGAAATAATGTCATTGAATGCATATGCATAACCAAACCTTTCTTGAGTTCATGCCTGATTCTTCAAAGTGATATATCATCCTTAATCTAATCTAATTGAGACTCATCTAAGAGCTTGTGTGATGTAAATTACAATTTTGACAAGGAAAGCCAAAAACACTTAAATCTAGACTTTACAATCTCCCCCTTTGGCTTTTCTTGACAAAACAAACCCAATCCTAACACTAATTTCACACCCACACTCAAAATAGATCACCGAAGTCCAAAGCCTGCACATAATATCTCTTGACAAGAACAAGTGTGAAATATCATGGGTTATAAAGATGAAAGCATTAGATGCATAATTTCTCCCCCATTTTGTCACAGGAAGACAAAGGGACAAGGCGGAATAGAACAAAGCTAACATGTATATTACAGGTACAAACAGAGGCAGCAGCATGGGTAACAGCAATATCAAGAAGCAACATGGCAATGGCAACAAGTAAAAGACAAGCACTTGTAAGATCAACATTAAAAACACAACAAAACTCCATAAAGATAATAACCAAAATAGAGTAGCAAAGAATGGACAAATTACATAGAGTGCCAGCCATTCTAAAACAAAATCTGCTCTCTAATAGAGGACCTGCAAACTACCTACTCCCCCATACGAACTACTCCCCCAGAATAACTACGTGAGTGACCCTATCAAAGCTACCCAGAAATTCAGAACTCCACAGAACACGAATCGTTATCTGACCCATCATCGGTAACAGGGGTGGAGGTCGAGGGAACTTGCTCTTGAGTACCAGTAGACTGAGCTGCAGCAAGATCCCTATTGAGACGAGCAACCTCAGCTTCAAGATAGCTAATCCGCCGAGACGATGAGGGAGTGGCGGAAGGGGCAGGACGGGGAGAGCCAAAAACAACAGCTGACATGGTAGCGCTTAAATCTAGAAAAGAACGAGTGAGAGCCTTGGTAGAAGGGATCCATATGTTGTCATCAGATGGAGGCACTTGTTGAAGCTGACAGAGCCGGGTTATGAGATTGGGCAGCACAAGGGAACCACGGGTGACTCGTGCTTTGGAAAGGATTGAGTCAAACATAAGATAGGAAAAAGGAACCTCAAGACCATTATGCATTGCATAGACGATCTTAGCAGCAAGGAGGGTCGGGTTGCCATTGTTGGAGGTAGGGATGACATTGCGGCGGAGGAAATCCCAAAAGCACATATGGTAGGGGGTGAGAAGGGATTTATAAGCTAGAGAGTCTTTCAAGGGGATATTAGGATTTGCATATGCATCTAAATGATAGGATTCTATGGTGTAGACAGAGGTAGCTACCATGAAGCTTTCAAAATCAGATTTAAAAGACGAAGGCAGACCATAGACATAGGCAATGACATCTGGGGAGAAGGGAACCGAAACATTTCGAACATAAACACCAGGGCCCAAGCTTGGAAAGGTAGGTGGCAAATTTGCGTAGAACTCTAACATCCAAGACAAATTGAATTGCTCTAGTGGTTGATTGACATCGAGAAGCTTGTATTTCTCGATCAAATCATCGGCGGCACAGGCGGCGGTGATAGGGAGGTCGAGGAAAGACACATGTCGTTCAGAGACAATTGGCCATGAAGAGATGTGGTCGAACCGTTGAAGAGCGTGCTTGTTGAAGAACCGAGCAACTCCATTGACGAGCTCCGAAACAGATCTTTCAGTGGTAAGGACGGAGGATTGAGATCTAGTTCTACGAGTAGATGGGGAAGAAGAAGTGGCCATGGAGAGGGAGAATTGGAATCAAGTTCAAAGCGGGTAGGGATAGAATGAGAGTAGGAGAGACGACACAATTTTAAGAATTGTAAAGCCGTAGAGCACAGGCCTTCTCGAAACACAGCGGGGAAAAACACGAGGTGACAGGGAAGACCAGAAGCAAAATGACAAAAATAGCCCTATTGCACTTGTCTGACTAGTCATTAATACTAGTCAGAAAAGAGATATGTCCAGTTAAAAGTGTGTTTGTGATAGAAAAAATATCACAGTGTACCCAAGACAACTCACTGAAAACATGACAACACACATAGTGACAAGATCAAGGAAGTGCACCATAAGCTTTGCATCAACAAATAACAACTAGACTGATGCAAAGGAAGAAGAAAAAAATAATTTCAACATCTATGCTTCCACGATAAAAATAAAACAAGAAGAACACAGAAAATAAGGGAAACATGAAGGCAATGGGTTCCTCAAAAGCAAATCTTCAAAGACATATACAGACAATAATATTAGGATTAGACTTATTCATTATGCAACCATGATGTGTCAAGGTATGGGAAAAAGGAGGGTTGATGGCCATCATAAAATCATATTTCCTTGCTAACAAGGCCAAAACGAATGTGAGAGTCAACAAAACTTTTAATAATCCATTGAGCTTAAGAACTAACACTTGCTACATAATATGAACATGAAAGCAGGCAATGAGGAATATGGAATTTATATGAGATGATAATGACTCATAAGGCATAGAGTAAGAGCCAAGTCCTTTCATAGTGAGTGCAAGTTTGAGTAGGGCACTACAAAATTCATTTTTGAATTTAATGAGGACAAGATGAATAATGAAAGAATTCCATATTGTTTAGTGAGGTAAGGTGCTGCTCTAAGTTCTAAGGGATGTTTTTCCCTTTGTTTTTTTTTTTTTTTTTTGAAGAGCAAGCACACACCAATACAAAAAAATGAATACTACTGGGAGATGTTCACAGGCCAGAAAGAATTTCAGATTATAGAGCAAGTAGAAGCACTATATCTCAATTAAGACCAAAGTAGACTTAACAAACTAATTCACCTAAGCTTTTGTGAGTTAAGAAAAATGATTTTTCAGAGGCCATCATATTTTGAAAGGGAGAACCTTTGACATCATAGTCAATATTTACAAAAGTAGAATCCACACATTATAGTACCATGTATGACCGTGAAGAAAAACAAGCAGAGAGAACAAGGTAGCTATTTGATGAGTGAGATGAACTAATCAGAATTATGCACAGAAAAACAGTGGAAGCATAGCTATTCAAACTATTCTAATCTAAGCACAAATACCAATAGACCGTCGAAGATTTTCATACCTTCGATTATCTAGTGCTTTTGTGAAAATATCAGCTAGTTGTTTTTCAGTTGGCACAAAATTTAAGGTGAGAATTTTACCTTCAACAAGATCTCGAATGAAGTGATGTCGTATGTCAATGTGCTTGGTTCTTGAATGTTGGACAGGGTTCTTTGATATGTCAATTGCACTCATGTTGTCGCAATAGATCAGAAACGTCGATTGTAAGATCCCATAGTCACTAAGCATTTGTTTCATCCACATTAGTTGAGTGCAACAACTCCCGACTGCCACATATTCCGCTTCGGCGGTTGAAAGAGAAACACAATTTTGTTTCTTGCTGTGCCATGCAACCAGGTTATTTCCCACATAGAAAGCTCCCCCAGAAGTGCTTTTTCGATCATCTATACAACCTGCCCAGTCGGCATCACTATACCCAACGAGATTTGTATTTGTGTCATGAGTGTAATGTAAACCAAATTCAGAAGTTCCACCAACATACTTGATGATTCTCTTAACAGCCATCAGGTGAGATTCTTTAGGACAACTTTGAAAACGAGCACACACCCCAACGGCAAATGCAATATCCGGTCTACTTGCAGTAAGATATAGTAAGCTACCAATCATGCTTCTATACAAGGTTTGATCCACATCCTTTCCACTAGAATCCTTGTGCATTTTAGCACATGTGCTCATGGGAGACCTAGAAGCTTTGGAGTTCTCGAGACCAAACTTTAGTAACAGATTTTTGGCATATTTGGTTTGGGAAATGAAAATGCCATTTTCTTCTTGTCTCACTTGAAGCCCGAGGAAATAGGTAAGTTCTCCAACAAGACTCATTTCAAATTCGCTAGTCATCATGTTGATGAACTGATTGACTAGAGAATCAGACGTTGAGCCAACCACAATATCATCCACATACACTTGAGATATCACAACATGCTTATTTACCCTTTTCACAAACAAGGTTTTGTCAACTGAGCCACGAGAGAAACCATGAGCAAGAAGATGAGAGGATAATCTGTCGTACCATGCTCGTGGTGCTTGTTTTAGTCCGTAAAGAGCTTTCTTCAGTTTGTATACTCCATCAAGATTGTGAGGATCCTCAAAGCCTTTGGGTTGTTCCACATACACCTCTTCATTCAAGTACCCATTGAGGAAGGCAGTCTTGACATCCATTTGGAAGAGTTTAAACTTCAAATGACATGCAATAGCACATAGAAGCCGAACAGATTCAAGACGAGCAACTGGAGCGAAGGTTTCATCAAAATCCACACCTTCGAGTTGAGAGTAGCCTTGTGCAACTAATCTAGCCTTGTTTCTGATGACATTTCTTGACTCATCAGACTTGTTCTTGTAGATCCACTTAGTTCCAATAACATTGGTGTTGGGAGGCCGAGTGACAAGCTGCCAGACATCATTCCTTTCAAACTGATTTAGTTCTTCTTACATGGCAATTGTCCATTCTTCATCTTTCAAAGCTTCTTTGACATTCTTCGGTTCCTCTTGAGACACATAGCATACATGGGCAATTTCATTAGCAACTTGCTTTCTTGTTCGAACACCCTTATCTGCAGGACCCACAATGGCATCATCTTTGTGATTGCACGTAACCCATTTTGGCTTTTTCTTATCCGAAGTCCCTGAGGTTTGATTAGGACATGATTCATCATTAGTTTCTCCTTCTGACCCCTCTTCAGACCTGACAGAATCTTCATGGATTTCCAATGGGGCTTGGAAGATCAAGTCCTCATTTTCAACAGATTCAGCATGAGTAGCAAAAGAATCATCAATTTTGACATTTATTGATTCCATGATGGTCTTTGTTCGAAGATTGTAGACCCTATATGCTCGACTTGTAGTAGAATATCCCAAGAAGATCCCTTCATCACTCTTAGAATCAAACTTTGCAAGATGTTCTCGATCTCTTAAGATGTAGCAAGCACTTCCAAAGATTCTGAAATGCTTCACCATTGGCTTCTTTCCTTTCCACAGTTCATAGGGTGTCATTCTGGTACCGGGTCTGAGAAACACACGATTTGATATATGACACGTTGAACTCATTGCTTCAGCCCAAAAATGCTTGGCCAAGTTCTTGCTGTTTAACAACACCCGAGTCATCTCAATCAAGACCATATTCTTCCTTTCAACAACACCATTTTGTTGTGGAGTGATTGGTGCAGAGAATTCATGTTTAATCCCATTTGTTGAGCAAAAATCATCAAAATGCACATTTTCAAACTCAGTACCATGATCAGACCGAATTCTGACTAGTGCAGGTTGACTGTTTGGAGACTCGTTCAGCATTACTTTGTAGACAGTGAGGAACTGCTGAAAAGTATCAGATTTTTCTCTCAAAAAACACACCCAAGTGAACCTAGTGTAGTCGTCCACAATCACCAAGACATATTTCTTTCCACCCATGGACAAGGTCTGAATGGGTCCAACCAAATCCAAATGCACAAGTTGAAGAGCTTTAGACGTTCCAATATCGGTCACTTTCTTATGAGCCACTTTGGTTTGCTTTCCCAACTGACATGAGCTGCACACATACGTATCCGAGGTTGTGATCAGTGGAAGTCCTCTTACAACACCATATTTTGACAGTCTTTTAAGATCCTTGAAATTCACATGGCCAAGTCTTTTATGCCATAAAACACTTGTCTCATCTGTAGCTTTGTTGCATCTAGAGAGAGTGTTGACTTGAGAGGAGTCAAGTATGTAGCAATGATCAGCAGACCTTGGTAGCACAAGAATGTTGTTTCCCTTTTTGTCCACAATACGGCAACCACGACTGGAGAAACACACTTCGTCAGCCACTTCATCACACAACTGGCTAACACTGATTAAGCTTGATTTCAAACCATCCACCAATCTGACATCCTTTAGTTGAGGAAGACTCGGAATCTTGACTTCACCTTTACCAATAATCTGTGATTTTTCACCTCCTCCAAATTGAACACCACCACCAAGATAGGGATCAAAAGATAAAAAGGCATCTTTATCCCCAGTCATGTGACGGGAGCAACCACTATCAAGGTACCAAATATTTGGCTTAGTGACTGAGAGAGCATTAAGAACAACCATGCATTTTTCAGGAGTCTTCTTGACCCATTTTGAATTTTGCCTCATAGGTTTTGAGCTTGCTGGACTAATCAGTTGAGCAATTCTGTTGACTTCAGTGACTAGTCGGTCAACCTGATTCTTCAAGGAGTCATTCCTTTTAGAGTGAAGCTCCTACATTTTGGCCGTATATGACCAACTTCACCACAGTGATGACACACGGGAACAAAACTTTTCACAGCTTCTGGAGTGAGTTTGGAATTTGTAGGCATAGATTCCCTTACGAACTTTGTCTTAACACCTTCCATACTTCGATTATTCTCAACAAAACCAAGACCACTTTTGTCACCATATGGCTTTCCCAAACTCAGCATCTTATCAACTTTACCAGCACCAATATTCAATTGAATGATCTTGTTATTTGCCTCATTCAATTCATCCAATTGCTTCAAGTTTGCATTGTGGTACATAACATTGCTTGCCTTAAGTGCAACAACTTGATTGGACATGTTATCATGAGCAATGGATAGGCGTTTGACTTGAGCTTCGAGAGTATCAACCTTGCAATCTGGATCTCTTTTGAGCAGGCAGAGAGACTTGCTTTCGGACATGTCTTTGAGTTGTGCTTCAAGAGAGGCAATCTTCTCTTCCTGTTCCTTTTTTACTAGTCTGAGAGACTCATTTTCTTTCTGAAGTGCTGAGACCTTTTTGCTGAGTTCAATGTTGTTACTTTTGGCATTGCATGTCTTATCAAAGAGAGAGTCGTACTTGAGACAAAGTACCTCATAAGGTAAATCTTCTGGATCTTCATGTAGGAGTTCATCATCACTAAGGCGACTCTCTTCCACAGATGCTACAAAGGCTATTGCTTCCTCCTCATCATCTGTAGACTGGTCAGAATGAAGAGAATTTTCACTCTCGCTTTCACTTCAAGTGGCCACCATAGCTTTGTCTCTTCTCTGTCTTTGCTTCTTGGTGTTTGCACATTCAAAAGCACGATGACCAACACCACCACATGCAAAGCATAGTCCAGGCTCATTTGAAGAGGATGTATCTTTACGATCAACAAATTTTCCTTGCTTCTTGCCAAAAGAGTTCCTTCCTTGTGATTGAAACTTCGAATCTTTGGATGATTCTCCACTTCTTTTCACATCTCTTCTAAATTGTTTGACAAACAACGCCATATCCTCTTCAGGACTCAAGGTGCTTGATTCCTTTGGAGCTTTGGTCTTTTCTACACCTTGGAGAGCAACATTCTTCCCCTTTTTCGAATCACCCTCTTCTAATTCAAGTTCCATCTCATATGTGATTAGCTTGCTGACCAGTTTCCCAAGCTTGATTTCATTTAAATCTTGTACCTCTTGAATGGCAGTCTTTTTTGCACTGAATTTCTTTGGCAAAACCCTTAATATTTTCTTCACAATGGTTGTCTCGTCAATCTGTTTTCCCAAGCTCATAGCTTCATTTGTCAACCCTTCTAACCTTTCATAGAACACAGAAAAAGGCTCGGAGTCATCCATTTTCAACTCTTCCAATCTTGTCTGAGTCATTTGAAGCTTGAGATCCTTTACTTGAGTGTCACCTTCATGCATAATTCTGAGTTTATCCCATGCTTGTTTGGCGGTAGCACAGTGTCTAATGTGTCCAAACTGAGCACGAGATATGGCAGAAACAATTGCATTCCTAGCCTTTTTGTTTGCCATTGCAGCAGTCACTTCACCTGTGGTCCAATCACACTTAGGTTTCAACACTTTCTCACCATCAACTGTCTTTGAAGGAGCCTTCCATTCAAGAGTAAGGTAGTCAATAGCATTCAGATCCTGAGCATCTAAGAAAATCTGGAATTTTTCACTCCATGCTGCATAATCAGAACCATTGAAAAACGGAGCAGCGTTGCAAGACAAAGATGTCCTATCTCGATCCATGGTGAGATTCCACCCAATATCAGTAATTCCCAGAGATCACTCTATGTATGTTTAGAGCTGACGCTCTGATACCAATTGAAATTGATACCAGGCGGAATAACCTGTAACGAACACAATTTCTTGTCTATCTGACTAGTCCAACAACTAGTCAACTAGTTTCAAGAATGTTACAGACAGCAAACCCTAATACAGGTAAAAACCTTAAATGACCAGACTACACAATTAATCAGATATACCACAGATTCAACTCAGCAAGACAGGCATGCATCAAACATATCATATAAATTCGATAACATGGAGGAAGCATGTAATTAACTTAGTAAGGCAAGTTAAACAAGTTATAACAAATAACACACAATAATTTTGGTGCCCGGAAAAACCCCTAACTGGGTTAAAAAACCGGGGGACTCCAAAGAGTCCTATCCACTAGTGATGAATAAGGTTCATACAAAGTTACACACAACAAGCTCAAATCCTAGACATGTTTAAAGGGCAGCTTGTACCTTTGTGCAACCCTATTTAGCACCAAATGGATCTTGCTTCGGTCTTCATGAGAGGGCAGCTGTTTCTACGAGCTCAACGTCTTGTGGCACCGAGTCAAGGCATGAACCATGCAAATGGAATGAAGATGTAAAGATGAAATGCAAATGTGGATTCAAATCTGACCAGTCAGTTTCTCTCGCTCAAAATAATTGAGGAAAGAACCAACGTGAATCCAAAACAAATGTCTATGAAGATTTGGAAATTTCAAGTTTTAGACAATAAATAAAACAAACAAGTTTTCAAAAGATTTGTGTATGATAACACGAGAATTAAATGCTCATGCAAAACTGTTTGTTGCTGGGTTTGTAAACTCAACAGAGAGGAAGTAAAAGGCTCAAAACCACTCTCTGATATTTTTTGATATTTTTGTTTGTGCAAAACCACCTTTTCCAGGCGACCCAAACAACCTTAAAGAATCAAAAACCAAAGGAAGGGCAGCTGTCAAAACCAAAACAGATCTCTAAAGATCAACGGTGGGGAACTGCATTGGGGAACTGAATAGTGTCAGTGACCCATGTGGGTTTTCTTAATTGGTGTGCCAGCTTTCTGGAAAAGACAGACTCTATTTGATTAGACAAAAAGACTAGTCAGAAAGACATAAAAAACTATGTCGTGAAATGCATTAAGAAATAATGTCATTGAATGCATATGCATAACCAAACCTTTCTTGAGTTCATGTCTGATTCTTCAAAGTGATATATCATCCTTAATCTAATCTAATTGAGACTCATCTAAGAGCTTGTGTGATGTAAATTACAATTTTGACAAGGAAAGCCAAAAACACTTAAATCTAGACTTTACACATCCCAAGGTCAAAGCATACCACAAGCCTCTTTGAGGACTTACATACCAAATCCCACCAACCACTTCTGGTCAATCTCCTATAAATCTATGAATGTGATTGGAAAATCGATTGTTCTGACTATAATATTTGTATAGTGAAAATACGTTAATTGTAACCTGGTGAAGCCATTTGGATACTCCACCACAAATGTTATTAATTAAAAAACCAACAATTCTGACTATAACATTTACATAGTGAAAACACATTAATCATAATCTAGGTAACCCATTTGGATACTCCACCACAATTGTTGCCTTATCCCTAAAGTGGCTCTGATGCAACATGTAAACTTTGCAATGGTCATATAATTTAACCACGGCAAATGGTCCAGTGGAATTGTGGTAGAAGTCCAAGTCAGGTATGCTTTTTGGTCTTAAGTTTGAGGGACGAAGCTGGAAAAACCAGAAGTGATTTTTTGGTTGAAAGCTTTGAGAGGACGTGTGATATTTGATTGTGGCTAGGGGTGCACTGAAATATCTTTAGTCTTTCCAGTCCCCACTGAAGAGATTCGTCCAATCCGTTGGAGTGTGGGATACCTCAGGCTTCGACAAAAAAAAATGGTCATATAAGTTACAGATCCTTATAGTGATTCAAAAGCAAGACCTACTTAAACACATACTACATTTTTTTATGACCCATCCATAATTTTATTGTATTTTATTCACCGAAATTGTGAAATTACAAAAATGACTCTAACGGGCTTAGTGGAATTCTACGTGGACATTTGAGCTCACTGTATATCCTATCTTGTTTCTTGTGTTATTTAGATAATACTTGTCATTACGAAAGTGTGAGCGCAAACGTGACGTCATTCAAACTCATAACGAACAAGTTACGCACTTTTAAATGCCAAGGGTATTTGATAATTATGCACCCACGAGTGTTATCTATTGGAATCTTTCAGACCTGCTAGTGGGTCAATTTGCAATTGTTTACTATGCAAGTAGGTGAATTTCTGTTGTTAATTTATTGGTAGGCCTTCTAATTTAAATAGTGTGTTTTCTGGTAGGGTTTTTCACCCATAAATCCTAGCCACCAGACCACCTTCTCTCTCCTCTCGTCCCTCTTCCCCGACACTTTCCCTCTTTGCTCTCTTATTCTGTAACACAGAGAAATGGTGGCGGCACCACCGTCATTCTCTTGCGAACCCAAGTACCACACCACCACCACATGCATTCTTTCACCACCATGAACTCGAATTGAAGTTCCTTTTCGTGAAAATCCAACCCTAGAGGCTTGTAGGACAAGCTCTGATGTGGCCTAAAGTTTTCCGACGAGTTCTCTCCATTCCTGGGGACAACAGGCCATAAAAGTGGTGTCTTTCGACTCCTCTCAGTCTCAGGTAGTTCCTTAACTCATTGCATGTGAAGTTTCACTTCACATTTGTGTGTTTCGAATCTTAACCCTAACTGTCCTTTTTTCAACAAGTTTTTGAATAACTCCGACGAACACCTTCCAGCCTAATACTGTCAAGTTGGACAAGTTTATCATCACCAATCAACTATCCATCGTCTATAGATTAATATACGAGCCTTGCATACTCGGATCTATCACTGTTTTGAAGGAACCCAAGAACCTCCATTTCGAACCGAGGCTTTTGAGCCATATTCAAGCCATCTCCAGCCACCATTCAGACTTCTTTTAGATAAAATCGAGATCCTCTTTTCAAAAGCTTCGTTTTAGCATATTATACATGAAAAATAGTTGAGAAATGACCTTGTTATGCCTCTTTGAAATTTCCGAGAAAAATGTCCAGATTTCGACGGAACTCCAGCCGACAGAGGGTGGCACCGGTCACTGGGGCAAGGACGACGAAGAGAGAATATTCTAAAATAGCAACAAAATATTCTCTGATGGCATATTGCGTTAAATTTGATGTATATACTGTTAACTTTAACAACGTTAGTTAACGTCGTTAGTCTCCGTCACTCTTCGCGCTTGACGCTTGGTACCAGTTACGATTCTCGATTGGAAGGAAAAAGTTCTGAGGAACAAGATGATCAACCTTGTGAAGGTCTTATGGAGGAACCACTCAGTTGAAGAGGCGGCTTGGGAGACTAAAAAAACACATGAGGGCTCATTATTCGTATTTGTTCTTTGATAGTTTTCATTGATGTAGAAATTTTGCGGACTAACTCTTCTTAAAGGGGGTAGACTGATGCGACCTGTCCCAAATTTTATTGTATTTTATTCCCAAAGTTGTGAAATTATAAAAATACCCCTAATTGGCTTAGTGAAATTCTACGTGGACATTTGAGCTCACTGCATATCCTGTCTCCAGTGGCGAAGCCAGGATTTCTCGGGAGGAGGGGCGAACTTAAAAGAATGCAAGGTTAAAGAAAAATGGCAACAACTAAATCTTTTTATATGGTAATGTCTTCCATAATTAATTAATACAAACAAATTACAACTATTGCTCGCGAGGTTTCATGTCATGAAAACGTCACATAATAGGCTCATTATCAATACAAGCAAATACATCTTTCTCAATGTAAACAAGCATGCTATCACTCAACCATTGATCTCCCATTTTGCTATCACTCAACCTAATATTCACTCATGGACCAAGATATATGGACTTGACAAGCTATTCCATAATTATGGTTTTTAAAGCTCAATTCCAAGATAAATTTTGGTTTATCTTATTATCTGCAATGGCATGGTCCTCAGGGCTCAGCTGGTTATGATAGAACCTGAGTTGTGCAAAGAAATAACAAAGATACAGCTTCTGCAAAAAGAAAGGTTCTAGGCTATTAGGAGCCAACCTGAAAAATGGGCAAAGTTGCCAAAGCTGGCTACCCATATGCCTTCCATGGAGAAAGCTTACAAGTAAGTTTTTACATTTACTGGTAAATTCTTTAAGTCGCCTCATTCTTAATTCCTGATTTTCTTTTTTATTCAATATTTCTCAACAGCCACACATCAATGAATCAATGAATCAATGAATTAGCAATCAAAAGCAAGCCACAGACATCAATAGTAATTACTAGTGTAAACATACAAACATAAGAGGGAAAAGAAATGATTTCAAGTCAAAATTAAGAAAGATTACCGGAGAAAATGGGAGTAAAGGTGGGTGGGTTGGGGTCCTGGGGATGGGATCTAGGATGCAATCCCGTATTTGGGAAAAGGGTGGGGTGGGATGGGGACCAGTGGTCCCCTGTTTAAATTTTTTTTTTTATTCCAGACGACCAAAACGACGCCGTTTACCAAAATATTTAATTTTTTTTTACCAGGCCCAAAACGACGTCGTTTTGGCCTACATTTTAAAATTAAAAAAAAAACCCTGCAGGCTGCCGAGCTCTGCAGATTTTCACAACCACCGATGGTTTGCTTTGCTGCCCACTTTCCGGCCGAACCAGGGGAGTTTCAAGGGTCACTCGGCCTTCTTTTTTTGGCGAGCGGAGGGGCGGCAGCCCCCCTTCGCTCCTACGTAGCTTCGCCACTGCCTGTCTCCTTTCTTGTGTTCTTTAGATAATATTCGTCATTACGAACACATGAGCGCAAACAAGACGTCATTTGGACTTTATAACGAACAAGTTACGCATTTTTCAATGCCAAGGGTATTTTGGCAATTATGCACCCACAAGTGTTATCTGTTGAAATCTTCCAGACCTGCTAATGGGTCAAGTTGCAATTCTTTACTATGGAAGTGGGTGAATTTCTTAAATTATTCATAGGCCCCTAGTTTAAATAGAGTGTTTTCTGGTAGGGTTTTTCACCCACAAATCCTAGCCACCAGACCACCGCCTCTCTCCTCTCATCCATCTTCCCCAACACTCTCCCTCTCTGCTCCTTATTATGTGAAAGAGAGAAACGATGGCTGCACCACCGTCATTCTCCGGCGAACCCAAGTACCACACCACCATCACCAACATCCTTTCACCACCATGAACTGGAATTCGAGTTCATTTTCGTGAAAATCCAACCCCTAAGGCATGTAGGACGAGCTCCAACGCAGCCCAAAGTTTTCCAATGAATTCTTGCTATTCCTGGCGATGGTAGGCCACAATAGTGGTGACTTTCGACTCCTCTCACTCTCAGGTAGTTCCTTGACTCATTGCATGTGAAGCTTCACTTCACATTTGTGTGTTTCAAACCTAAACCCTAATTGTTCTTTTTCCGGCGAGTTTTTGCATAACTCTGGCGAGCACCTTCCAACCTAATACCGTCGAGTTGGACGAGTTTACCACCACCAATCAACTCGCCATCGTTTGTAGTGTAAAATTCGAGCCCTGCATGCTTGGATATGTCATTGTTTTGAAGGAACCCAAGAACCTCCATTTCGGACCGAGGCTTTCGAGCCATTTTCAAGCCATCTCCAACCACCTTTTAGACTTCTTTTAGGTAAAATTGAGATCCTCTTTTCACAAGCTTCATTTTGACATATAATACGTGAAAAATGGTTAAGAAATGAGCTTATTATGTCTCTTTGAATTAATTAATTATTGTAATTAATTTATGGAAGATAGAACGTCTTAAGCATCCTTAACATATTTGATGAAGTTCTGAATAGCTTCTCCACTCAAACGGGCATATGAACCAATCTCCTCAAGTTGCCGCACAAAAGAGAGATACTCGCACATATCCAGAATAATCATGTTTTCAGAGATTAACAGCATTTTGATATATTAATCAATTAATTAAGGATTTTGTGAATCTTAGCTGAATCTAGGCCATTTCCCTTCTGTTTCTAAAGAATATTATCACATTAGATGGTGTCACTAAATAAATCTCCACCAGCTTCTGTGAGTGGAGTCTTTCTTGCATATCCCGAGATACGGGGTACTCTAGATTTTTTAATCGTTGGATTTTTGTTTGAAAATATAAAAATCAAGATCCAACGGTTAAAAAATCCGGAGTACCCCGTACTCCGGAGCACCCAAGAATTTTTGTCTGTGAGTGATATATAAATAGTATCTACTATGCACGAGAGATTTTCAGAATCCACTGGAACCCTCATTTTTTAGAGTGTTGTCATGTGTGTGTGTATATATATATATATGTGTTTTTTTTAAAGTACATTGCCTAGAGTCACACTGTTCGTACATTAATTGTTAATGGTAGAATTATATAATGGGATTTTTATCATAAATGGTCCATGAAATTGATCTAACTTATCATTTTGGTCTCTTAATTTGAAATCGATCAATTTTATCCCTGAAATTGATCTAACTCATCAATTTAGTCCCTGTCGTCCAATTCCGTTAAATTTTTTGTTAGAGTATTGACATGGCACACATAGAGCTCACACAACCAATAATAAGATGCCACATGGATAGTAAAAAAATCGTCAATTCATTAGTTTTTAAAATTTAAAATTAGTAAACATTGATTTTTCTTTGTTTAATGAGTGATTTTGTGGTCCCTACATCATGCCACATCAACAATCTAACAAAAAAATTAACGGAATTGGATGGCAGGGAATATATTGATGACTTAGGTCAATTTTAGGGACGAAATTGATCGATTTTCAAATTGAGGGACCAAAATGATGAGTTAGGTCATTTTCAAGGATCATTTGTGATAAAAATCCTATATAATTAAGTAGACATTTTAGAAGGACTGAGGGGGTTTGGAATTTGGAGATATATACATATATATATATATTTGTTAATTGTTATCATGCATGCATACATGCAAGACCATGACTAAGGATGTTGGTGGTTAAGTTGAAGACAATATCAGTGTTAGATCATTTGGCCCGTCTATTTGAAACTTTAATCCAAATATCTTGCTTGTGAGAGGATGATCTACAATTCAAGAATTAACCCTAACTGTTAGGCAGTTATCCTAATTATTACTAGTAACTGGTGCCTTAAAGCCGATGAATGACTGACATATAATTGTTTATAACATTTGTTATGCTATTAATAGATTGTAAAGACTTTTACATTTATGTAGTAGCGATAGATTTATGTTTATATCCCTCATGTATAAATAGTATAATACAGGTTTTGAAATATAAGAAAACTTCGATTTCTTCATGGTATCCCAGGAGCTTAAAATTTTTTCACTAGTTTCAGGTAAACGAATAGTGTTCCCTTTATCTCCGTCCCCCCCAATATCTCTCGTCTTGTCTCTCATCAAACTTCTCTGATTCGACTATCTTATGCAGAGGAAAGCGGTCGAACCTTTCTTATTAGGCGAGAATCTTTGGCGCTTCGTTGTGGCTACATCCTTGCCCTCACCCACGCTTCCTCATACGCTAAATCGAATCCTTTGCCTGAATCCACCACTCGTAGCTTGCCAATCGATTATGTCTCTTGGTTTCAAGCGATCCAAAGTCATTAGTATTCTTAGGTGCTGCTCTGTTATCACGAAAAGTGTTCTTCCCAGTCGTTGGATTCTCCACCTCGAAGGAAATTTGGGATTGTCTCAAACAAAATTTCTCTCCCGACAATCCCGGTGCATGACTCAAGTTTACTTTGTTCTGTGCAAAGGTTTGTCCCATCTGAATGCCGCTTGGGGCCCGAGTTGGCGAAATGAACTCAGCTGCAAATAAGAACTTGTTTCAAACTCGACACAGTTGTGTGTGCTTGTGGATGCAGTGGATCTTGAAATTGCCAGCAATGATTGTGACAGCAATTTTGGAATTTCCTCTGCCATCTTTGGGACAACCGCGACAGAAGTAGCTGCTCATGCACTTTGAAGGGCAGCAGGAGCTTTGTTGCTCAAATAGCTGTGTAGCCTCTGCGGCTTTTGTTCTTGCTCGTTCACTCTGTAGCCCCGTCTCACTGGCATGCGTGATCACACCTCTCGTTCTTTGGTGTTAGTCTCCATTAAGGCAGCACCTGCAACCAGCTGTAGCCATCCACATCTTCTCTCTCTCAGATGCTTTTGGTCACTCAGCTCTGCCATTAACAGTCATGGAGTTGTCCTTTATTTTGGTCATATTAATAATTGCACTTTCCTCATGCTGGCTGTGTACGTTGTAATCTGAATCTCATGGCTTGGACTCGGTGCCGCAATCCATGAAGCCATGATGTGCGAAGTACACTCTGGCACTCATGTCATCTTAGGTAGTTGTTGTTGTGTGGAACACCACCTACACCCATTCACCATTGTGTGTCTATCTTTTTCTTAATTTTTTTTGTGTGTGCTACAGTCTTAATATTCTTGGTGTTCTTACTTGCATGTCAACATCATTTTCATTATATTGATCTTGTGTTGAGGTACATTATATGGGGATACCAGAATTTGTGACCAAGTGTGTTCTCTTAGAGTCTGCTTACAAGAATGGGCAACCTGCATCTATCTTTTTGCCAAAGCAGGTATCTATTGGCTCAGCTTTAGTCTGCGTCCATTATTAGTCTTTCTGCATGGCATGGTAGTGTGGTGTCACCTCAATGAGTTCTTATCCTTGTTTCAGTCTTAGTAGTTTCTCTTTCTCGTTTATCAAATTCCACCTTGTACCGTTGTGCATTAGCTAAATCAATAAAAACTTTCCATTTTTGATATATGACCATTCCTTCCCTGTAAAGGCCATTTGCTTTGTCCATTGGATATGGATGTCTCCTGATGTTTCATTGGATCATACGATGTTATGCCATGTTGTTTGCAGGATGATGCATAATTGTTAGCGGATTTTCTATAGTTTTAGTAAATCTGTGATGCTTGCAAGGCACATGCAGCGTAAAACTCATTCTCATACATCACATCAAACAATTCAAAGTGATGAGGAAAGGAATATGATAACTTTTTACAATTTAAAAGCAGTTTTGTACTACCGCAGCATTGTCTCGTTTTTCTTGTCTCTTACATGACGAGAATGGGTTGCTTGACGAAAACATCGTCATATTCTTGCGTATAGGCGCACTTTCTCTTCCTGCTCACATGCCTCACGATCACATGGGTGAAGAGCGTTGCATGCAGCGATTTCTTTGGTGTCGACTTCGAGCCCCGTCCTTAAAGGAACTTCCCCACATATAAGTTATTATTTGGCACTGGGATTACAATTTCCTTCGTGTTTTTGTTTGTGTTGTTACCCATATCTTGGTGATTATGTAACTCACAAACTACAACCTCGTTATAACCCGATTGTGTTTTTGTTGGCTACGTGATCGTCATCATAGTTACCGGCTGCCTTCATCCTCACTGCAAGGTCGCCTGTGTTTCTCGCCATGTCATTTTCACTTGAAGATCGGCTTTATTATCTTTGTTGTTTAGCACATTCATTTCACAAGATCTTGCTTGTAATTCCCAGTTGGTTTTCTTCCTAGTCCACGGCTCGACCCACGTTCTTTAACATCAGCACCGAGTGAAGCGCAGCTACTCAGTCGGCCCGAGTTCTTGACTTCACTAGAGAAATTTGTCCCGTTCTCGACCTGGCACATCCGTTCCTTTCTTCTCCAACCGTTTGTATCCAACTCATCTTGATTCAGTTCAAACACCCTGATCCGGGTCCTCTTGCTTTCCACATTGACCCACGTCGTTTCTAATCCACCACCTTGTTAGTAGGCTCTCTGTTGTTCCTTTTGTGATCACATCCTTGCTCTTGCACCACCCAGTGCTGCGTCTCGATCCTGTTCACACCAAGTCCAAATGCAGGTTGTCGAAGCCAAATCCCAAATATCATGCCAATTTTCTACTAGGTACCTATTCTCATGCTTTCTTTGCTTTGATCGACAAAGACACTTGAACCCGCATGTTACACCTGGCTTGATCGCCATCTGAATGGAAACGAGGCCATGCTTGATGAGTATCATGCTCTCCTTTCAACCCGGGGCACCTGGTCCTTGGTGCCGTCATCTCCTTCGATTCAATACGATTGGTTGCAAATGGGTCTTGAATCAGCGGCGCTACGATGTACGATTGAGCGATATAAAACGCGCATTGCCAAAGGCTTTCATCGACAATAAATTAGCCGATTACTTTGACACATTGATCCACAGCAGTTAAGCCCACAGCCAGATTGCGCGCTTGTTCTGCATGTGGCTATTTCTTTTGGATGGCCTCTTGTGGCAACTTGATGTCAAAAATGCTTTTGCGACTCCTTATCCGAAAATGTTTATATGCGGCAACCACACGGCTTTCTTACGACCCTCAAGCCCAATCATGTATGTAAACTTCATAAGGCCATTTATGGCCTTAGCAGTACCAGAGCATGGTTTCAGCGTTTGGATTCTTTCCTCCTTCGTGTTGGCTTTACCTCAGTCGGTGACAACTCATGTTTGTTTATCATGATCGATATTGCATTATGATCTTGTTGCTTTCTAATGTAGATGACATCATTCTCACTTTGGTAGTCATTCTTCTCATCTTCTTGACTTTATACGCACATTGAGCCTTGAGTTTGACATAAAGATTTGGGGAGTTTGCATTATTTTCTTGGTGTGGAGGTAAATTATCATCTTCCATTCATCTTACTCAAAACAAGTACCTTGTTGATCTCCTCCAATAACGATAATCTCTTGGTACACCAAACTGTTTCTACCCAGAGTGACTTCCAAGGTACCCACTTTCTCGAACCCATGGTACTCCTCTTGCGAGATCATATCCCTTATCGGCGGATGGTTGACGCCTTACAATATCTCACAATGACTGGCTCGTCTGATATACTCTGTCTTTGTTCAACATGTCTCTCGATTTATGGGATCACCCGGTGATGTTCATTTTGGTATCCAGCAGATACTACGTTACCTAAAAGGCACCACTTGAGTTGGCCTTCATTCGCAGAGTCCTCTGTTGTTCTTTCTTAGTCGCTGATAGATCTTGATTGGGGTGGATGTCCCGACACTCGCGAGGTCCTGGCGGGTGTGTGTATTCTTGGGACCAGCCTCATTTCATGGAGTCTGCAGAAAAGCAGCCATTTGCTATCTGGATTCTAGTCTGCATTAGAATATCGAGACTCTTGCCTATGCTTGTCTACTTGAGACACTTTATGGATCAAGGTCTCTTAAATGAACTTCGTTGTCGCTTACTGATCCCGGTTTACTTAAGCTGTGACAACTTTATCGCCACTACTTGTTGCTAATCTGTCTTTCATACTCGCACAAAAACACATTGCTATTGATTATCACTTTGTCCGAAACGGGTAGCCTCGCAGCGATCCTGAAGATTGATTCGTTCCTTCTCGACTACGACTTGCGGATATCTTCACCAAGGAGTGTTTTGCCCGGTGGCCAGATTTTGAGCGACTTGTTTCCAAACTCGTCACCTGTCAGGTGTGTCGATTTGCGGGGAATGTTAGGCGATTATCCCTAGTATTACTAGTAGCGGTGCCTTAAAGCGATGAATGACGACATATAATTGTTTAGCATTTGTTATGCTATTAATAGATTGTAAAGACTTTTACGTTATGTAATGGCCCATTAGATTTATGTTTATATCCACCATGTAAGACTGTAATACCAGTTTTGAAATATAAGAAAAACTCAGTTTCTTCACTAACAAAAAGCTTATATACATAACTTTAATTTATAATGAATTGAATGGAAAAAGTTGTAATGGTCGAGTTCTCCTTGCGCCTACACATGTAATCAAAGATTTTGTTTACTCGGTCTACCAAGATTTTCTTTGAGCTACTTATAAATCATGTGTTTGTTAATGAAACTATGATCTTTTGTTATGGCAGAAAGATATGTTGTTAGATTGGATCAATTTTTTTTTAATGTTGAAAAGTCAGCTTAGTTTTACTATGAATAAAATGGTCACAAAAAAGAACAAAGAGAAGGAAATATTTGGGTTGTCTTTTTAGCTTGCTTGCGCTTATCCTTTTCTGTTTGTTTTGTGAGAAAATGACGAATCTAATTAATCATTAGTTTTACAGTTAATAGTACTCGATCTATTTTTGGTTTTTAGACAGCCGAACTCACTCAAGCATTTGACTTGTTTGTAAGTGTTTTTAAGTGCTTTCTGCAAGAAGCACCAACTATGTGCTTCTTCCATGAAACACTTCAAGTGTTTTTCGAGGATTCACTTGCGTTTCTAGTAAGGATTGATTCCAAAAAATTTTTTTACCAAAAACGCTTTCAGCCATTTTAAAAACACTTTCAAACTAGCACATTGTCTAATGTCTACTTGTACAAAGGCAAACCTTTGTTAGTTCAAATTCAATTAACCATGTGTTGAAGACTAAGAGCATCTCCAATTAATCATGCTCTCTATTTTTTAGTTAAATTTTAGCTCAAATACCATAAAATTCCTTTAGGAGCTCCCTAAAAAAAATTCTACTTCAATCATACTCTCTAGTTTAGAGAGTTACAATAATTGTGGACCAATAGAAATAGAGCTTTTATTTAAAATATTATTAAATTATTGGTAATTAATGCTAGCAGCTCATTTCCAACTCCCTAGATTTAGGAGCTTGTAGGAGAATCTCTATCTTAGAAAATCTATTTTTGCTCACCTCCCCTAACCCAGGGTGACCGTTACTCCCCTCCCCCTTCAGATTTGTGCCACGTGTCTCTTTAACCAACTCATGGTTAACTATGTATTTAATTAAACTTTTATGAAAAAGAATATAATTAAATTAATTTTAAAAAAAGACTTACCATTTATTTGTAACATCCCGTTCAAAATTTAAATTATTTTATTCCCGAGAGAGGGAAATGACGTTTTTACCCTTGGGTTGACTTTTCGGTTGACTTTTGCGTCGTAATTCGTACGACGTATCCACTTGTATTTTCTTGACGTGCTCGTCGATACGAATTCGTAGACGCGAGCCGACGTCGTTCGGACTCCGAACGAATATTTTACGGGCGTTGATTTTCGTTCCCGTAATTCACTTTTAATTGGGGCCCATTTGGCGGCAGGAGCTGTGGCCAATCAGTTTCCTGGGATTTCTATGCAGTTGGGTTTTGGCTCTTTGTGGGCGGGGGCCCCTTCTCCCTTTCTTCTTCTTCCTCTTGTTACTGCAGGGCTCAAGGCCAAGCAGTGGCCTTCCCACACCATTTGTGGCTTGCATTCCACCAAAAAACTCGGCAAACAACCTTGTGCATCGAACCGAGTGTGGGTGTCGAAACTGGACAAACCCGGGAACCCAAAACCCCAGGGATTTCCTCAAGCCACCCAGTGGCCTTTTCTTAGTGAAACCGATCCCAAACCACATCACAGTCACCATTGGACTCACGGATGTCCCAAGTACCCCTTGTTCAAGCGCTTGGATGATCACGCGTTTGGCCAAAGAATCGAGGAAACCCGGATGGCCTTTTGCACCGTGGCTTCTTCCTCAATTTCAGGCCACTTCTGGCCAATTTTTGGTCCCCAAATTGGTACAATCTTGTTCCCCTCATCTCACAGCTTCATTTGGTACTTGAATCGTCAAATTTGGACTTAAAACGAAAGAGAAGTTATGGAAGGCTCAAATTTTACCTAGGAAGAAGCTGGGCAAAATTTCAGCAGAAACTGGCGGGGATGGCCAGGCGGCGCGTCATCGGGCCAGGTTGGACGGCCTTCAGCGTGTCGGCGGGCAGTTCCGAGCCAGGACTCTTGGCTTGTCGGCAGTGACCAACGGCTTGGCCAGGCCGCGTTAGCCCGGCTTGGCGGCCGTGTTGGCCGGCTTGGCGTAGGTTGGCAGGCTCACGGCTCATTTGACCCGGCTCGCGCGTGAGCCGCGCGTGGAGAGTGCGCGTGGAGCCATAGGCTCAGGCCTTCTAAGCCGCGCGTGAGGGGCGCATTAGGATCACTTTTTCGGAATCTGTTTTCACGGGTCGACTCTGGGCGACGACGTGTACTACACCGGGAATTGGTATGCATGTTAATTTTTTTGAAGGTGTTTGTTTCAAATTACAAGCAAGGGATAGGTGTAATTAATAGTCGTTAATTCGTTACCTTTTTGAGTTAATCATTGTACCGGTGATTTCTCTGTATAGGTGGGGCCTATCCAGAGGACTACGGGGCTACCCGGGAGGACGAGGTACTTCAACTAGGCTACCTACGAGGTAGTGGAGTGGGTCTTTGTTTGATAAATATATATATATATATATATATATATATATACGTATGGTTTTTCACGCTTTCGTTAAGCATTAGCGTAGTGCATATTCATTACGTGTGTTGGAGGGTAGAACACACAAATGCTTATTTTGCCATGCATGTTTTATACTTGTTGCTCGTGGTGATGTATACACCGGAGTATTAGTACTCGATCTTGTGGCGGGACTAGCCTTGACGTTTGGAGTAGTCCTTTATCGGTACCGTTACGCACCATTGGATCCATTGTAGGTACTAGCACGTTCTAGGTTGCATTAGGCAACTCGAGCTTGTGTGTTGCACTTTGTGCACCGGTGCTTAGCGCTAGACTCGCGTCATTGTAGTACTCGGCGTATTACTTGTATACCTAGCTTGTTCCTTGTGGGATTGGCCACTTGGGCATGTGTGTTTACATATGGGTGAGTGCAAATGTCGATAAGGAAACCAATGGCGAGTACCCGCATGTTTCACGGCATTATTTTGAGGAGTTCGTACCTACGGGTATGACGTATTTTCTCAAATTATACTTGTTTTCCAAACGAGGGGTTACTAAACTTTTTGAAAACAACGGTTTTATCAAACTTTGCTTTTGACCCACTCAGGGTTTATGTTTTCGCCTAGGGTTAGTTGGTGAGGCCTTGCGGCGTCGATGGCGCGGTGGTATGACAATGTAGGGATTTTCTACGTTGTAGTAAATTTGTATCCACTTTTACCACACTCTCGTTGTGTATTAACAATTCCATACTCTGTTCTTACTATTGATATTCTACTATCCTTTATTCTAAATTTTCTTTTTGGCTTTCGTCACACTAACGCGTGTCGGCCCAGCCACTTGGAAACACTGGCTCGTCAGGGATCGGGATGTGTCGGGTGGTATCGAAGCGTGGTTTTCGTAACCTAGGCTCTTTCTTCGGTACTCCGTGCACATGCATTGGTTATCGAGACTTCGAATTTAGTGAATTCTTGTTCTTGATTCTTACCCTTTGGAATCGAGGTACTAGAACTTTAGACTTTTGGTGTATTGTTTTCCTTGGGTTAATTCCTAAGTTCTTCTTAGTGTCATACCACCTTGACGCGTCATGTTTCACGCGGGTTTCGAAGCGGTTTTCCCGTTTTGACGGTTTGTCGTTATTCTTGATGCAGCGTAGAAATTTTCGTACTTGACTCGTGCGACCTTGAGCTTGGTTGACGAGGAACTCGGATGTTACGTGTGACGTTCGACGTTTATTTGTGATTCCCGATGGAATCGCAGAATCAGGCTTAGGTTCGGTTATTCGTATTTTCGGGTGTGGTGTGAGTTGATACAACGGATGATCATCAAGTACTCCCCCTTGGGACTTAAAGCGCTATGGCGTTTGGCGTTGACGTTGGAGACTTGTTTGACTAATTTTCGTGTTCGACATGTTCCGGTGGACTTAATTCGTGAGACCTAGTTTCCACAATTCCTTACGTCTTTGTTAGTGTTTTACACTTAAGTAACCGACTTCTACCTTAAACCGACGACTTCGGAATGCTTGGCATTTTCTTTGGCGTTGCTTTATGCAGACGCGTTTTCTACTTGTGGTAGTTTTGGCCATCGAGTACGTCGGCGGATGTTCAAATGCGTTAGCGGTGAAGGCTTGGAGGCCAGTTTTCCTCTCAAATTGTTTCAACCACTTTCCATTTTCATTCGGAAATGGAGAAGTATCACCGTGAAATTCTTGTTTCTTACTTTCCTTTGCATGGCATTGCAAGACCTTTTCGATGATCGTAAACCCGGGCATCGGTCGACTTTTCTCAGGCACAATTCGTAACCCTCACTACTTTTCGGTAGGGTTTTGGACCCAAGCTATCCCGTCTTATTGGTGTTTAGCAGGTGTGGAGTCTCTCACATTTGGTTTGTCGTGACTCATTTTTCTTGAGCGTTGAAGCCTTTTCGTATTACAGGTCGGCGTTTCCCTTTCCAACTCATGACTTTTGTCATTCAAATCGATCATCTTCCCACTTGTGCGGAGTGCGGCTATCTTGACTAATCGCTTTGGCGACGGTATGAATTGCACATATCCACAGTGGCCGGTGATTGACGATAACCGGTTTTGGCTCTTCTTTGCGGCGTATCCAGCATGCGAGATTACAGTTTGACTTTTGCGAATCTGCCATTCGAACGCGGAGTCGAGGACTTTTCACCAGTGGCTGGTTCACTTGGCTAATCAAGTTTGCCATCTTTGTCTTTCTTTGGTTTTACGCTTTAACCAAATCTACTCTTGGCACTTGAGAACTCTCTTTGCTCTCCTACGAGCCATTCGCTGGCTATGGAGATCAAGCGCCTGCAGCCTGTCTTTGTCGATCTCAATTTGTTGACCACTGGACTACTCGTTCCCGGGTAACCTTTGAGACCTAGTTACGGAAAATTTTCAGCGAGGTTAGACTTCGAACTTCGGCCATTTCTTGGTGAAACCAACCTAAGTACCTTAAACTAATCACGGTTAACTCACGGAAGCCCGGGAACCTTGTCTCGGCCATTTCTTGGTGGCGTTTGGTAGAAACACCCAAAGCCCGAATCGACTTTTCACCGGTAGATGGGTATCGGGCGATCATTCTTTCGGAGGCCGAAAGAATGTTCATGCTTTCAACGTGGAAGTTCGGCTACAGATAAATCGGTAGTGGATCAACTTCATCCTAAACGTGGTGAGTGATTCTTCTAGTGGATTCCGTTCCGTTGGGTAACTCACCCAGTCTTCCTTGATTCTGTCATGTTCGACACTTGTCATTTGGTGAGTGTACGCAAGAAACTCCGAGTGTGCTGTGGGCGGACGATTGGGACAGAGCTTAACCAATGTCAAGCGATGTAGGCAAGAAAACCAGCCAGCACAGTGCATTTTCGATCCAATAAGTTGGGCCAGACAATTTTCTATCGGTAATCTACTTTCGGTGGAGGCATTACTTGTCAAGGCAATGTCATTCCATACTCTGGAACCTTTCTCGAGTGTCTTGGTTACGCTACTTTCTGTATCTGGTGGTACTGTGGCTGTTCTAGTGTGGGCAGCGGTTTGCTCTTGGACGAGTTGTACTTTTCGACCCGATAGGATACAACTGGAACGGTCAGTCTTGTTTCGGAAACGTTAAACTTTCTTTTAGGCTTTGCCCGAGATCCAAAGCGGATCCAAGTATTACCTACTCATCTATTTCACTTTGTTTATTTCAAATTACTACGACCACATTGTATTCCCTACGGAATTACGATTTGGAATCCCTATCTTAGTAGAGGCAAAAAGTTGTCTTGTTCTTTGGGATTGTCGGTGATACTCCGTTATCATCGCTAATCAAGTTACCCCTTAATCTCATTCCTCTTGGATGTCATAGTTTTTCGATGTGATCCTAGGAATGGATTGTTACCTCAATTTTGTGCCGGTGTGGATTGTCGGCGGAGGTTGACCACCTTCTTGCCACACTGGCATCACAGAATGTGACGTTCTGGCGAGTGTTAGGAAAAATCGACTTGTAGGTTGACTTTCGGCTATGAGTGCAAGCTGACTGAGTTAGGTGGTAGTGGTTGTACCACCCGTGTGATCTTTGAAGGAATTTCTCTTTGTGTTGACGAGAAGTGCGGTTTGTCCATGAGTCTCTTGGATCTTTCCTAACAGTCTCTTTGGTTTTATCGCACGATCGAGAAGTGGTTTTCACCATCGATCTCTCAGTGTCAACAGTATCTCTCTCTCTTACCTCTTGTCTTTTGACTCCGTGAGTGGTGGAGTCGAAGATTTTCAATTTCGGGCACTTTTGCCAAGAATTTCTTTACTTGCACTTCACCTTGTGGAGCTCTAGTCTTGCTTGTTCGTTTGAAGTTTCGATTACTTTAAGGCTCTGCGTGATTATAGGCAATTGGACGGACAACGGTAAGGCCGTTATCCCATGCCTAGAATCGATGATCTTTTTGACAGCTCAGAAGTGCACGGTTTTCTTTAAGATCGTCTGTGGATGGTGCTATCGGCTATAGATCAAGAGCAATGAATTACTTGACCACTTTTACGGACTCGTTACGAACCTTACGAGTTTTCTTGTCCTTACTTCGGGATGACAATCGCTGATAACTTTCATGAACTTGATGACTCAGTGCCGCCGTGTCTGCGACAAGTTAGAGTGACAGTCTTAACAGTTGACACGGCGTATTCCCAGTGCAGGAGTAGATCATGCAAGAGAATATGCATGATTTACGTTGAAGTTTAAGAACTTTTCAACTTTTGCCGGTTACGACCTAATCATTGTCTTTCTTGGGACATGTGATTCTGCCGGAATGTTCTCTTGTCGATCCCAGGATAGGTTTCTTGTGGCGGAGATCTGGGAGCGACCGCACAAAAACGTTACAAGATTCGAACTTTCTTGGCTTGCTCGGTTTTTTACCGGCGTTTCGTGAAGGATTTCTCTTTTGTTTCTCGCCTTTCACGAAACTTGCCGGGAAAGAAACGTTAACCTTAGTGTGGAGCAGCGACCACGAGCAAATCTTAGGCACTCAAAGTTGGTCTTACTCTGTTCTTTGTATTAGCACTTCCAACGGCGAGGCGGAGCTGTTGTGTTCTACGATGTGCGTCAGCGGCGGGTTACTTTCTGTGTGCTATGCAGGCATGGATGGATAATCGCTCATGCCTTCGGGCGGCCCCGAAGCCGCATGAGATGAATTATCATACCCATGATTGAGAAGCTTGTTCCATGATATCTTTGCTCAGAGTTTCGGCGGCATTTTCTCTTTTGGTGAGACGTGTTGACCGTTCATGCCACCAAAGGGCGGGGCGTCTCATTTTTCTGGGAGACCTCAATCGTCAAAGGAGTTGGATGTAGATGGGTGACTACGATTGCACTTTCGATTACCACTTCACGGTCGTGCAAAACGTAGTAGCAGGTAAACTCACATCGAAGTCCTTGGACAGCAGTGCCTCTTCGGTTTAGTCGTATCTCTCTTTTGATTGAACTTGAGCTGGGTGTCACCTTGACTCGTGGTGACGTCGAGATGGCGCTGATGTGGCCCCGTTCGGCTCGAACAATTGTTTTTCTTCACTACGTCTCTTTCGAGGGAGCTTGCTTGGGAGACGTTGTTATGATTTTGTACTCCAATCTACCTCATTGAGCTTCTTATGGAAATTTCGGGGACGAAATTTTATAAGGAGTAGATTGTAACATCCGTTCAAAATTTAAATTATTTTATTCTAGAGAGAAATGGCGTTTTTTACCCTTGGGTTGACTTTCGGTTGACTTTTGCGCGTAATTCGTACGACGTATCCCTTGTATTTTCTTGACGTGCTCGTCGATACGGAGTCGTAAAGACGCGGCGGACAGTCGTTCGGACTCAGAGCAGTATTTTCTGAGGCGTTGATTTTCGACGTTTCCTAGTAATTCACTTTTAGTTTGGGGCCCATTTGGCGCGAGCACATGGCCAATCAGTTTCTGGGTTTGTGGTGGGTTTTTTGGCTCTGTGGCCAGGGCCCCTTCTCCCTTTCTTCTTCTTCCTCTTGTTACGCCAGGACTCCAGAATGTGTGGCCTTCCCACTGCTCATTTGGCTTGCACCTTCCACCAAAACTTCGACCAAACAACCTTGTGCATCGAACCCGGTGTGGGTGTCCGAAGCACGGACATTCGAACCCAAAACCCGAAATTTCCTCAAGCCACCCCGTGGCCTTTTCTTCAATGACCCGATCCCAAACCACATCTGCCGATCACCATTGGACTCCTGGATGTCCCAAGTACCTTGTTCAAGCTAGGATGATCACGTTTGGCCAAGAATCGAGGAAACCCAGATCGGCCTTTTTGCACCATGGCTTCTTCCTCTAATTTCAGGCCACTTCGGCCAGTTTTGGTCCCCAATTGGTACAATCTTGTTCCACTCATCTCAGCTTCATTTTGGTACTTGAATCGTCCAATTTGGACTTAAACGAAGAGAAGTTATGAAGCTCTGAAATTTTATGACAGAAACCAAAATTTCCCGAAACACACCTGTGGGGATGGCCAGGCGCGTCATCGGACACAGTTGGACAGCCTTCAGCGGCGTCGGCGAACCGGTTCGAGCCGGACTTTCTTGGCGTCGGCATTGACCCGAGCCGGCTTGGCGAGGCAGCGTTAAACGGCTTGTGGCCGTGTTGGCACGGCTTGGCCCAGGGCCGGTTGGCCGCTCATAGGCTCATTGTCCGGCTCGCAGCGTGAGCGCGCGTGGAGGAGGCTGCCAGCGTGGAGCCATAGGCTCCGACGCTTCAACCGCGCGTGAGAGGGCGCGTGGGGAGGTCCTTTTCGAATCTGTTTTCACGGGTCGACTGCATTGGCGTGTGCCCTACCTGGGGTAGTATGCATGTTAATTTTGAGGTGTTTTGGACCTCCAAATTGCAAAAGCAAGGGATAGGTGTAATTAATTCGTTAATTACGTTCACCTTTTGAGTTAATCATTGTCATAGGTGATTTCTCATATAGGTGGGGCCTATCCAGGAGGACTACAGGGCTACCCCGGAGACGAGTACTTCAACTAGGCTACCTACGAGGTGAGTGAGTGGGTCTTTGTTTGATAAATATATATATATATATATATATATATACGTATGGTTTTCAACGCTTTCGTTGCTTTGTTAGCGTAGTGCATATTGCATTACGTGTGTTGGAGTACAGAACACTCGTACTATTTTGCCATGCATGTTTTTATCTTGTTGCTCATCGGTAGATGTATACACCCCCGAGTATTGATACTGGATCTTGTGGCCGGGACTGGCCTTGACGTTTGGAGTAGTCCTTGTCGATGCCCCAGTTGCACCATTGGATCCATTGTAGGTACTAGCAGCACATTCCTAGGTTGCATTAGGCAACTCGAGCTTGTGTTTGCACTTTGTGCACGAGTGCTTAGCGCTAGACTCGCCGTCATTGTGGTACTCGGCGTATTACTTGCCTTCCCTAAACTGTTCCTTGTGGGATTTAGCCACTTGGGCATGTGTGTTTACATCATGATTTGAGCAAATGTCATTAAATATTAGCGGGGAGTACCGCGTGTTTTCTGACAGTATTTTGAGGTTCATGCCTACGGGTATGACGTATTTTCTCAAATTATACTTGTTTTCAACTAGAAGAGAAGTTCTAAACTTTTGAAAACAACGGTTTTATCAAACTTTGCTTTTGACCCACTCATCGTTTTATGTTTTGCGCCCCTCCGGAGTTAGTTGGTGGGGAGCCTTACGCGTCGATGGCGCGGTGGTATGACAATGTAGGGATTTTCTACGTTTGTAGTAAATTTGTATCCCTTACCCTACTCTCGTTGTGTATTCTAACAATTCTTCCTTTCTGTTCTTACTATTCAATATTCTACTATCCTTTATTCTAAATTTTCTTTTGGGTCACGCTAACGCGTGTCGGCCAGCACTTCCGACACCTGGCTCGTCCAGGATCGGGATGTGTCATATTCATTCCTTATTATCTTATTAATTAAATATTTGATTGAATTATCTTATTTCTTTTCCTCTCTTCTCGGCAAATAGCACAACTCCACTTCTTTTTTTTTTCTTTTTTTCATGAGATTAACTCTCCTTTTACACCAACATCCTGCTACGCTACCAACAAATAGGAAGGGAAAAAAAACCACCAAATGGAAGAAGAAAGAAAAAGTTAGAATTGGGTGGTGCTTATGCTTCAACTTATTGATAATGTGTCAAATTAGTTGGAACCAAATTTATATTAATGCCAATCAGTTGTTTACTTTGATGAGGAGATAATTAGAGAGAATAAATGGTAAGTTTTTTGCTTAATTAGCTTAATTGTTTTTCTTTTACACATTATTTTTTTTTTGTCAAACACATTAAATAATTAAAGAGAATAGACTAACTATAGTTATATTTTTAAACACGTGGGAGGAGAGGTAACGGTCACTCTAGATTAGGGGGGTGAGCAAAAATGGACTCTATCTTAGGAGATGAATAGGGAGTGTGATTGGAGATGAATTTTTCCAAATCCTCTGTAAAATTTAGCTAGGAGTTCATTTGGGGAGCCCATTGGAGATGCTCTAAGAGGGTAAAAAAAAATCATTAATTTGTTGAGCCACTTTTCTATCTTGAGGTAGCACAGCCATTAAGAACAAACACAAGTTTTTTGACAGGTGGTGGAATACTCTGGCGGTTAGGTAATTTCTCTTCAACCTATTGCGTTCCAAGTTCAAACTATCTCTTTTGTCCTTAGCATAGATTAGTTGTAAAATGTCGTTTGTACTAAAAAAAACATAGCTTAACAGTTAATTAAATTGTACGGCCTTACTTGAACATGATATGTTCTATAGGATCGTATCCTTTCTAAAAATTGATCGAGGTGTTAATCGTGTGATGACTTGTCAGTTTAGGCTTGTTTATGTCAATTTATAAAACCTAAGGGCCTAGCAGTTTGAAAGAATTACGATTATGTGGGGGCGAAGACAGAGAGATATTTATTTTTCAAAAAGAAAAAAAAAAGGACAGAGGGATATTTCCATCGAAATTATATGCCCCATGCAGTGTTAGAAAGATACATACACATAGATACAAAACCAGAAATATAAATATTGGAGTTGGAATTAATAACAAGCCTAAAATCGATTGTGGAAATGGTCGGTTGCCGGCATCAAATTAACAATGAGATCATGATTGATGATCGATGAAGTTGGAAATGGAAACGGGAGATGGAAAGCGACAATTGTTTTGTTGCATACCAACTTACTGATTTACATTTAATTACCGACCCATATATATTTGTTTATTTTTTTTAGTAGATCAATAAAATTAGTAAGTTAAATAGTTAGTTGTTAGAGGAGGAGAATCGGTGAGTATCGAACTTACACCAGAATATATATGCATGATCACTTTCAACCACTGCAGAAAACAGCATCTGCAATATTTATTTAAATTTAGTTAATGTGTATCTATCTCTTTCTATTTTGATATATATACTAAAATTTTTGGTTTGGACAAATCATAAGGGATCGACTTTGTCACCATATCAACCCAAGCTTTTGGTAGGTAATTGGTCCCATATGCTCACTTATCTTAGTCACCAATTACCGGCAACTAGTGCATATTCCCATGTGCCTCTACACAATTTGCCCACCAACCCACATCATTCCAAATCGAGTGGCTATTTCAAAACGATAATTCATAAGAAATTAAATTGAAGGAAAGACTTTAGAATCTGGTAGTCAATTTGAATTTTAAATGACTTTAAGATCTTTATATGAAAACCTTTACATATTAGTATATAAAATTATATGTTTATAAAGATCCCTTGAGGATTTCTCACTGTAATTACAGTGCTCGTTAAAAAAAATAACAATTCACTTCCAAAACCTGTATTAGTTACTATTATACGGTAAAACCTGCATGCATGCATTTGTGATAGGTCAATATTGTTATGTATACAATATTAAACAAAAATATCCCCCGCCAATCAGCTGCGCAGGTTATACAGCCATGCAGGCTCTGCTCCACCAAATCGGTGCTCTTCCTTAATTTAGTACGATATATATATATATATACATATACATACATACATACATACATACATACATACATACATACACACACACATATACATACATATATATATATATATATATATATATATATATATATATGCAAGTCTGCATCAAAGGAGGTTTCCTACAACTATTTTGAGTTTGAGATGACTGTCTGCCTACAAAAAAAAACTCCTTTTTTGTGCATAAACAAAGAACAAAGAAGAAAATCAACCGTTGTTTATAAATTTGTTATAATTAAACTATCAAATAGTTGAGGTCACAAAAAAGGTTTGGTCGGCCAAGGCAGGTGCTAAAATAATTGTAGCAAGAAAGAATACGTGAAAAAATTGACATTTTAGATTTATTAGGCTGGTGAAGGGTGATAATTTTTGTTTGGTCAATGTAAGAACATGCGATCGACAATACTGCTTGGTATTCCGTCTTCCTAAACCGTACTCATTTTTATATGCCTATTTTTTTATGTAGTACCAAACAAAAATGTTTCATATATATCACTCGATAATGAAATTAACACAGTGGTGAAGGGGGCGGTAGGATAATGAGTCAAGATTAACACATGTTCAAAAGTGATTCTCTTCAACTTTGTAAGTGCAAAAAATGCAGTAAAATCACGCAACGTACGTTGGTGGTGTGTGTTATGTGAGTCTTTTCCTTGAATTGGTCTAACTCGGGATATTTAATTTCAAGTCGAAAAAAATATGTACTCCCTCGAAGCCCTTGATATTATAGTCAATCGATAATGGACTAGTGTATGGGGTAGTAAGTTAAGATTAAGATAAAAGTTAGAATTGGATCCTAGGTTCATGATTTTTTTTTTTGGGCGATTAGGATACAGTTCTTTTCAATCTAACGAGAAATATTATCTTAATAGTGCATTTTTGTCAAGGTATTTCTTGGACTAGTACCGAGTTGATCTAGTGAATTTTTGCTACCTTGGTTCTTGATATAAACGGACTCATTGTGATCCTTGTAGCACGGGTCAGCTATCCATGCTTGCGTCCCTAAAATGAAAACACACTTAACCTACAAGAAATCAAATTGATTACTTTCCCTAACTTCCATATCCAATTCTTTTTGCTTATCTCTTCCTTCCTTGTGCAGTATATATAAGCTCTTAAATAAGGAAGATTCATATCTAGGAAGATTAATATCTTCTGTTTTGCCACTATTCGTTCTTTAACCCATTCCATAGTACTTCTTCCAAAATTTAATTTATTTTAATCTGCCAAGCCTTCCTAGATTTTATTTAATCCATAGGACAAAAATAATAATTTAGAACTAATCTCGCTTATCATTGCATAATCATGCCTTCCAAGCCCATTTGAAATATTATTCAATATGTCATTAACCAATATTATCTTAATCATATCCTTTTATATTTTAATACAACTGAAAATCTAGATTATATTATTCCATTGAAAATACATACAATAGGACACGTATAATCCAAAGAACTGTAAATAAATAACTCCAAGGCTTCACTAACTATAAACAAAAGCTCTACTTCTATCATTACCTAACACCACAAATTTTCTCTCTTGTGCATGCGGGTTGTGCATAGGTTATGCATAAGTCGTATTAATAAGCATATTGATAACGTATTTTAAAATATTATCATTTTTATATTATTAATATAATAAAAATACGTTATCAATACAGATCATGTAGTGTGCAGGAGAGAATTTCTCCCTATCACCATATTCAAAATCTGATTTTAAGAAAAGCCATCGACATTTTTGGAACCAACATGCAGTACCAAGGTAGGTATCGTGAGGAACCTAATCGCACTGCAATGTCACCTAAAAGATGAACTCTAGTGGGCCAGGCCATCCCCATAACAGCTCGATGAGTTCAAACTCAAACCCAAGGGTTCAGAAAATGGGGCTTGCTACGTGAGCCACGGGTATATATGCAAAGCAACGTTTTTATCGTCTAGTTATTAATTTAATTAATAAGTGATTAATTTAGTACTATATTAAACTTTCTAAACATGGCAAGTCAATATACATATCTATGGTTTAACTTGAGCACCAATTGGATTTGTTGAAGGAACCACCCTACCTAACTGATTATTTCTAAAGGGCAATACTTGTACTCATTCAATGGGAGAACATATTAGAATAATTTATTAATTTGTTATAGAATAATTTATTAATTTATTTCAATAAACAAATGTCATAATTAGAATAATTCATATTTTAAAGACCATCTTTATCAAAAAAATAATTTAATTTGGAGACCGTTCAGCTATCCACGTGTGTTGAACAGAACTACGGTTAGCATCTTCATGATACATCGTTCATTTATTTGATGCATATGGATGACTAAACGATCTCCAAATTGAATAATTTTTTGCAAATATGATCTTTCAATAATAATAAAAATATCGTAAAAATACGTTAATTACAAGTGAATAGACAAGTAGGTTCTCCGTAAGATATATACAAGTATTTTCCATTTCTAAATAGGGTATAGCAAGAAAATAAAATTTTATTACCATGGATTCAGACTTTTTGCTCCACAAGTCCTTTTCAAGTATATATTTTCCAAATACTTTTTTAATTCAGGATTCACAGTAAAAGTAAAGAGATATTATGTGTGTATATGTAGGCACAACCAATATTAATATTCATAATGTCCATAGTGGATGCACCAAAATTTAACATAGTTAATCATGCATTATTTAGTGGGGAAGTATTCCATACATTGATGATAAACTAACCTCTGATCAAATTTGACATTTGCCCCGCCTGCATTTTTAGATTTGGCAACTCCACCACCTTGCTTGACTCGTGGATGTTGCAGATCCAACTTGAGCAGTGTCCTAACTCTTCACCGAAATGAGTCGACCATTGGTTCCCTTCTTAGAGTAGTTTAGTTTAGTTTAGTTTTGTTGTCTCGCCTAGCAAGTGTTGTGGTCGCGCTACAACAGTGGCTGTATATAGTTTTTGCCTTGAGCAATGAGTTATGTGGTCGCATTTACCTACGATGACTTTATGTGGCGTCACTATTCGGCAATGACCTATTGTAGTCGCCGATACAAATCTGTTGCGTCTATCGTTTTGTGATAGATTAGTATGGGTGATGTGTGTAGTTTTCGTACATGTGGTATAACTGTTTAGGGGTTTACTATAATTGTCTTGTTTGAGCGAATTCATTCCAGATCATTTTTTTGGTCATTTGAGCCTTGAGTGTGGTACCCAATCTATCGTTTCTTGTCCAAAAAAAAAAACTAATCCCCTCCCCATGCAACTCTGGTATCACATGAAGTGGCAGCACACATTTGGCCCCCGAGTCAAATGGTATGCTAAAGCAGAGCGGGTGACCAAACTATATAAATGCTTGTTATTTTAGGACAACATCGATTGAGGAGAAGACGAAGCTCCACGAAGACTATATCTGGTCTATATGATGCAAGCGTGTGACTACCTCCATAAATGAGTGTCATTGTTCTCACATCATCAATTTAACGAATGAACAAAAGGTCAAATAGTTTGAAGCCATAAATTGATATGATTACAAAACTTTATGGTGCAATATGAAAAATTAAATTCTTTCGGTCTATTTTGAAAATATTTATAAACTTGAAGAGTATAAAATATAGTTCCCATTAAGATTACATGTCTTAAATAACGATACATTCTACTTCGTTGATAATCTTAGCTAAAAGCAAAACAACATGGGAGAAAAATGTCTTTAGAATTATTATTTACTAAGTATATCTAAAACCAAAAGTCACAAAAGAAAAAAATTGACACATCCCGACCCGGATGTACACGTGGACACCCAAAATTCGGATGTGCTGGCCGACACCACGTAGGGTGACGAAAGCCAATTTGAAAGAAATAAGAAATAAATTGAACAATCGAATACCAAAGTGTACACAAATGTACGGGCGGAAAGAATTTATACAATAATAGACGTACAAAGTACGGAATACAGAGAATTTACAATTACCAAGAATTTAAACACTTGTCCAACCACCGCCTCGAACGTCGACAGCTCCAGCCACTAAACCTGGAGGGGCGCAAAACAGAAGGTTGAGTGGGCCATAAATAGTCATTTTTGTGAAAACCTTTCCTTTCTGAAAATAGTAACCCCTTGCCGTCAAAATCAAGTAATTGATCGGAAAACCATTTCAGAAAACATACTACAATAGTAGGTAGAAAATCAAGGTAAGTACGGAATTATACTTACCGTCCGAAACGAGCAGAAAGCCACCGTTCGGCAGAAAATACATTACCCGAAAGTTCGTAAAATAAAGATATACGGGAAACCCGTAAATCAAATAAAAGTCTCCGTGGCATCAGTGAAAACCAGTGGTAAAATCACAATACGAGACTATAAGATAAACGCTCGTTTAGGTATGGCAAACACACGAGTTCATACAGATGTACTCTGTCATGAACAGGCTGGGTGTATAAATAACGGTACGCTCATGTACTACAATCACGTGAAGCTGGCGCTTATGCGCATCACAACGAGTTCGAGTCGCCAAGGCGACCTAGAACAGACTGGCACTTGCTATGGATCCATAGCGAGCGTATCGGTGCGTGTGAACAATCACGTGAAGCTGGTCCTGGCCCCGGACAGTACAACTAACATACCACAGAATATTTTGAATAAAACAAGGTGGGGTAATTTCCCTATAAGGGATAAACCTCAAAATAGTCAATATATAAGGTATTCTCGAGTGCCGTACCCCGAAATACCAAGCGTATAACTAATAATACGTGAAATACCAAGAATACGCCACATGGGTACCAAGGTATAAAAATACCAACTTAATGGTAAACTAGGTGAACCCAAAATACGGTAGAAATTTTCCATTTCCAAGGTTCACCCAAATACGGCCCAAGGCCCGTCAAACGGGTATAAAAACCCAAGCGCACAAGTAGGGAATAAAATAATTAATTCCCTAAAATCCCCCCCTAAAATAGGGCCGGTTTGATACTAACGATAAGCATACAAAATGATACGGAAATCACCAATTTAATGGTATAATTCCCAAATGGAAATATAGGCCCAAGCCCACTAATTTCCAAGGCCTAACAAATACCGAGTCTATCTAGTAAACCAAGTAAATACCACGAAGTACGAGGTCTACTAAAAATACGAGATAAATACCGATTCAAAATCATTTAATAGTGTAGGCAATATACCAATATAATTTCCCAAACTTAAAACACATTTAAATAATATAGGGAAAGGGCCCACTCACAAGAACCTTGCCGGAAAGTCCAAACGTACGTCCTCCGAACGCCACGGGTCGCCAAAACCTATTTTAGAACACCCAAGATTAATAAAGTATTCGAAAATACGAAGAAAACGGCGTTCGGAAACCCGAAAACGTAGTTTCAGGGTCGGAAACCCAAAAACCGCTGCCGTTGGCCGCCGTGCGCTGTCGCACGCGCCACCACACGCTGCCATTTGGCCTCACGCGCCGCCACGCGCGTCTGTGAGGTCACACGCGCCTCCACGCGCCGCCACGCGCGGCTGGAAGGTTTCCACGCTTGGCCATGCTCCACACGCACCGGCTGGTCGCCGGTGACACGTGCCGGTCACGCGCCGTTACTGTGCAGTTAGAGTTAACGGAATATTCTAACGGCGTTAGAATATTCCGTTAACGCCGTTTAGGTTAACGGACGGAATATTCCTTGGAATATTCCGGTCCGACCGGGTTGAACCGGTTTGCTGACATCAGCAGGACCGGTCTGACCCGGTTTGCTGACGTCAGCGCCGGTCACCCTCAACCTTTTTCCGGTCGCCGCCGGCCGCCGTGGCCGGAATCTGGAAAATTTTGGGCGGAAAACTGGGAAATTTTCAGAGCTTCATAACTCTTTCATTTCAGGGCCAAATTGGACGATTCAAGTACCAAAATGAAGCTAGAAGTGAGGAGAATGAGATTTTACCATTTTGGGGGCCAAAAACTGGCCAGAAGTGACCTGAAATTTGAAGGGAAGCCATGGTGCAAAACCGGCCAAACTTGATCTCCTCGATTCTCGGCCAAACGTCGCCATCCAAGGCTTGAGCAAGGTCCCTGGGACTTCTAGGAACTCAGTGGTGATGAGTTTGATGAGTTTTAGGCTCGATTTCATCGAGAAAAGGCCGATGAGAAATTTCGAGGTTCGTCGGAATTTTTCTGGGTTTTCTGGGTTTGAGTTGCAGGATTCAATTCGAGTTGGTTGTGATAGCTTGGCCATGAAAATGGCCTGGTGAGAGCTCGGGGAGAGGGAGAGGAAGGAGCTCGGGTGTGCAGAGCACTTTGGTGAGCTTTTGTTTGTTGTTCAGTTTGCAGAGAAGAAGAGAGGACACGGGTCAAAGGCCCAGACAAAATCCCAGGAAATCTGGGATAGGCCACATGGCCTGCAGGTAAATGGGCCCCAGCCCAAACAATCCAAAACTGCCTAAAAATAAAATACGAGAAACGTCGAAAACCAACGCCCGTAAAATATTCGTTCGGAGTCCGAACGACGTCCCGCTCGCGTCTACACGTTCGTAGCGACGAGCACGTCAAGAAAATACAATTGGAAACGTCGTACGAGTTACGACGCAAAAGTCAACCGAAAAGTCAAGCAAGGGCAAAATCGTCACTTCACACTTCCGGGAATAAAATAGTATTATTTTCCGGAACGGAATGTAACAAAAATCATATTAACTTAGCTAAATAGTCAAAGAGAAACCAAAGAAATTTCAAAGTTTGTTTTCTTTGTTAAGAAATTTGGACACATGTACGAGAGCATAAATAAAAAAACCAACGATGAAGGCGGGCAGTATTGTCATTTCAAGCAACAATCGTATGTAAAAAGCCGGACGATATTTTACGTTAAATATTGTCGAGTGCGTCTCAGGCTACACAGTTGGCTTGGCTTTGGGATTCGCAAACATTTGGTCACCATCCAAAACCCAAAAAATACACAACACAGAGAGAGGAGAGAGAGAGCTTCAGAGTCCAAAAGCCACCGCTCTTGCCCATGTTCAGCTCCTTCACTCTCACTCCTCGTTTCATTTTCTCTGGTATATCTCTTCTTCTTTTCTGCAGAAATTTTTGAGTCTTTGATTTGCTTTTGTGGGTTGAGTTTTGACTTGTTAGTGGAATTGCCTTTTGTTTTGAGACTTTTGCCTTTTTGGGTTTTGGATTTTGGAGCTGAAATCAGCTCAAGTTTTCTGCTTTTGGGAAATCAGAGGGTAGAAAGTCAACTGAAAAGTTTGGATGAGCTTTTTTCTGAACAAGGAAGTTGAAGAGGCAGTAACTGCAGCACTAGTGTATTGATTTTGTGGATGCCCTTTTTTTCATAGGAAAAATGAAATGAGGATGTAAATGTATATGCATGCTCTTTCATATATCTCTTTAATTTTAATGGATTTCCAGAAGCACTTTTTTAAAAAGGAGAAAAGAAAGAATCTGAATGAGTTGGGCATTGAGAAATTTTAGCTGCAGTATCAGACTTATCCATGTGATGATTTGTAGGATTTGGTTGACTCAGTCTCTGAAGCATTTTCTGCCTTCTTGTGTTATGACTCATGAGATATTGTGCAAAACATTTTTCTGCTTCTTTTTATAAGTTGGGTATTTTTAAAAATGCATTTCTGGATAAGTAATGTGCGCTCTGTTTTTCTTTTTCTTTAGCTAGTTCAAATTTGATCTCTTCTGGTTATGTTTTTCACGGGGTTGAATCGACCCAAGTTTTTTGTTCCGGTGTAATTGTAGTGCATATATGTATGGCTTGATGATCTTTGTTTTCGCCAATTATTATGTCTATGGTGGTCATACTATAGTTATTTGAGTTTAACAGAATCAATGGGATTCCCCCTTTTCTTATATTTTTGTTTTCAAGTCTTTATAGTTCGAGATAGATCTTTGCTCCGAAAATCCATCTTAAGCATTTGAGAACTGCCTTTTATAGAGAGTATTTAATCTTCCTGATGTTTATAAATAAGAGGACAAGGAGTTTACTGGTATATGTGCACTCACTCGTATGACTTTTACAGATTCCGATGTCGTCATATGGCCTATGAGAATTTTGGAGTGCCTATAATTGTGTAAGAAACCGAAATCTTTGGGACATTATGCATGTCTGGCCCTGCGGCCATTGGCGATAAAGTGGAAGAAGCACGATCTTATGCAGAGAGAACAAAGTCTCTTGATGTCATTTCAAAAGAAGACAGAGAATCCATATTAAATAATGGTGAAGTTGCTGATACTTCTGAAATTGCAGCCTTTAGACTCAGGGAGCTATTACTTCCGAATAGGGAGTCCTATTCTGGACCGGTGCTTGGCAACATCCCTGAAGGGAAGGGAAAATATGTCTGGTCAGACGGCTGCATATATGAGGGTGAATGGAGACGGGGGATGAGACATGGGAATGGAAAAATTATTTGGTCTTCAGGTGCCATTTATGAGGGCGAATTTTCAGGTGGATATATGCATGGCACAGGGACCTACATTGGATCGGATAAGATGACTTATAAGGGGCGATGGCGGTTGAATCTCAAACATGGTTTGGGATATCAAGTCTATCCTAATGGAGATGGCTTTGAAGGCTCTTGGATGCAGGGGTTGCCAGAAGGGCCTGGCAAGTATACATGGGTAAATGGAAATGTTTATCTAGGAAATATGAAAGGAGGGAAAATGTCCGGGAAAGGAACTCTCACATGGACAAATGGGGACTCATTTGAAGGAAGCTGGTTGAATGGCATGATGCATGGATTTGGAGTATACACATGGAGTGATGGAGGCTTCTATGTTGGAACTTGGACCCGTGGTTTAAAGGATGGGAAAGGGTCATTTTATCCAAAAGGCAGCAGACTTCCAGCAGTAGAAGAACTTTACCTGAATGCTTTGAGGAAACGAGGGCTCTTGCCAGATTTAAGAAAACAGAACAACGCACATATCCATCATGCTGGTTCAGGGGATATGGGAAATGGGAAGATTGGAGAGAGCCTGCAGGGATCTCACCGTGCTTCAGCTGATAAAATCTCTAATAGAAATCTGTTAAATTTGGAGCAGTCACATAGAAATGTTTCCTTGGAAAGGCGTTGGAGTCTCGAGGTATCTTTTGAAAAAGTTATTGGACATGATCCATCACTTTCTGAGGGTGGAGAAAAAGATTCTGAGACAGGAATTCCAATCTTAGAACGAGAATATATGCAAGGTGTCTTAATCAGTGAACTAGTAATAAATAACAGCTTTTCTTCATCATCTAGAAGGGCAAAACGGCGACAAAAGAAACTAGCAAAAGTGGTGAAGAGACCTGGTGAAGCGATCATTAAAGGTCATAGGAGCTATGATCTAATGCTCAGTTTGCAGCTGGGTATCAGGTACATTCACTTTTATTACTTTCCGTAAATTCGTTAGATTTGTTCATCTTTGACTTTTATACTTACATTACTTGCATTATTTTGTCTTCATTTATCTTTTGTATCTAATGCATGGTTTTTGATTAGATTATTTTACTTAATTGGTTACTCCCTTCTGGTATCACCAAAGATTTTAAGCAATGCCATCTGTGTCTTTCCTTTCCTCTGTTGGATTCAGGAATCAGGACAAACATGAGATCATTGTGGGGAAAAAAGAATAACATATATATAAATTAGTTGTATAACTCCATGAGAGGGTTTAATTATCTTAAAAGGTTTCTCCTTTAGGGGTGAAAAAAATTTGCTGTCCAATTGCGATAGCCGCTGTTCATCACTTACCTCATGTGCATTGTATATTTTGTTTGCTAATGTTGAATGTGGATTAAAATGTGGCCAGGTATACTGTTGGGAAGATAACACCAATACAAAGGAGAGAAGTCCGGGCATCAGATTTTGGGCCTCGGGCAAGTTTTTGGATGAATTTTCCTAAAGAAGGCTCCCAATTGACACCGCCTCATCAATCGGTAGATTTTAGGTGGAAAGACTATTGCCCTATGGTCTTTAGGTTAGTTGTCCTATCTTGGAATTTTTCTTGTAGCCTATTTGTTTGTTTGATGCATTTACAGTGATAGTCATATTCTTTTCTTTTGTATAATGATGGACCGACTAAAATTTTGTCATATGTTTCTTACGCTGTGTTTATTGTGATTATAGCCATGAACGATTTTTCTTCTGAAAGGTGAAAAAGAAAAGAAATGCCCTTTTATGTTTTATTTATTACATATAGGTATATACAGAATCATTCAAGTGCGGGCATCCGTGCCAAATCAGGCCTATAAACACATACACATATACAACTTGACTAAGACCTTACCCTGAAAAATTGGGTCGTTTACTCATATGCAGTCATGTGTGTGGGTATTTGCTGCCTACAGTTTCCTATTTACTTTATCGTTATTCGTGACATTGCAATATCATGCCTTTTATATCAACTCATTGCAGGAATTTAAGGGAGATGTTCAAGATTGATGCTGCTGACTACATGATGTCTATTTGCGGAAATGATGCTCTTAGAGAACTTTCTTCTCCTGGAAAAAGTGGTAGTGTGTTTTTCCTATCTCAGGATGATCGTTTCATGATTAAGACACTCCGGAAATCTGAAGTTCAGGTTTGTGTCACTGCTGAAGCTTCTGCATCTACCTTTTTTGTTGATGTACATATATTACTAAACGTTTGTGAAGTTATCTTTTTTCTCCGTGTAGAAAATTTCTGTATGAATTCGTTCGTACTAGAACCAGTAAACTTATTCCTTCGATTCTTACTTACACAAGCAAAGAGCTTTATTTTCATTAGCCCTTAAAGCCAAAGAGCCTTAGATACTCCTTTGTGCAGTTTCATGATTTTTTTTTCTCGATGTTAGATGTAAACAAAAACTATAAAGAGAACTGGACATTTGATTGAGATTAAGTTGTCATAGAATTACTGGACTTGTCATTACTTAATTACCATCTCAGAACTTGCTTCATGCGCAATGAGCCTGCTGTTTTCTGGCTTTTATTTTCAAGTAATTTGGTGCTTCTTTCCCCCAAACAAGGTTCTTGATAAATCTTATGTCTATTCTTGAGGACCAGTGGTATCAATTAGTACAACTATGTTCTGACATGTTTCAGTTACGTATCTTAGTGTGCTCATCTTTTGTACACCAACATTATGCTCAGAATTTTATTTTAATTATATGCTTTGTCAATAAGGTAATGTTGTAGCAGAATTGTGATACATGTGATTTAACCGGAGGCCTGATGCGTAGGTTCTTCTGCGGATGCTTCCAAGTTATCATCATCATGTAAGGTCGTACGAGAACACCCTCATCACAAAATTCTTTGGTCTTCATAGGATTAAACCTTCAAGTGGTCAAAAGGTAATGGGAACAGCTCCCTTAGATTCTTATGAGTGCCATGCTAGAAGTGTGTTTACATATTTATGAATTATGATGCCATAGTTGGTTGTACTTTACATTCCAGTGACAGTATTATTTGAGATGCTATAAGCCTGAATCAGCTTGTCTAAGAGGCAATTCTGTAATGAATTCCCTTGTTATTTGTGATGACACTGTCTCTATGAATTTAAATTGCTTCTTGTATTTTAAAGACTGACATTTGCACGTTAAAAAATGCTTTGCAGTTCCGCTTTGTAGTGATGGGAAATATGTTCTGCACAGAGTTAAGAATACATCGAAGATTTGATTTGAAAGGTTCATCCCTTGGTCGTTCTGCAGATAAGATTGAAATTGATGAAAACACAACGCTCAAGGACCTGGATTTAAACTACTCTTTTTATCTGGAACCTTCTTGGCGAGAGGCTTTAATGAAGTAAGTGGGAGTTCTACAATCCAGATGCGTTTTTCACTTTCTGTTTTGCTCTTATTTGCAGTCCATACCTTAGGTGTATATATGACTTTTATAATCTAGGTGACCCCTGATTAATTTTAAGTTTACGAAAACACTCAACCTAAGAATTTATCATAAAAAACATATGTAGTTTCTTTTATTCTTGTTTGTGTTGGTTGTGAAAAATTTAGTCAATGCGGTTTCCAAGTGCCAGATTCAGTACTCGGTTTACTTGTAACAACATTAAGTGGTAACATTCTATTACTTCCACTGTCGTCATTTTTGGCCTGCTTAACATGTATTATTTCTAGCTTTAGGTTCCAATGTTTTCCATTTATTACTTCTACTGTAACTCATTATGCTTTCCTATTCTTATGCAGTCAGATTGAGATTGACAGTAAATTTCTGGAGGCGCAGCACATTATGGATTACAGCCTTCTCATGGGAGTGCATTATCGAGCCCCCCAACATCTGCGGTCTGTCATGTCCTACAATAATACCACTCGAGCTGATGGTTTGGGAATCCTTGCAGAGGAAGGTCAGTGTAGTACTTGACGATGCACGATTTAGCTGTCATCCTCTGTTTCTCGAGGATATACAGAGTTGTTTTTTCATTATGGCTAAAGACTGACATAATTTTTTTTGTTCCCGGTGTTCGAATGACAGAGACTCTGGAGGACGAGATCTCCAGTTACCCACAAGGACTTGTTTTAATCCCTCGTGGAACAGATGATGCTAGTGTTGTTGTGGGCCCACATGTCAGAGGTAGCCGACTGAGAGCATCATCTGCCGGTTATGAAGAAGTGGATCTCCTTTTACCTGGTACAGCAAGGTATGATCTGCTGCACTAGAATGCATGTATGGAGCATATATGTAGACCCCATGCAGAGAATTCGTTTAAGTCTTCTTTTGAAAAGCTATGCATCTGAAGTGAAAATCACGACCAAAGGCATTCCTAATGCGAATGAAATTTATTATTCTGTATGTACACTTGTTGCGTTGAAATAATTAAACTTACTTTTGTCTTTACAACTTATTTGAGCAGACTCCAAATCCAGCTGGGTGTGAACATGCCAGCAAGGGCAGAGCAGGTTCCTGGCGAACAGGGAGACCAGCAGACATTTCATGAAGTATATGACGTTGTGCTGTATCTCGGGATCATTGATATATTGCAAGACTACAACATGGGAAAGAAGATTGAACACGCATACAAATCTCTTCAGTTTGATTCCTTGTCCATCTCTGCTGTGGACCCTACATTCTATTCCCGGCGCTTCTTGGAATTCATCCGGAAGGTGTTCCCTCCAAATGCCTTAACAAGGTAAGAATTTAGTGTCCAGTGCAGAAAGAACCTCTTCTGAGAGTAGTTTTGATAAGGCCTCGAGTTTGCATCCCTCAAGGAGCGTTCGCATGAAGCATATGGCATGCCCGGGGAGTGCATCCGGAGGAGAAGCATCATCGGTTATGCCAGCATTGAGCAGCAGCTGGGTTGAGTCATCATAATGATTCGGTTGACAAATTTGAATTAGTTTCTCTACTGCCTCAGATTTTGCTACTTTCAGAGCGCCCGCTGCTTAATTGCATGTACTTATATCCATTCCGATTAATGTATTGTGTTTAATCGATAGACATCCAAACCGTCTTTTTATGCACATGTGAGCCGTGTCAAATGATTATTAATTGGGAAATGATTTTCGTACTCTCGTTTTTCTACTTGGCCAAAATTTGAACACTCGTGTTTAAGGGCTTGAGGAATTCTAAGATGATATATCTCATGCCTAATGTCTTTATTTATAGTAATAAAAGGGAGAGAAATTTGCTCTCCAAGTAATACAAGTTGTACAAGAAAAGATCTTTTAGATCCTGAGCTAATTTATCTCTACTTAGGATTTATACAATCACACTATGCCAATATTCATTGTAACACCCTCCCTTGAGTGTGTAAATACTCAAGTAGTACACATAAGATCTTCATGTTGAAAGTTGGTAGTTGATGAAGTCGTCTTGTAGGCATTGATGGAGAACATGTGAGTCTCATATAGGGATTTGCACATAATAGTAAGTCTCACCAAAACCTGGTTATGGTAAAACCCAAGGTAGGACAAAACCCATAGTCAAAGGAGAAAAATGTGAGTTAATGCAATGTCGATACTTAAACATTTTCAGGACATAAGTAGTTAGCAAACACACAATGGTATGACCAACCCACAATGGGTGCCTCATCAAAACCTAGTCAGGCAACAAAAACCCAATGGGAAAAATGATCCTGATTGTAGGGAAAATGATACATTCAGGTCAAGTGAGTATACTTCAGGATACTCCTCTTGAGAACTACAAGCGTTGCAAATGAGAAAATTTGTGCATACCAAATCTTCGAACAAGCTTTTGAAAGGTTGACTTCTGCGGTGAGTTCGTGAAGATGTTGGCAAGGTTGTCTTGGATCTGCTTGACTTCAATCTTATGATGCTCATGATGATGTGATGTAAACGCAATATGCTTGGTGTTGACTTCTTGGATGTATCCTGTTATGGTCTAGTCGATACAAGCAACGTATTCTTCATAGATTGTCGTTGGGACTCAACAAAGAATGAAAACCGCAGGTGCTTCGAATATGCTCCCATATACGCATGTGGCTTTGTGTATGGCGATGAGCTTGAAGACATCGCAACTAAGGTCTATTTGGTTGAATGGTGTTGGAGCTACTGGCCTAAACACTTTCCGCTTTGCCAAAGAATCTAATTCGACATGGATTGTTTCTAGTTGACCAATCAGTTCTACGTCAACATTCATCAACGAAACCTAGTTCAATATCGTCGCTTTTCACTATTTCGGGTAGCTACCATATATGTGAATATCATCGATGATAATCTCATTCCAATTCCATAACTCATCCATGCATTCATAATGGACTGAAGACTTCAAGTCTTGCGATAATCCGGATTAATTTCATGAGGTGGAATGGTTGAGATAGCGATCCAGGAAAGAATTCGTTTTGTGCCATGTTTCTTCATTTCTAAGGAGGTGAATCCTTCGAACCGAGTGATATGTAGCGCTTCAAGCTGAGAACAGATTGATTGGCTAGCTGGCAAAGTACCGGGCCGTCCAACAGAGGTGGCCAACTGTCCTTCAGGGGCGGCACATCCTTCGGGGATGTTAACTTGACGTCTGTTATGTACGTCTATTCTTGCAGGCATGTTTGCAGCTGGTATGTGTGATCTCGTCACTTTTGCTAGATTGGAGAGAGCATCTGGAGCAACACTCTAGAATCTAGATTACGAGGAATGAGATGAGACATAGTGGGGACGTCCACAATAATTTGCATCATTCTTCAAGAACGTTGACGTTCTTATCTCCCCCTAATGGCGGGAAAACTGTCTCATCGAAGTGACAATCCGCAAATTGGTGGTAAAGAGATAGCGTGCAAGGGCTCTAAAGAGCTAATTTGAAAGAGAATCATAATCGACAAAGATTCATATCCTTCTTTGAAGACCCATATTGGTACATTGCGGTGGCGCAATATGGCACATAAGGCGCACACTGAAAATGCGTAACTACGAAACATCAGGTTCATACCCAATTACCAATTGTAATGCCAAAATAGTATTGGGTGGCAATGAGCCTCAATCGGACCAACATAATTGCATACAAGATTGCATAGCCCTAGGTAGAAACCGAAAGTTTGGTGCGTTCACCAAGGTCTGGGCGATCAATTGATGATGCGCTTTATGACTGCTTCTGCGAGGCTGTGTTGGGGTTGAACATGGCAAATTCGATGTTCAAAAACCCAAAATACATGCAATACATATCGAAAAATCTTCGATATAAACTCTTCGGCATTATCCAATCTTCTAGACTTTATGGGATAATCAGGGGGGTGAGCCCTTAGGTTAAAAAAGGCCAGGAGTTTAGCATCAATGTGTGTGGAAATATCAACCAAAACCATATTTACATGGTCCGCATTTTGGTTGGATTAGTCCACATTATTCCCTTTAATCTGCTGTGAAAAGAGGATTATGTAGTATCTTTGTTAAGGATGATATAGAAATCCAATTTTCCCAACAAGTAAGCTTGGCAAAGTGTGCTTGTAGGCACAAAATCCTTACTCCATGTAAGGTGATGCGTTGTGTAAGACATTGCATCGTGTGCTTGTCATATGTGGCACGTCCCAATTGGAAGGCAGCCCATTGGCCCCAAAACATAATTTCAGGCTTCATATTTTAGAGGTGATGCAAAGATACTTCACTCTATTTTCTACAGTCGTTACATGATTATTGTTCTCTTGAATATCCTTAAAACTCAATGACGTTCTTCCGGAACGGAGAGAATATAAGGCCACTTAATGGTAATTCAGTACCACTAATACAACGAGGAGTGGTGCCAATGCCCTTAATCAGGTTAGATAGACCTGAATTCGTTGCTAGTTGGGTGATTTAGGTATGAAGTTAATGTGTGTAGTAGCACATTCATCCAGACAACTAACTTCCCCACATTTATATCTTATCACATGTTAATTGAACTCGGTCACATGTATATAAAAAACATGATTCAATTAACTCATATTCGAGGAAAAATCCATAACTAAAACAAACACCAAACTTGAATCTGGGAATGTAAGAAATTGTTCACAAAGTAAACCAAATTTGGATAGGGGGTTCGGGCAACATGGCTTTCCATGTCAAAATTCTGCTTTTCCATATGTGTTAGGTGAACCAAAATTAGTCAATATGGGAATGGTACTTCTCAACAACATTGGTAGGGTTAGTTTTTTTCGTCTCACTTTCATACCTAAAGTTTCATTTTTATGACACTTTCATACCTCCGTTAGTATTTCCGTCAAGTGCTCCGTTAAAGCATGATGTGGCGCTTGACTATGCAGAAACGTGGTACTGTGGGCCCCACATGGACAATTAAAAAAGGCTAATTCTCACTTTACTACCCTCAAGTATCGTAAAATTTGCACTTTACTACCCTTAGTTTTTTTTCGTCTCACTTTCATATCTAAAGTTTGATTTTTTCTGACACTTTTATACTCCAATTAGTTTATCCATCAAGTGCTCTGTTAAATAAGGTAATTTGCACTTTGCTACACTTACTTTTTTTGTCTCACTTTCATACCTAAAGTTTAATTTTCTTGACAGTTTTATACGTCCGTTAGTTTATTAACGGATGACGTGGTAGGACTTTGGCCTACTAAAAAATATAAAATTATTAAAAAACTAAAGAAAAAAAAATAAAACAATAAAGAAAAAAATAAACTCTTATTCTCCAAACAACCAACTCCACGGGTTACCAAGTCCAAATCAAACATAAAAAAAGGAGTTTGGTACAGAGGGTGCTTAAAGTGGAAGGGGGATGGATGTGCAGTGGAGTCGAAGAGGAAGGGGGAAGAGAAAAGGGAGATGTTTTTCTTTTATTTATTATTTATTATTTATTAATTAACTTTTAATGTTTATTGTCCACGTGGCACAAATTTGGTGGGCCACAGATTTGCCAAGTCATCAATTAACGGAGCACTTGATGGATAGACTAATGGAAGTATAAAAGTGTTAGAAAAATCAAACTTTAGGTATGAAAGTGAGACGAAAAAAAAACTAAGAGTAGCAAAGTGTGAATTTCACAATACTTGAGGGTAGAAAAGTGAGAATTAGCCTTTTTTAATTGTCTACGTGGGGCCCACAGTGCCACGTTTCTGCACAGTCAAGCGCCACGTCATGCTTTAATGGAGGACTTGACGGAAATACTAACAAAGGTATGAAAGTGTCATAAAAATAAAACTTTAGGTATGAAACTGAGACGAAAAAAACTAAGGGTAGTAAAATGTGAATTTCACAATACTTGAGGGTAGTAAAGTGAGATTTACCCTTGTTTGTTTCTTTCACACAATCATCAATTCACAATAATATATAACATATATAAAATTAAATGCGAACACAATATTTAGCAGAAGATTGTAATTATTTTAAAAGCGTAAAAATTGGGTTCATGCAATCAAAGCTGAAAAATATTGAAATTAAAGCTGTGTTTTAGAAGTACTTGGATTGTAGATGATGATGGTTGATCGATTTGTAGTAGAATTGACTTCAACTCTAGATTTTCATCTTCAATGCGTTGAATCTCGTTCAACATGAAATAAAAATGAGAAAATTGAATCAATAGAAAATATATTAATTCAATAAAAGAAAAAGTAAATCATAAAAAGAATGATTGAAAATAATAGTCCCCATGATTGTAGATGGCCAAAACTCCAGTATAATTCTCTTTAGCACAGCGTAAAGTGCGTGCTGATAAGATGTTGTGACCTTTATTTAGAGAGAGAAAGAAAGAAGGGCTTCAGGAATTCTAAGATGATATTCCTCATGCCTAGTGCCTTTATTTATAATAATAAGAGAGACAGAAACTTGCTCTCCAAGTAATACAAGTTGTACAAGAAAAAATTTTCTAGATTTCGAAAGATCCCAAATTTATCTCTACTTAAAATTTATACAATCACATTATGCCAATATTAATTAGAACACTTTCGATATTTTTCAATTTAATTTCGCCAATTCTGGTTTTTGGATTGTGTAACTCAAAGGATAAAAGAAGTGCAAAAATCACTTGCAAATTTAAAACTCCTGCACAAAATATAAAAAGGAGGTTATTGACTGAGTGGCAAAATTTGTGGGGTAAAATGATATTCGCAACGCTTTTCTCCTTCTGCATAACCCTATTTATCTTTTAATTGATTCAATCCAAAGGTTAAAAATAAAAAAGTAAAAAGGAAATTTCTAATTTGTAAGTAACTTAGTAGTGAGCACATAAATCCATTTAGAGCATGACCTAACATCCAATACATTGCTTGCAAGTGAAAATGCACAAAAACCAAAAATACATTTGACAAGAAATTGCCACAAGGCAAGTTGCTAAAATACCAGAAGCCCATTACATCTCAATTTCAACCCTATAACACTCTCCACCCAGATACTGCAAATATGTTCACTGAGATGCTGGAGGTTTTAGGTTCCCTTAGCCCATATTAGGAGGTGGTGGGGGTGGACGAAGACCTTGGCCCTGCATTTGTTGTCCCGGAAAGCCTTGTGGAGGGGGCATCGATGGAGGCCTTCCCATTTGAGTGCCAGGAGTGAAATTCGCCATTGTGTTACCAACTGGAGGTGGAGGAGGGGCAGGTGGAGCCCCACCTGGAGGCATAGGCCTAGGGCCATTTCCCATAGGAGGTGGTGGTAATAAAGATCCAGGAACTGGCGGAGGAGCTCTAGGAGGATTTCCCATTGGTGCACCAGGCGGCAGTCCTTGTGGCGGAGGAGGAGGTGGACCTTGGGGTGGTGGGGGCAAAGGCCTTGATGGAACACCGGGAGCACCTGGGCCATTGGCTGCAGGAGGAGGTTGCGGTTTGTTTGCCTCTGGTGGCTTAATTTTGAAATATAGCTGCAACTGCATATTGGTACATCCAACACAGAAATGGGAAGAAAAATTCAGTCAACAAAAAGCATAAAAGAAAATCAACAAAGCAAGACAGTGACCGAAAGCAGGACTTCCACATAAAAGTCCTTGATAACATTAACACTTCAAACTCAATACTTTAGAAGAAAATCCTGTTGAGTTTCCATTGGGAGGACACCAAAGTAATTTCACAACTAAGAATCAGTAAGAACACGACTAGTGGCTAGCTGAGGGGTTTTTTTTTATCCAGTTGAACACTTGAAGTGCTTTTTCCTATAAAACCTAGAGTTTGCCAGGATTTTTTTTTTCCTTTTCTAATTTTACTAATAAAAAATAAAAGAAAATTCCAGCCTGATCTAGTGAGTATGCAGCAGTTTATGTAGATGTCACCAATTGGTGCCAACAGTCAAGAGACTCAAGACCAAAAATGTGATCCACTTTCCGAATCAAATAATCTTTCTTAAGTTAGATTTTCCATAGGGCCGTTTGATAACCATTTCGTTTAAATTTTGAATTTTCATTTTTGTGCTAAGATAGAAGGGAAATACATGGGGAAAATGAGGGACATAGAAAAGTGGAGGAAGGATGGTGGTGGAGAGATGTAGAAGAAATGTACAAGGAAAGACACACAACGAAAACTAAAAACCAAAAACTAGTTTAAGCTGATTTCAGTTTCAAGAATTTGATTTCATTCATTCTTCTTTGTTTCTTCCCTTCCCTCCTTTCCCTCCTTTCCCCCATATACTCTCCCTATTTCTCAAGCACAAAAAGTGAAAACTAAAAAGTACAAAGTAAAACATTATGGTTATCAAATGGGCACTAAGGTTTTAGGTTCATATATCTTAAAACAACCACAGACAACCACGAGGTTGACAGCCCAATGAAACACTCTAACTATTTCTTGAAGTGCAGAAAAAAAAAACACGAATCGGTAGGGTTAGAAAACTAACTGTGAACATTTTTGAGTCTGGATCCCAATGTGAGAAAAACTTATCAGTTTTGTCGATCTCAATGTTAGGAACCTGAAACAGAAACAAACGTGCAGACACAATAAGTGTCTTGAATCTAACAATATAAAGAATGAATGAATACCCAATGCATAGACGATGAGATATACCTTGAAAGCAACTATCTCGTAAGGCTCGGCCGCAAACAGAAGATACTGATACCTTTTGTCGACGGGTTGAACCCTCTGTTCATGAAAAGTCAACATTTAAAGAAAAATCAAAACGATTCACTTCAGCATTTTAAATAAGAAAAATGAGTAGAAGAAGAGGACAGCCATAAATTGCAAGCCACAAACTCAGATTAAATAGATATAGCCTACCTGCTCATAAGATGACATAAAACGGTGCCTTGGCTTTGTATTATCTTCAATCTCAGGATATTCAATCTGCATAGCATACAAATAGTAACACTATTAGCTAGGCCATTGTTTAGCAATCCACATATCCTTGAATGAGAACTCGTTAAATAAATATACCACAATGAATACACACACACCTGGAAGAGAAGAGACCTCTGCTTTGTTTCTCCATCAAACTGCTTTGTCACTCGATACCCCGGCCTACCAATTTTGACTGCAACCATACATTAAAGGATATACTTATAGTTAACTCTGCTGGCAGAACTACACTACGGCTACCATGGACTATAGTCCAGGTAGCCATTTTAAAATTAAATAACTTTTTTTATATATTATACATATATATGTTAAGGTAATTCACCCCAAATATCTTATTTGCCCACCCAAATTTAACCTAGTAATCCATTCCCCACTCAAATTTGTAGCCATTAAGCATCCTAAATTAAAATTCTTGACTCAATTAATAAACATAATCGCGCAGTAAACACTCATGCTTTTAACTCTTAACCCTAAACTCTCCATCTTCTCCTAATATTCCCTAATTTTTCAAATGATTTGTCATCAAGATTCTTGTTAGCGGCCACCATATCACCCCTTAAAATTTAGCTAGCTCACCTTTACAAAATTTCTGGTTCCGCCCCTGGTTAACTCAACCTAATTTTCTTGTCCAAAACACATTCTACTCAAATGCACCAGCTGTGCCAATCAGTCATAAAATCCTAAAAAACCCAAATCAAACTAAATAAAAAATATAAAACCCACATTATACATTATAAACAACTTTACATGCCCACCAAGCGTTCGACGAAATGCGTGTGAAAAAATTATGAGATACATACCCGTCTTTCGCACATTGACCTTGCGCTTGTGCGGCTGGGGCTGAGCAGGAGCCTCCTTAGCCTCGCGAGCAGCTCGTTTCGCCAAATTGGTCTGATGGCGCTTGCCCTGTGTATGCGCCAAGTAGTTGCCCTCGTTGTTGTGCAGCGTTAGGCAAAGCTTACACTCATAGCTACAAAAACCAACCAACAATAAGCAACAATTAGATGGAAAGCAGTGAAATTTGACAAAAAGAGATAAGAGGGTCACACCTCCCAAGGTGATTGCGCATGAAATAGGGGTCTTTGGCGAGATCGATGGTCTCGAGCGCGAGTCGCCGGAGACGCTCGCGGCGGTCGATGGCTTCGTTCTGTGCAGAGGCGGCGCCGCCGCTGCCGGGCTTTGAACCCCATTCTCTGTCCATCTTCTCAGTTGTCAGTCACCGACTATTCCTCTCGGCCTCGACGGGTTTAGGATTTGGGAGAAATACCCAGACAGTCACAGTAGTCCCGACTCGCTGCCCTTTTTTTCTGTGTTTTTGTGAAGGAAAATCTGGAAATTAATATTTTTGGGCTACAAGACTTATGTATAGTTTACAATTGGGCTAGGTAGAAGTTAACTCAGGCCCATTTCACCCATTTCTTTACTTGGGTAATTGGGGCCCAAAAGGGTACCTATATGCCATTTAAGAGAGATTTTTTTTACTTATCCACTTATGTCCACACCACTATTTACCCTTCTCCTACTATACGCCAGTAATTGTTGACTCCTCAGGTCAATCTTGATGCTGTAACAAAACTTGACAGCTATCTCGAAGGTCTCAAAGTTGTGGGGGAAGTCGAAGGGAATTCTTGGATTGCGTCATCATTTTCATCAATTTGTTCAACAATCATCACATCACATGAGTTACACAAGAGGCAGGAGGGGATGGGAGGTGAGAGAATCCTCCTCCGAATGGGACTCAAAGACCTCATTTAAAAACGTACATGATGTTGAGAAAAAAAAAAACAATGTACAGAATGAGTACTACAATACTAAATGGTTGTGTTGACCCTAAAAATTACACAGCCTAAGTAGCGCACAGGCCGAAGTAAAAGGAGCTAACTACGTCCTTCAGTGCCATGAGTGTTGATGCGGGCATGCCAGTTCGCCACCGAGCTCGGCCAAGGGAATAACTTGATGTGGTGGTGGTGTAGAATGCGCTGCTACTAACTTTTGAACCAAGCGATCTTGGCCGAGGAAGGAACACTCTCGGCTGGGTAATAAAACCTGAAGACAAGGTTATGCAAATCGCTCTGAAGTTTTGGATCTTCTACACCGGGCTCGGCAGCCTCAACTATATTAGTGAGAATATAGGTGCGCCGAACTGGTATCAAACTGTAAGGACAAAGATACTTGAAGAAGATGAGTGTCTTATCGTAAATGTAATTCGGCCGTTTGAGTTCTGAACTTTAAAAGTAACTTGTGAGTAGCCAATCATAAAACACCTCACTTCGCCAAAAGGCTGATGAGATGACCTCGTTCGGTAAGAAAATCAAGACTTATCGCCGGCAGAGACTTAGGATAAATAGATAGTCGCAGGAGGAAGAATCACCGTCTATCTAGTCGGTTAAGACTCCTTCGGTAAGCTGATTCTGCAGCTCCAAACCCTTCTATCCAGTTGGTCGTCGTCCGTAGGCTGCCAACTCAAAATCGTCTATCTAGTTAGAATTTGTGCCTACTGTTAGCAAGTCAGTTCTTTCACAAAGGGTGTGAGAGAGGTTTCGCGTAGAGCGTTGATTTGAAGGTCCCTTTCATGTTGCACCATGTATTGTATTTATATTGCAAATCTACTTGGTGGTCACGTTGTATAGTCGATGCCATGAGTACCAGAACACCTTGAAATATTTCTACAAAATAACCGTGTTGAACTCCAAAAGCAATCCAATCACATGCCAAAGATCATCGTCTTGATTCTCCAGCAGATAATTTTGATATACAACATTGGTTGAAATTAGTTTATTGAGATGAGACCACATGGTTACCCATGCATACCCATGCAACCATATCCTATTTGTTCTTCCAAGTTTCCAACCGACTACCAGGAGATTCCAAGAACCTTTAAAATGTGTGGAGGATGTGGCAAGAATAGGTACAAATAGCCCCATATAAGTAGCCCGTATAATTGCCAAGAAGACTTCTAGATAATCTCAACTACCATATGTATTTATGATGAACAAAACCATAATAATATATCTAAAAATCATCAACGATCATCTTGATTTTTTCTTTGATCCAAAATGCCTACAATATATGGGTCGAATGCATGCAAAAGCGGGTCCAAACATTGCCCTCCAATTTCCTTGAGCTTCGGCCCATAAGCCGAATGGTTAAGGAAATTGATTTGTTCTTCTAACTCATCAAATCCCGACTCTTAAATAAGCTATTTCGGTCTGAACGATACTCAGCCGAAAAAATACATAATCCTCCGCCACGACGAGTACTGAACCCCACCGAATTCGACAGAACCACTCCACATAGATGAAAACATTCGGCAAGTAAGGACAAATCCCACCAAATCGTATGTTGAAGTCCAAAGCCATGAAATCCATGAGCCAAACCAAGGCAACAACCTTCTTGGTTCCCCGCTGCCTCTCACCGTCTCTTTTCCTTCTCTAAGTCAAACTCTTTATCTCAAACAGCAAATACTTCTGATGCAAGTCTACCAAATTTACCAACTGCTACCATATATCACAGCGCCGTCTTTCGGCACCGAGATTAAACATTATATAGTATCTGGTATCGACTATATTCATCAAACACCAATTGAGAATTACCATGGCAGCTGTTAAATTTGATTGACCCGTTCCAGCTACGACCAAATTGTTGAGAAGTAAGCTGCTACAAGCTTAAACTTCCAACCTGCAATAGTCAATCCTGCAAATGAAGTTGAAGGGAGCAACCCGATGGAAGCTAAGGAGCAACCCGATGGAAGCTAAGAAACAACCCGATGGAAGCTAAGAAGCAACCCGATGGAGTCAGATGCATTCCGATGACTTCCAAATGAAGCAAGAAACTAAAGACTTGAAGTTTGTTGTTTTTAGTATAGCGTGCAACGGCTAATTTGTTTAGTCGTTTGTTTCTTGTGTGTTTCAGACAGCTACAGCTGTTGGTTTTGTCCTGTATACAGCTGTTAGTTTGTTCTGTCACTTTCATGGTCTGCATGGACAGAACTGTGTCTGTCTGTGTACTCTGTGCAGAACCATCAATGCTTGCAGAAGCAATGAGATTTATATTCATTGTAATTCTTATTGTTCAATATCAAGAAATACAGACTCTTGCTTTCTCTCAAGCTCTCTCTCTCTCTCTGAAATACATTTTAGCTTTCTGAAAATACATTTGAAAGCTTAAAGCTTTATCAACCAAACAATATATGCCTGGTACCATTTCTACATGGTATCAGAGCTATAGGTCTGATTCTTGAAAGGGGCGTAAACTGTGAAGAGATATTCTTTCTAGAAAGTTCTCAGCAAGGGATAAAGGTGGTTCCTATTATTTGTTAGTTTATTGATATCCACTAAGAAAATGGTGGGATCAGGTTCTTCAGGTGGAGATTTACAAACTCCGCAGTTTGTTGGTGCAAACTACGATTTTTGGGCTGTCAAAATGGAGATTATCCTCATAGCACACGACCTATGGGATGTAGTAGAGATAGGGCCACAACCACAGCCATCACAGCCGGTACTCCAGGAGGAAGAAGGATCCAGAGATGAAGAAAGCATGGCTGAGCAAATTCCAGGGGAAGCACCTACCATTTCTAGAGAAGACCGAATCAAAAACGCCAAGGTGTTGAGTCTCATACAAGGAGCATTAACTTATGAGCTCTTTCCTCGCATCAGAAACGAGAAGACTGCAAAAGGAGCTTGGGACATTTTGAGAAGAGAGTTCAGAGGAGACAAAAAGGTAAGAGCTGTTAAACTCTAAGCAGTAAGAGCAGATTTTGAATATATGAGAATGACAGATGGTGAAAGTCTAGATGATTATTTGGCTAGATTTTTTGGAATTATAAACAACCTGAAATCACTTGGTGAAGATGTGCCTGAAAAAAGGATAGTGCAGAAACTATTGATGAGTCTAAGTAGAAGATATAAGTCCATTGTATCTATCATTGAAGAAACTCGAGATCTAGATGACATTAGAGTTGAAGAGAGCATTGCATCTGTCAAGGTCTATGATAAAAGGGAAGACCTGCATGATGAAAGGGATAGGTTAAGGGGAACTGAGAGAGCGCTTAGTAGTCTCAGAGTTGGTAGTAGCCAAGGCACTGGTACATTCAAAGGTCCACAGAGTAGGCCAAATCACAAGTGGCAGGGACAATACAAGAAGGGATCAAATTGGTCTCAGAATGGAAATGTGAACAACAACAATGGCTCAAGCTGGAATAATTATTCTGGAGGAAATTGGAACAACAGGTTCAATTCACAGAACAATCAAGGGAGCAGCAGTCAAAGTGGCGTGAAACCACAATGTCAAGTTTGTCACAATTATCATTTTGGCGTGTGTAGACACAAAGGAAAAGCCAAGTGTGGAAAATGCAACCGGTTTGGTCATATTACAAAAGACTGTGATAGTCACAAGCAAGTAGCCAACTATGCAAAGGAAGAAGAAGTAACCACGGGAACCATGTTCTATGCTTGTCACTCTTCGATTATGCAAGATAGAAGTGTATGGTTCGTGGATAGTGTATGCAGCAATCACATGACATCCCAAGAATCTGTGTTAATAAACATTGACAGATCTGTGACCTGCAAAGTCAAAATGGGGACTGGAGATCTTGTACAGGCAACTGGTAAAGACACCCTAGTGGTTGAAACTCAACGTGGAAAAAGGTATATACATGAAGTTTTGTTGGTTCCAGGTTTGGATGAAAACCTACTGAGTGTTGGTCAGATGATGGAGCATGGGTACTATGTATTATTTGGGGGTAATATGGTTGTTATCTTCGATGATAGTAGTCTCAACAATGTTGTAGAAAAAGTGATCATGGCAGGAAATCGATGCTTTCCTCTTTCATTAGAATCGATAGCGCCTGTTGCTAGGAAGGCATATGTGGTTGAAGATTCCTGGATTTGGCACAGAAGACTTGGACACTTGAACTTTACTAGCATGAAGATGATGCAACAGAAGGAAATGGTACTCGGATTACTGGTTCTGACAGAGATGAAAGATGTGTGTGAAGGTTGTATTTCAGGGAAACATCACAGAAATCCATTTGACAAAGAGAAGTCATGGAGAGCAAGTCATCCACTCGAACTGGTACACACAGACTTGTGTGGACCAATGCAAAATGAGTCCATTGGAGGAAATAGGTACTTCATCACATTCATTGATGATTTCTCTAGAATGTGCTGGGTATACTTTCTCAGAAACAAATCTGATACCTTCAATGTGTTCAAGAAATTCAAAGCCTTTGTTGAATTACAAAGTGGGTTCAGTCTGAAGAAGCTGAGAAGTGACAGAGGTGGTGAATACACCTCACATGAATTTCTGGATTACTGTGCAAGCATGGGAATGGAGAGGCAACTAACCATTGCCCACTCTCCTCAGCAGAACGGAGTTGCTGAGAGAAGAAATAGAACGATTGGTGAAATGGCAAGGTCCATGATGGCTGAGAAAGGAATTCCAGTAGTTTTCTGGGCAAAAGCTGTAAGTACAGCTGTATATTTTCAAAATAGATGTTTCACAACATCTGTGTCGAACAAGACACCTTTTGAAGCTTTCACAGGCAGAAAACCTGGAATAAAGCATATGAAAGTATTTGGTTGCATATGCTATAGTCATGTCCCATCACACCAGAGGAGTAAGTTTGATGAAAGAACTAGAAAGGGAGTCTTCATGGGATATGGAAGCTGTGAGAAGGGATATCGGGTGTATGATCTGTAATCCAAGAAGATTGTACTTTCAAGGAGTGTGATCTTTAATGAAAACAAGTCATGGAATCGGGAGAATAACCAAGTGGAGTCTATCACAATACCCTTCAATCTTGAAGGAAATGGAACTGAAGATAAAGTCAGAGAAGAACAAACTGATGCTACCCAGTTTGATGATTCTAATGGTTCTCATTTAAATGTTGTTGTTAATGAGTCAGCTGAGAGAAATGGAGAAAGCCACAGTCAAGGTTCCACATCTAACTCCACTCCAGTAAAGTTGAAAACTTTGGAAGATAAATATGCAAGGTGTCACATGTGCATTATAGAGCCCGAGAACTATCAAGAAGCAGCAAGTGATATAGCTTGGCAAGAAGCTATGAAGGCTGAGTTAGAGATGATTGAAAAAAATGACACTTGGGAACTCGTTGAGAGGCCAGCTGATAAACCTGTTATAGGTGTAAAATGGGTGTTCAAGACCTGAATGGAACAGTTGAAAAGCACAAGGCAAGACTTGTAGCCAAAGGGTATGCACATAAACCTGGGATTGATTACAACGAAACCTTTGCACCTGTTGCAAGGTTAGACACAATCAGATTATTGCTCTTGCAGCTCAGAAGGGTTGGAAGCTATTTCAGTTGGATGTTAAGTCAGCATTCCTGAATGGTGTACTAAATGAAGAAGTGTATGTTGAGCAGCCTGAAGGTTTTGAAGTGAAGAATGCATCTCACAAAGTCTACAAGTTAAGGAAGGCCCTATACGGACTTAAACAGGCACCTAGAGCCTGGTACAGTGAGATTGATGCATATCTCTCTCAGTGTAAGTTCACAAGAAGCACAAGTGAAGCCACTCTGTATACAAGATCAGATAGTGAAGGAGGTTTGATAATTGTCTTAATATATGTTGATGACATTGTCTACACTGGAAGCAGTGAGAAGATGATGACCAAGTTCAAAAGAGAAATTATGCAGAAGTATGAAATGTCAGATCTTGGACTCCTACACCATTTCTTAGGCATGGGGATACTACAAATTGATCGAGGAGTATTCATACATCAGAGTAAGTATGCCAAGTCCTTACTTGCAAAATTTGGACTTGAGGACTGCAAACCAGTATCCATTCCATTGCCTACTGGTGAAAAACTCAAGAAGGTGGATGGAAGTGATCTAGCTGATGAAGGACTTTACAGAAAAATAGTGGGAAGTCTTTTGTACCTAACAACAACTAGACCTGATCTAATGTATGCTGCAAGTCTGTTATCGAGGTTCATGAGCAATCCTACCAAGAAACATATGGGAGTTGCACGAAGAGTACTGAGATATGTGCAAGGAACCCTCAACTATGGCATTGAGTATGTGAAAGACAAATCTGCAATCCTTATTGGATTCTGTGATGCAGATTGGGCAAGAAGTGAGGATGATAGCAGAAGCATGTCTAGCTATGCTTTTAGCTTTGGCAGTGGAGTATTCTCTTGGGCATCTGTGAAGCAAAATACAGTTGCACTATCTACTGCTGAAGCTGAGTATGTCTCAGCATCAGAAGCAACAACACAGTCAATTTGGCTGAGGTTCGTTCTTGATGATTTTGGGAAAATGTAGACACAGGCAACACCTTTGTTTTGTGATAATATGTCAGCTATATCTATGGTGAAGAATCCCGTCTTTCATCAGAGAACTAGACACATAAACCGAAGATATCACTTTATAAGAAAAGTTCTCCAAGAATGGGTGATTGACCTGCAATTCTGCAGAAGTGAAGAACAACTTGCAGACATCTTTACAAAGGCCTTACCGAAGGACAGACTCAATCAACTGAGATTGAGGCTTGGAGTTAAGCCAGTAAGCAGCTTAGGAGAGGCTGTTGAGAAGTAAGCTGCTACAAGCTTAAACTTCCAACCTGCAGTAGTCAATCCTGCAGATGAAGTTGAAGGGAGCAACCCGATGGAAGCTAAGGAGCAATCCGATGGAAGCTAAGAAGCAACCCGATGGAAGCTAAGAAGCAACCCGATGGAGTCAGATGCATTCCGATGACTTCCAAATGAAGCAAGAAACTAAAGACTTGAAGTTTGCTGTTTTTAGTATAGCGTGCAACCACTAATTTGTTTAGTCGTTTGTTTCTTGTATGTTTCAGACAGCTACAGCTGTTGGTTTTGTCCTGTATACAGCTGTTAGTCTGTTCTGTCACTTTCATGGTTTGCATGGACAGAACTGTGTCTGTGTACTCTGTGCAGAACCATCAATGCTTGCAGAAGCAATGAGATTTTGTATTCATTGTAATTCTTATTGTTCAATATCAAGAAATACAGACTATTGCTTCCTCTCAAGCTCTCTCTCTCTCTCTGAAATACATTTTAGCTTTCTGAAAATACATTTGAAAGCTTAAAGCTTTATCAACCAAACAATATATGCCTGGTACCATTTCTACACAAATTTCCCTAGGACTATTAGCTTCCCAAGTTTCTCGCTCGGGAAGTACTAGACCGAAAATATGCTATCGTCAAGCTTGGCGAATACAAATCATGCTTTCCAGACTAAATTTTCTTGGACCAAAGAACTACCAGACATATTTATGATGAACAAAACCATAATAATATATCTAAAAATCATCAAGGATCATCTTGATTTTTTCTTTGATCCAAATGCCTGTGATATATGGGCCGAATGCGTGCAAAAACGGGTTTGTGGCCGTAATTTAAAACTAAAGAAAGTGGAATAAAATCCAACTTATTTTTTATCCTTCCCTATTTTATTTTGTAGCGAGAAAAACCTCACCATTTGCTTTATAATCTAGTGTTTTTGCATTTTATAAATCACCCACAAGGTTTGGGAGTGATTTGCAAAATGAGCCATTTCAATTTTTGCATTTTACACGACGTGATTTTTGAATTGCACCAATTTAACATCTCCGTCAATTTCACCTTCTAATTAAATGTTAAGTGGTGATATGGCATAGACTTGACCCGCATTTTAAGCACTTGTTGACCGTCAATTTCAATATTTAGTACTTTACTTTTTTAATCATTTTAAGAAATTGATGGTCAATGTGTGGTTAAAATGTGTGGGCCAAGTCTATGTCACGTCACCACTTAACATCTAATTAGAACGTGAAATTGACGGAGACGTTAAATTGGTGCAATTCGGAAACTATATAGTGTAAAATGCAAAAATTGAAACTTTGTGGCTCATTTTTGCAAATCACCTCCAAACCTTGTAGTGTAAGTAGCAGTTTATCCAAGTTTTTAATCATTAAGGGTATTTCAGTACTTTTATATCAACTTTTGGTTATAATTATCATAAACTAAAAAAAATGGTTATAATTCTATATGAGGTTAAAATTTTGATTATTTTTCCAAATTTTCCAAAGTTTTCATGGCAAATTTCTGGTGTAGACAATTACTTTTAAGTACTCAAGCGTTTTGGTCACTTTGGAGTTCTAAGTTTATAGCTCGAACTATGTGTTGGAAAAGTTAGTAATTTGGTTTACGGATTTTTTTTTAATACAAATGTCATAGGGGTTTGGGACAAGTGTTATGATTGTTTTCCTATTATTTAGTAAGAAGACTACAAATTGTTTTCCTTTTGTTCATAATTAGGCCTTTATAAATACAGCATGTAACTTAGTCCGTAGGAAGTCGTTACATGTAGTCTTTTTGTTATGTAGTTATCTTGACAATTTGTTGTTTTTTTTTTCTTTTTTTCAATAGAGTATAAATTAGAGTTTGTAATTATGTTGTCCTTCTTTTTCAATCGTTTAATTTATCAATATTATGCTTTCAAACTTTTTTAATATAGAAGGTATCCCACCATACATTGGTGACGGACTAATACTTGTCCCTATGCAACCCAATTACCACGTGAGGTGAAATCGTATTTTTAGGCCCGAATCAAAAAATACACTTACCATACTTTAAACGCATGACAATCACAACCTTTTCTCATATTTGAAATTTGTATGCATATGTAACACATTTTATGTTGCGGTGTGGTGTTCCTAGTCCATCCAAGTTATGTAACATGTGTGGGCAATGACAAGTATGATATTAACAAATATTCGCACATGGTGCTATATATGGTCATACATACCCAAAAATTGCTAGCAAAAAGTAGGGGTGGGCACTTGGAACCGAAAATCGAAACACGAATCGAATCGGACCGCACCGAACGGTTTGGTTTTGAAACGGTTTTGGTTTCAAAACCGAACCGCGGCAAAGAAAACGATTTGGTTTTGGTTTTGGGTTTTCAAAACCGCACCGAAACTGAAACCGCACCCATATATTAAATATTATGTTTTAAACTTTTAATTAATTAGTTCAATACTTCAATAGTTCAACTAGATAGTTGCCTATCATCCAATTTTGCAGTTCGAGTCCTGAAAGGCTGAAACTCATCTTCATCTTTTCCTTAAAACTCATCTTCATCTCTTCCACAGTCGACATCAGTGCCCTAAACTCGCTGCTTGCATCTCTGCGTGCGACCTGGCTGCTTGCATCTCTGCGTGCGACCTCACTGCTTGCATCCTCATATCCCTTTCATTCACCTGCTCCTCTTTCCAGCTAATATGGTAAGAACTTAGAACTTGTATTAGTTAGTTTAGTTAATAATTTCTAACTAAATTAATTTTACAGTTAGGGTTCGTTTGATACAGAGCTACAGACAGCCTCATTTTTTAATTTGTTTTCTTTTGCAACATCTGAGCATTTGATTTTGATTCATTTTAATTGATTTTCTTCAGCAATATCTGAGAATATGTGCATTCCATTCATTTAAGATAATGAGCATTTCGTATTTTATTTCAGTCAAGATATGAAGAATCCAGCCAGCATAGTGGGATTGGTCACTCTTCTACGGGGGACTCCCCTGAGAAGCCGGAGGACGAGGCAATAGAAATTGACTCTGAAAATGAAATAGACGTTGAAGGTGACCCTGAAAACGACGGTGAAGAATCTGAGGGCGAAGATGAAAAAGTAAGTAACTCTGATTCAAGAGAACCTAGCTGGGTTTGGGATCATTTTACAACATATTATGTGACGAAAAAACAGTCGAAAATCAATGAAAAGAGGGAGAAATATTTGGCCGAAGTAAAACTTAGGAGAGCTAAATGTAATTATTGCCCAAAACAGAGTTGTGTGGGTGACTATGCAGCTGAACCGAGAGTTAATGGCACCACAAGCATGAGACACCACATTGAAAGATATTGTAAATTTTACCAAGGGAATAGAAGTAAAAAGCAAAAAGTTTTGGTTGGGGATAAAAGTAAAGGTAACAATCTGGTTGCTGTTGGATTTTCACAAGAGAGTGTGTTAGAAGCATGTGTTAAGATGGTAGTCATAGATGAGATGCCATTTAGTACCGTTGATAAGATGGGGTTTCGTCTTTTTTGTGCTGTTGGTATTCCATTGTTTAAAGTGCCTTCTAGAAGAACTCTTGTGAGAACTTTTCTCAACATGTGTGATGAATTGAAGGCTTATTTGAAGAAAACCTTAAGTGCCCATAGAATTTGTCTCACTACCGACACTTGGACAAGCACACAAAACACCAATTACATGGTTCTTACTGCACATTTTATTGATCATGAATGGAATATGCACAAGAGGATCATAAACTTTTGTGTTATTCCTAACCACTATGGAACCACAATTGCAAAGTTAATTGAAAGTTGCTTGTTGGAATGGGGGATAGACAAAGTTATGACAATCACAGTGGACAATGCTTCTGCAAATAAAGTTGCTTTGGATCAACTTATGACGAAAATGAATAGGTGGGAAAATTCACAAGCTATTCTAGGTGGCAAGTATTTACATGTGAGATGCATCGTTCACATAACCAACATAATTGTGAGTCATGGGATGAAGATGCTAAATAATGGTCTATTAGCTATAAGAAATTGTGTGAAATTCGTGAGGAGCTCTCCACAAAGATTGGAACTTTTTAGGCAAGCCGTGAATAGGGTGAAATTGACATGCAAAGCAACGGTTTGCCTTGATTGCCCTACTCGGTGGAATTCTACATTTGTTATGTTCGATGTAGCCTTGAAATTTAAGAAGGCCTTTGCTACAATGGCGGAGGATGAAGCAAGTCCCTTATTGACTTACTTTAAGGAAGTTGAAGATGAAAAAGATGAAGATGGTGTGTTTATTGTTTGCCAAACCAAGGGGAGGAAAAGGGTTGGACCACCAACGGAAGAAGATTGGTCAAGGCGGAGGTTTTTGTCAAGTTTTTACGGGTGTTCTATGATGTGACTTTTAGGGTGAGTGCTTCTACACATCCCATGGTTCATACCGGCCTCTATGATGTCATAAAAGTGGAGACTGCCATCAATAACTTGGAATCCCGAGCCAACATGCAAGTGGGTTTACCGTCGGAGCAATTATTGAAGGCAATGGCATCCGATATGAGAACAAAATATGAAAAATATTTTGACTCATATGAATTGAACCCTCTTATTGTGATTGGACTTGTTTTAGATCCGAGGTTCAAGTTGAGGCATGTCACACAACTCTTTAGAAAGAAACTTTTCGATATTACGGCACAATTGAAAACTGAAGAAATAAAAAATATATTGCTTGCCCTTTATGATGAATATGCTCCCAATGTTGAAGGTGGAAAATATATGAAGAAATCGAAAAATTTACAATCACAACCTTCTTCTACCTCATCTAATGTGGCTATGATGGAAGATGATCTAATTGATGAATGGATGCATTTTGTTGAAGATAGTGATGAGAAAGTGGTGGGAGATGAGGTGGATTCTTATTTGTTTGATCCCTTGGTACAAATTACAAAAGAGGAGTCCACAAAGTATTTTAACATTCTCCTATGGTGGAAGGCGAATGGTAACAAGTATCCTATCTTGGCCGCAATTGCAAAAGATATTCTTGCAATTCAAGTTTCGACTGTGGCATCGGAGAGTGCTTTTAGCACCGGTGCTCGAGTGATATCAAATTTTAGGAGTTCTTTAACTCCTAAATCGGTGGAGGCCTTGATATGCATGCAAAATTGGTTGAGGGGCGATAATATTATTACTTTGGAGGATGATGCACCTTCAATTGACCGTATTGAGTTCTATGAAAGTATTGAATCGGGTAAGTATATCATTTGAAGTAAAATAACTTTCTTCGTTTTCTTTTTTCAACTAAACATCAATTATATTTGTTATGTTTTGTATTGTGTAGAGTTGGCCAAACCGGCTTCAAGTATTGCCTCTCTTACTCTTGATCCACAACCACAAGAAGCTCCAAAGCAATCTCAAGGTTCTAATTCACAAGAACCTCCCCTTTTGCGTTTACAAGGTGCAAGGTCTTCACAAGCTCAAAGGCCTCCAAAACCTTCAAAGAATAAGTGTCCAAAAGGAAAAGGAAAGGCAAAGGTTTGAAACTTGAACGATGCAAAGTAAGTTGAAAACCAAGACTTTGTTGAATTCCACGTACCATTTATTTTTTTGGTTGTACTAATGCCATAAGGCATTTTGACATTGAATTTTGTTTGAAACTTTGAAGTTTGAACTTTAGTTGTATTATGGCAACTTAACTTTTCAATTGGGTTGTAGTAAAGTATTGTGATTGGTAATCAAGTTGAATTTTAGTAGATGTGATGTGTAAGGATTTAAAGTTTAAACCCATTGATGCATTGGATGTTGTCTCAATTTTAGTAGTTGTCATTTGCTGCAGTTTTGGTACATGTTAGCTGTTCTTTTTGCTGCAGTTTTGGTGCAGTTTTTTGGTGCAGTTTTGTTGCAGTTTTTGTTGCAGTTTTGTTGCAATTTTCCTGCACTTTTTTGTTGTTGTTTTGCTGCTTTTTTATGCAGTTTTGCTAGATTGTTGCTGGTTTTGCTGCATTTTCATTAATTAATTTATGAGAAAATTAAGACCGTCTTATGCATAAATAGGTGTATATTATAAATTTTATCTCAAAAACCAAACCGAAACTGTTTGAAACCGCATCGAACTGAACCAAACAGTTTGGTTTCATTTCGGTTTTGGCTTCAAAACCGCACCGCAAAAAGTTTCGGTTTCGGTTGTGGTTTCACTCGAAACCGCACCGAACCGCACCGCGCCCACCCCTAGCTAAAAGAGTTCATTTATCATCTTTTCAAAGAGGTTATACGTAGATATACAGTATAATTCTATAATAGTTTTTAGGTATCACCAGTATTACAATTTATCGATATATATATATATATATATATATATATTTTGTTGGAATATGGTTATGATACATAGTTTTCACAATATGTGTAATTATGTGTGAAAGTACACCATTACATTGATTTCGGATATACATATGATCGGATATACATATGATCGTAGTGAAAATAAGTAAATAATATAATTAATTAATTAAAATGACACATCCCGATTCTAACACGCCAGGAGTCGGGAAGTGTTGGCTGACACGTGTTAAGTGACGAAAGCCAATTATGCATGTATAAGTGAAAAAGTGAGTAGATTTAGAGTTGGAAGCAGAATTCAGAGTGCGATGATGGGTAAAACCCATTATTACAGGTGCACAACAGTCAGAGCATAGTAAATAGTGTAAGGAATATAAACATTCACATCCTTGTGAGAATTGATAAGTAAAGTAGGAGCAAATCCTACATAATCCGGAGAAAGTGTCAGAACCACCAACCACAGCCGAAGCAAGCCCACGCCTCACTGGAAATCGAATCTGCCACTAAGTCCTGGAGGGGCGTAAAACATAAAAAGGTGAGTGGGTCAAAAAGCAAAGTTTGATAAAACATTTGTTTTCAAGAGCATACTATCCCCTCGTTGGAAAACAAGTATAGTTTTTGAAAATACGTCATACTCCCCGGTATGATTCTCAAAATACTATAATAGTAGTACGGGTACTCCCTGATAATCAAACTGAATGCTCAAAACACGGGTACTCCCTGATAATCAGACTGACTGCTCATCCATATGTAAACACACAAGCCCAAGTAGATAAGCTACGAGGAACAGGCTATGTATATGAGTAATACGCTGAGTACTACAAGGACGCAAGTCTAACGCTAATCGCTGTGCACAATGTGCGTCACACAAGTTCGAGTTGCTTAGTGCAACCTAGAACGGGCTAGTACCTACAATGGATCCAAAGTTGCGTAGCGGTAATGGGAGTGACATCTCCAAACATCAAGGCTAGTCCTAGCCACAAGACTGAGTATTGATACCCGAGGTGTTATACATCTACTGATGAGCAACAGTATAGAAACATGTATGGCAATATAATACGAATGTTCTACCTCCAACAATCGCATATGATATGAGTCATTGAAAAACCATACGTAATAATACATTTATCAAAACAAAGACCCACTCACTCACCTGTATGTAGCCGGGTCGTAGTCCCCCTGTCCTGGGTAGCCCCGGTAGTCCTCTGGATAAGTCTCACCTATATGAGATATCACTATAGTAATGATTAGTAATGATTAAACTCATAAAGGTTAATAATTAAACCTATCATTTGTTTGCTCAACACGGAGGTTCGAAACACTCCGAAAACTATCATACGTACTGCCCCTAGGTAGTACTCGTCGTCACGAGTCGCCTCGCGTCGACGGAATTCAAAAATAAGGTCCCACGCGCCCCCACTCGTGGCCCACTCGCGGCTCACGCGCTGGTCAACCCTCCAGTCAACTGACGGCGTCAGTTGATGGCATTAAATCTAACGACATATTTTAGCATCTCCGTTAAATTTAACAGAATATTCCAAACGACATTAAAAGGAATATTCTAAGAATATTCTCGGTCGCTGACGTCATCGTTGACGTCACCGCCCAGTCTGGACCGGCTGCTGACGTCACAGTCTGGTCTGGACCGGTTGCTGACGTCAGCGGCTGGTCCGGCCGATCGCCGGCGCCCTCGATGGTCGCTGCCGTCGCCGTCGCTGGAATTTTGGCCGGTTTTCTGGAGAATTTTCAAATCTCCATAACTTTTTCATTTCTTGGCCAAATTTCATGTTCTTTATACCAAAATGAAGCTAGAGAGGAGTAGAATTACGGTGTACCTTTGATTTGGCCGTACAAGCTCCGGAAATGGCCTATAATTGCCTCGAAAGTCCGTTGCTACTGTAGCTTTGTCGATCTACGTCAAAACTCAACCAAATCAAGCAAATGACATATGAAAATTCATCTACTCAACTAGAGGAACCCAATGGTGGTGGTTAGAAACCTCACCTCGGTCTAGAATGGCCAGAAAATCGCCGGGAAGATTCGGTTCTTCCGTAAGCTTTTCCCATCAAACGGTTGGGAGTTTGGACGAGTGGTTTGCACCGTTGAGTCCAGAGCATTGAGACGAAGATGGTGGTGATTTTAGTTTGCCTCGGTTCGAGGGGTTTTAGTCGACGTGCACTGTGCACATATGGAGAGAGAGAGAGAGAGAGAGAGAGAGAGAGAGAGAGAGAGAGAGAGAAAATAAGGATAAGGGAAAATAAGAAAAAAGTGATAGGGAAGAAGAGAAGAAATGAGATATTTTGGGTTTTGGGGGTATTGTGCACCCACCAAAACAGTAAGATCACACGATCCCGTGTACAAAATAATCACGCACGTGTCCAAAATATCCCCCGGGAATTATTTTCTAACAAACTTTTTTTTTACAGGATGTTACAAAAATATATGTTTGATGAAATATATCTGAAATGTTATATCCATTGGGAGAAGATACAACTTCTCCTGAAGAATGCAACTTCTCCTGAAAGGGTATGAACTCTTTATATATATATATTGAAGCCCTTGTCAGACAAATATTCTAATGGATTCTCTCTTTTTCTGACTCAAATCTTCCACACCATATTGTGATCGATAGTCCAACGACATCGATTTCTGATCATACCCTGTTTTCTGTCATATATGTGTGACTTAACTTAAATCTTCCACTCTTATTATAAAATATCGTTGTATCAAAATAATAATAATAATAATAATAATTTTCAGGTGGTTTGTTTGTCTAGTTGGTCGGTTTCTGATGGCGATATGCATCGGTTACCATCACGAGGGATAGGTGCTTCCTCCCTCAGTTCCTTGTATAGTAAAGAAAGGGACACACCAAACATACATGGACCAAAACCCTCCAGCCCTCGAATCTTCTTCTTCTTCTTCTTCTGTAATTAATTGCATGCTCATCCTGATTAGCTTCTTAAGCAAAGCACTTTTGTAATATTAAGGTCTAAAATTAATTCTGGAACATTTTATGAGACAAATTACTTTAAAGTGGTGGGGTGGGGGGCGAATACTTTGATTAGTCATGAAATGTTTTAGGGAACCAATTAACTTAGGAGTTAATTAACTGTTTCAGTTGATACTCTGTGTATGTATAGTTTTATATTTTAGCAGCTTCCAATTTCAATGGTCTATTGATTACATCCTTTTTTTGTTTTGTTGCGGAGGTCAAAGGAAGACTTCACTTCTGCCTTTTTATTTTATTTATTAATTTTTGTAGAGTGTATTGTATTAGTAAGGGTAAAATTAAAACTTAAAGTGCCAAAAAAAATTTTGGAGTGAACTTCGATAGAGTGTGTGGCTTAAATAGAAATACTCATTTTTTTAAGGGGTGAATGAAGAACTGTCCTTACAAATGGTGGTGACATTTTGGTAGAGATAAATATTATATGATGGAGCTTTTGTTTTGTAGCTTATAAATGGTGGGATCACTTTTTGGTTTACCATACAATGATGGTGCCCCTTCACCATCACCACACCGTCGGCCGTCGATCGGGTGTCACACTCATCTATTTCCCGCCACGCCTCACAGTGACAATTTTCCCTCCCCTTTTTGACTAGTATTTCTGGATTACGCTTCACATTACAAGTATTCAAGTCATTCCACTGTACTTTGCCTTTCGAATGACTTAGACCCACTCGTTAAATTCTCTAGAATTTTTTGGCATACATTCAATTGTTACGTTGATGTACTATATAATTTTTTACACTCAACCACATGACATAGTAAGAAATTATAAAAATGGGAAGAAACGTATGTTCAAAGAGAAAAATATATTAACATGTACCTACCTGTTTCATACATCACTCGAGTTCTAAAAAAATTATAGGCGTAACCGGTTGTAAAAATACACAATTATTAATCTCGTTATTAGACTTGTTGTGTGATGAAGAGATAGTTTCATATATATACTTTATTCATGTCTAATTACATATTGCTTATCTTTTTTGTTTTATTGATTTACAAACCCTGCGATATGAAAATCTGAAGTATAACCGAATGTACAATCATGTGTGTTATGTCTACTTATCTCATCAAATGACTCTATACTACAGATAATAGGTAAATTTTTCTACACCTGTCACGCTTAAATTTGTCAAACTATTTCATCCATACAAAGTGTGGTGTGTGTCAAAAGAATCGATTCGAGTCCTACCAACGTGGGACAAAGCTTTACTGCACGGAAAGAAAGAGTTTAGACAAGACCCTCTTAATATGGAACATAAAAACAATTAAAAAACAAAAAAGAAAAGGAAAAAAAGAAGAGAAAAAGAAAAGAATAAATACGTTGGTAGTTGTCAGGTGATGGAGTTCAGGTATAATAGCCGTTTTTCTTTAGCTTTTTCTTCTCTCTCCTTCCTTCCTTCTCCTTCCACTCCAAAAAAGATAGCTGCATTGATTCTCTCCATTGCCATTACCACCTTTCCTCCTTTCCTCCTTTTCTCCTTCTTTCTCTCTCTCTCTCTCTCTCTCTCTCCCTCTCCTCTCCCCCACCCTTATATATACATTTCTAGAGAGAGAAAGATAGAGAGATTGACAGTTCAGAGAGAAGAAGCAGTCATCATCACCCCAGAGAGAGAGAGAGAGAGAGTGATCTGAAAAATGGGTTCTTCAGGGCAAAGCAGCAGCAACTACGATCTGTCGTTCAAGATCTTGCTGATCGGAGACTCCGCCGTCGGCAAAAGTAGTCTCCTTGTTAGCTTCATCTCCAACTCTGTTGACGATCTTGCCCCCACCATTGGTAATATCAATATTTCAACCCCATTTTTTTCTTTATCTTGCTTTGAAAAATGCCATTTTGCTAATTAATTTCTTACTGTCTAATGAGACAGACGAAGTGTTGGTAATTAAGTAACCAAAGGGCAGTCTATTACTGTTGGATCCATATTTGGGTTTTGAAAGTGAAATATTAGGTGGATTTCATGTAATGGAACCTAATTAGTGAGTTCATATGCTAGCTAATATAGTTGTGATTAAGAAAACAAAGAGTTGATCTCTTTGTTCTCGTAAAAGAAAGAACTGCGGACGTGAGTTAGGTCAGTTGGGCAGTGTGCCCACACTCTTGCACCCAAGTTCGAATCCGTCTTCATGTAGTTGTCAATAAAAGATGATTAAATTTTTTGTGAATTTCCAAGGAACGGGGTCGAAGAAGTTAGTAGCTTGAAGAATTTTGTGTGTATCTAGTGCAGACTTTGGGTTGCTTGGGACAACCATTGTAGGACATTTGATGAGTTTTGTTGCTGTCTTTGTAGGTGTGGATTTTAAAATCAAGCTGCTCACTGTAGCTGGGAAGAAAATCAAGATGACAATTTGGGACACAGGTAGAGCTTTACACCCAAACTTTCTCATCATTTTACATGGTGAAAGTTTATTTGGGAAATTGTCTCGTAACATACCAAATTGCATTGTCTATTGCAGCTGGACAGGAGAGGTTCAGAACATTAACGAGCTCTTACTATAGAAATGCCCAAGGAATCATCCTTGGTACGTTATCAAAACTTTCGTCATTTTGGTTCCCGCTTCTCTGAGCAGCATCTGTTTTCGTTTCATAGAACTATTACGTAATCTTAAGTTCTCGTAATACCTTGAACGCAAACAGTTGCCTGATTTCGGCTAACGGATGGCTCCTCCGCTTTGTTTTAGTGTATGATGTGACTCGGAGAGACACCTTTACCAACTTATCAGATGTGTGGGCTAAAGAAGTGGAATTGTACTCGACTAACCAGGACTGTGTCAAGATGCTTGTTGGGAATAAAGTTGATAGAGTAAGTTTCGTATTCTTTATGTCTTATGCTTTAAAACTTGATCCCAGAGAATGAACAAGAAGTGACCTGTAGTTGTGGGAAGTTTGTCTCTCGTAGTAAGCATACAGCCCGAAAAGGTCAAATTAACTTAGCTCCATGCTCTTCGTATTATCGCAACCAAAGAGAGACACGGATGAAATAGTTTGTGGTCCTCATCTCTGTTTTGATCTCTATCTTTGAGAAACTCCATGTTTGTAGCTGTCTGGTCTCTGGTGAAACCTTTCTTATTATCTCAATTTCTTGAATAAGTTACGAAATCAATTCTTTGTGATTTCAGGAATCGGAAAGGGCTGTAAGTAGAGAAGAGGGGATTTCACTTGCAAAACATCTTGGATGCTTGTTTCTTGAATGCAGCGCTAAAACTCGAGAAAATGTGGAGCACTGCTTCGAAGAGCTAGCATTGAAGGTACTTTTAACAAAGTATTGCTTGAATGACAGATGCATATCCCTAAAAACTGGTTGACATACTTTTAGTAGTATAATTTTCTAATCATATTGCTAAATGCTAATTACTTAAGCTCAAAGCAGTTGCCGTACGATTTTATGGACATACGATACATTTTTTCTCTTCCTAATTCTAATCAACTGGGACTCTGTAACAGATAATGGAGGTTCCTAGTCTCTTGGAAGAAGGTTCAACCGTGGCAAAGAGAAATATTTTGAAGCAGAAACAGGAAAATCAAGCACCTCCTAGCGGCAGTTGTTGCTCGTAAAATGCTGCTATGCACACCTCATATGAAGCTGGACTCACATCATGAACAGATCATGTATATGTAATTTCGATTTTTTTTTTCTGTCTTACTGCATAATTGTTTGTTTCAATCATATAATGGTTCTCATATAACTTATGTACTAGCTTGTGTAAATGTAATTTCCTTGTTTTTCGGCCATGATATTCCTGTATTTTTTTATAAAAAGAGAGAAGAAAAAGAAAAATTTCATGAGCAACATTTAATACATATCCATGGACTATATTATATAAAACTATAAATTTTTGGACATGTTGGGATGTCTAAAATTGTAGCAATAGCGACTTGCAAAACCCCACTTCCTGACATGATAGGACAATGCCCATAAGTTTTCTGTGTATCTCCACATGTTAAGTTCTGCAAGATCATTGCTATAAGAGAACTTTCTTGCACCCGTTGCATGAAATGGGTGTTTCACATTTACACGATTTAGCAAATGTGAGACACCCGCTTTATGCATCGGGCGCGCAGGAAAGTTTGTTTTATGCCTTTGTTAACTATGAACAGTTTGGTCAGAAACTCAATAACCAAACCTGTTAAAGTTGAGAGCTCCTCCTCCTCCTCCATGTTCTTAATTGATGCTATGCTCAGTGGTTCTTCCATGCTTTTGAGAACCTCTCATATTCCTGGAAGATTTTATTTCATGTCACGGCATCTCAATACGAGTAAACCCGAGGGAAACGTAAGCAAGAATCCAGTGAAGACGAAGTTGTTCATGTTCTTCCCTCCCAATCCTCAGCAATATGCAGAAAAACAAGATTATGACCCCTCTTTCTACCTAACCCTCTTCGTCACGAAAAACCCATCGAAGATCAGGAATATATCCACTTTCTCTGATCAAGGCTGAAAGAGAATTTAAACTTGCATAAATTTCGTCGGATTGAAGGTGTGATGTGTCCGAGGCAACAAAACAATGAACCTGACTTTTTACAACAATCCAACTTATTCCCGGAGGCTGTTTTAAACCCTTTTCCCTGAGCCTTGTTCTTGTCTGCCTGACCTCTAACCACAGCCCTGCTGCAGCATATATGTTAGACAGCAAAACATAATTCCCTGCGTTCATGGGTTCTAATTTGACAAGTTTTTCAAAGACGGTTCCAGCTAACTCAGTGGCAGAATGAATCCGACAAGCATTGAGCAAGGCTCTCCACACCGATGCATCTGGCTCAATAGGCATTGACTCGATGAACTCTTTAGCTTCATCCAAGCGGCCTGCGCGACCGAGAAGGTCAACAACACAACCATAGTGAACAATCTCGGGTGATATCTTAAAATCATGTACCATGGTGTGAAAGAGCTGCAATCCCATCTCTATCAAACCAGAATGTCTGCAAGCAGATAGAACAGCTACAAAAGTTGCCCCATTTGGTCGGAAACCATCTTGTATCATTCGTGAGAACTCACTAATAGCATCATACCCGTGACCGTGCATGCTGTACCCAGTAATCAAGGCATTCCATGAAATAATATCCTTCGTCGGTATAATTCTAAACATCTTTTCAGCATTTTGCATACTCCCACTTCTTGCATACATTGATATAAAAGCATTTGCAAGAGGCGAATCAAAACCAAACAAGAGTTGCCTTCTAGTTGCATAAGCATGCAAGCATTGACCTAGAGGCAGAGAAGCAAGTTGGGTACATGACGACAGAATATTTATGATCGTCACCGAGTTGGGTTTCACTTCTGGAACCATACGGTTAAAGAGTACCTGAGCTTTGTCGATTTCGTTGTTCTTGATGTAACTGGCAATCAAAGAATTCCATGCGATCACATCCCTATTGGAACAGCCCTCAAATAGAGTCCTAGCTGTTGCTTCATCACCGCAGTTCATATACGTATCTGTTAGTGCAGTGTTCAAAGATAGTTCAACCTCAACCCCATGTTTTATCACGAAACTGTGAATTGCTCGCACTGTATTTACACAAGTCTCATCTTCACAAGTAGCAAGGATACTTAGGATAGAGATTATTGTGTGCGAGTTAGGCTTGGTTTCAGACTCTCGCATCACCGCAAACATTTTCCATGCTTCATCTTGTAATCCATTGCAGGCCAAAGCCTTGATCAGTGTATTCCATGAGATAACATCTGAACGTTTCATCTCAGCAAAAACCTTCTGAACAGATTCAACACAGTTAAATTCAGCATACATACTCAACAACGTATTTCCCAGAGAAACATCCACTTTCATCCCACTCTTGCTCGCAAGAGCATGCAAACTCTTGCCGTTCCTCAAGCCATCGGCCAAATTTTCACATACCGACAACATTATAACAATAGTTCTTTCGTCTTCCCTGATTCCTTCTATTCGCATTCTAGAAAACAAGCTCAAAGCTTCCTCATAAAAGCCATATTCAATGTATTTGGATATCATGGAGTTCCACAAAGCAACATCACGGTTGGGGAAAGCTTCAAACAATTCACGTGACAACTCAAAACACCCGCACTCGCTATACATATTGAGCAATGCATTTACTATGAACAGATCATCACTATGACTATTCTTAATAGCCATTTGATGAATTTGTCTTCCCAGTTCAATAGATCCAACTCCTGCACATGCTTGAACAACGACCAACATTGAAGTAGAGTCAAACTTAACCCCATCCGCAAGCATCTGCGTAAAAAGTTTCACAGCCATCAAGTGCTCCCCAACGTCAACATAACCGGTAATAATAGCATTCCAACTAACAATGTTCCTCACAACCATCGAATCAAACATAAGGCGTGACATTCTGATGTCGAATCTCAGATAAAAACCAATCAATGCAGTACCCACATGAGCATCCAAATCAAGGAGTCCATTCCTCAAACCAAATCCATGTATCTCCTTTCCTGATCTCAACTCCGAAACCTCTCTGCATGCCAAAAGCAACGCAACCACAGTCCGCGAATTCGGTCTCAATCCTTCATTCTGCATCTGCATAAACAACGATATAGCCTCCTGGTAGCAACAACACCCCACATACCCATGTATCAAAGCATTCCACAAAACCAAATCTCTCTCACTCATTTCATCAAACACCTCAACTGCATCATCAACAAACCCGCCTTTACAGTAAAAATCTACAAGGGCAGTCCCAATTCTAACATCTATTATCAAACCCGTGTTCTGAATGCTCGAATGTATTCTCTTGCCTCTCTCAACGGCACCCTGCCTTGCACATGCCTTGAGAACCAGAGGCAGAGAGGCACCATCCGGCGCCACTCCAAGAGATTCCATCTGGGTATATGTTGAGAGGATTGCATTGTCATTTTTGAGCCTGGCGTGGTGCTTTATGATCAAGTTCCAGTCTTTTGAATTTGGGTTTTGGATTTGGAGCTGCTTGGGTGTGGGAGGTGGTGTTTGAAGGCTTAGGTTGACAGGTATATCCATTAGCAGAGCTCCCTTCACATTTGGCGGGAAGTTGTGGAATGATGTTATTTGTCATGTTTTTTTTGTAACGTTATCATGTTCATGTGCGATTTCGGTGCACCCGGGACACAAGCCAATACACTACGCGTCAATTGAAAAATGTATCTCACTCTACTTATATTATGACAGGTGGTGTATCGACTTATATTTCGGCTATAGGGAAAATTGGTACATGGAAAAATCTCTCATTGTCTGATGCTCTTCACAATTAGGGCAACTTATATAGAATTAGTTCATCTCTAACGTGGCATTCCGGTCAATAATGCATTGTCATGAGAGAAAAACTAACACTTGACAATATATTATTGGGACGGAAATGTCATGCGACGGTAAATCCGTTCTATGTAAGTCATTCTCTTTTACAAGATAAGCAATATTTATCGCACAATATGAATTAGTTGATGATGAGAAGCTCGTAGATTTGTATATTACATAAACTAACAGCAAAGCAAACGCCTTGTCTCCATCAGGGATCTGCCTTGTTGCTTAAAGAGCATTTACCACTGCACCTGAAGTCCGAGTTTCAACAGTCGCAGAAACTCGGGCCTTCATTTACCATAACTTCCGGAACAGAGTTCAAGCATAAATCTGCAGGAAACCCTTTTGTGAACTGCAAGATTGAGAAACTGTTTTCTGATGACTCTCACTCAAGTGCATCTGGGCAGTAACTGCTAACGATAAGCACAAAGAACCCAAGAAAACGTTGAACAGGAGAAGATAACTAAAAAAGAACTGCATACATGGAGTCGGAGAAACTGCACTATTTTTCTATATTCAATATTCTGAAATCTGAAACTGTAATAATAAACTAAGAGGTGAAAACCCTCCTCACTGATCATCAATAAAAGCAGAGCACATCGAGAGCTTTGAAATAAATTTCCAATAATAAAGCCTACTGGCACGCCATAGCAGCAGAAGCAGCCTCCAGAATTCTCCTAGCTTCTGTGTCGGCCTCTGGTAGGTCACTTGGGATCTGCCAGAATTTTCAGTCAGAGACACCACAACAGAGACTATCGCAGAAACGATTAATAAGTATAAAATTTCAAACACAAACCTTTCCATATAGGTTCGCCTTGGTAGGTGAAGCTCCAGAAGCCAGCAATAATCTTATGATATCAGCATGCTCACCTCTTGCAGCATGATGAAGAGGCTGTGGAAGAGCATGAACAAGTACAAAAATAAGGCCAATATACAACTTTTAATACAAAGTCCCAATTAGGAAATTGCAAGAAACTTTTTTCACTATTTGAATTCCCATGTCAAAAGCTACAAGGATGTGATTCGAGTAATACTCACAGTATCACCTTCCGCGTCAACTGTTTCTAGCATTCTCTTTACACGCTCAGCGTCATTAGCGCTGTTAATTAAAAGTTGAACTACTTCGGTGTATCCTGTATCAGTCATTTAAGGAAAAATCAAAAAGTTGGACAGAAAGATAATTCACACATCATAATAGTTAGAAAGTTCTTATAGCCTACCCCCAGCGCAAGCATCATGCAAAGGAATCGCTCCATCTTCGTCCTTAGCCTCCAAATTTGCTCCTCTCTCCAAAAGTAACTACATTGAAACAATTATTCTCAGCTCAACGTGTTATTTACAACGAAATAAAAACAGAACCACAGATTAAGCAGACTACTGACCTGGACACAAGAAAGATTACCATAGAGACAGGCCAGGTGGAGAGCGGTGTCTCCATCTTCCACTGCATTGTCAATGCTGCCTACTAAGTTGTCTGTAGTGTATACAAATCAGAACGAAGGGGCAAGCATCAGCACAAAATAGATAATACCCAGAAATCAAAATGGAGCAATTAAATACCCCAAGAAAACAAATTTCATGAATCGTGAATACTAGTGCAATGAAATAACTAAAATGGGCAGGTATTAAAACACATAAAAATCAAACGGCCCTTGTGATAACCATTTTGCTTTTAGTTTTTGGTTTCTATTTTTATGTTAGAGATAGAGGGGAAGTACATAGAAGAGTAGAAGAATGATGGTCGGACCGTCGGATAGATGTAGAAGAAATGTATAAGAAAATGTACACAAAACTAAAAATCAAAAACTTCCACTTTCAAGTTTTGTTTTCATTCATTCTTCTTTATTTTCGCCCCGCATACTTTCCTCATATCCAAATACAAAATGTGAAAACTAAAAACTAAGAACGAAGTCGTTATTAAACGGAGCCAATCACTTTCAAGATTTTGTTTTCATCCATTCTTCTTTATTTTCTTCCCCGTATACGTTCCTCATATCCAATCCAAATACAAAAAGTAAGCTAAAAACTAATAACGAAATGGTTATCAAATGGACGTTGAACTTTTTAGTACACTAATCACTCAAACACAAACAAAATTAAGCTTGCATAACCAAACTATACTGAAAATATTCAGCAAATTAAGTTGTTTTAGTTAATTGGGTTGATAAGTCTATCAAAATTTGGCAAAATAACTAAATCAAATCATAATCAACAAATTAATAAGAAATCAAAGTATACCGAGAGCGAGGCGGAGGGCGTCGAGGTCGCCCTGCTGAGAAGCGTCTGCGAGGGCGCGAAGGTGGGGAGGCGCGTGACCGTCAAGCTCCTCCAAACCCTCTTCTTCGAACAGAGCGTTTTCGTCCTCGTTGTCGTCCTCCTCCATCAGACCATTCCTCCGCCCTGGAACCGCCATTGTCTTATGAATTTTTGGGGGTTTTTGTTTCGCTGCGTCTCGAGAGTGTTCTAATTTTAGGGGTTTAGAGGGGGTGCTGGTGCTGCGACATTTATACGTCCTTTGTTAAAATTACAGTTTTGGGCATTTGGGTACTGAAATAAATAGGGACAATACTTGGGTACTCACTAGTGAGTACCCTATATACTCACTTTTTGATTTGGTCCAATCAAAAGATGACATGTGTTCTTTATGTTTAAAAGTCCAAGAAAAATTAAATAGCATATATTTTATTTTTTAAAACAATAAAATATGTGTTAAAATATTATTGGGCCAAATTATTAAAGTGAGTATATGGGGTACTCACTAGTGAGTACCTAAGTATTATCCAATAAATAGGGCGGGCGTGGTTAAGTTTGATTCGGTGTGACATTGAAAATATAACTAAACTAATAAATATTCAACCGTTCGGTTTGGTTTGACTTTGACTGATATCAATATAGAAATTGAACCAAACTAAATCATTGTTAATCGATTTGGTTTGGTTTGGTCTTGTAGGTTTAACCCTATTCCAAAACATAAATAAAAAATGTCCAATATTTCAAGAGTTTTAATCTTCAAAATTTTCACACATCTCACACTATGATGCACTGACACGGATACGGGGTGCGGGATACGATACGATACGATACGTGGATACGGCAAATTCAAAAAAAAAAGGATACGATACGTGTTGGATACGGTAATTAAAATAATATTAAATATATAAATATATATTGTTCTAATAAATAACTTGAAAATCCATAAAAATACATAGTAGCAAATTACATAACACAATGCTCAATTCAAAAAACAATTAAAGACTACAAAAATTTCCACTACTTCAATCCATTCCCACATCATCATCGCCATTTTCATCGAATATTATGGCCTCTAACTCCGGTTCATCCAAAGAAAGGTTAGCAACTTCAAGCATTCCCCCATTTACCAAATCCATTGAATCAAAATCATCCCCTCCAATATCCCACATCTCTCCACCTTTGTATTGTGGAGTTCTCCTTGATAGAAGACGAAGATTATTATGCACATACACCAAATCTTCGGCTCTTTGTGGTGCAATCTTATTCCTCCTCAAAGAATGTATAAATTTATAAGTGCTCCAATTTCTTTCACAACATGAGGAGGAACAAGGTTGTCCAAGTAGCTTTAAAGCTAATTTTTGGAGATTTGGTGTACTAGACCCGTGAACAACCCACCATTTCATTGGTTTCATTTTACCTCTATCATTGATGGAATCACTACTTGAAAATTCTTCCAAACATGCCGAAAAAGAGGCAAATTCTTCGTTGACACTTCTTCTCTCATCTTCATTAGCAAAGTATTTCTTGAGACATTCTTTTCTTTCCTTAGAGATCTCACTATCTTGGTGAGGAGGAATACGATTAGGAGCTCCATGAAGATATTCCATGCTATAGTACCTAAAAAATATTCCATATATTAAAAATATTAACAATTTAGAGAGACAACTAAAATTTAAAAATAATGACTCAACTAAATATTTTGAAGTTACCTTGGGTTCAATGAATATGCCATGCAATGGAGAGGTGAAGTACTCTTGGTCCATCGACTCACTAAAATATTGTGCACGACCTCATAAAAATGTGAGTGTTCGTCATGCTCCTTGCCCTCTTGTCTATAAATAGCTACCTTTACTTTCTCAATCATAGTATCCCACCACTCATAAATCATGTGAAGACATGGCTCATCCGTGTCACTACGCCTAAGCATGTCATATATAGGAGACAAAAAAGCAAGTATGTAATCAATCTTGGACCAAGCATCATCATCTAATATCATGTCTTTTACAGCCCTTGCTTTTGTCACATCATCACCTCTATAAGCATCCCATTGATCACTTATCACCATCCTCTCTAGGCCTTGCTTTATCTTCCTAAATCTCTTAAGCATCACATAAATTGAAGCAAACTGTGTATCGGCAATAGATAACATCTTCAAATTGGAATGCTCATTAAACATAACCAACCTCATACCATGGTTCATAATAAAATTTTTAATGAACCACACATCATCAGCAACCTGTGCAATCCAATTACATGCATCATATGCAACCTCATGAGCAGCAATTCTACTTGGTTTGCAAATATTTTTTAAGGCAAGATTAAGTGTATGAACAACACATGGTGTCCAAAAAATATGTGAGAATATTGCATTAACAAGAGCTCCAGCAGCTTTGCAAGCACTAGCATTATCAGTGATGACTTGAACAACATTTTGTGGACCAATCTCCCTTATACAATCAATGAGCAAATCAGAAATAAAATGCTTATCTTTCGACTCACCTTCACAATTCACAGCTTTCATAAACATAGGTCCACTTTCACAAACTGTCATAACATTGATAAGTGGTCTTCTTTGTGAATCTGACCACCCATCGCTACACACACTAACACCTTTTTGCTGCCATGATAGCTTAATTGGTTCTAACATCCGCCCAATGTTCAACCTTTCTTTTTGTAAAAGTGTGGTTCTTAAAGCATTATAACCAGGTGGACGATAACCCGGAATTGGATAAGCACATGCACGATTAAAAGAACGGACATAGTGAGGGTTTTTTGCAAGATTGAATGACAAACCACCGGTATAAAACATTCTTGCTATTTCACCATCTAATTGTTCCCTAGCACTATTGTTGAATGCTTTTTCAAGAGGTCCACTTACTCCTTTCCTCTTTTTTGGCTCAATAACTACTTCATCTAAATCAAAACCAAATGTACTACCACTTGAAGAACCATCCCTACTTGAAGATGTGGGTAAAGGAACTTGTCTAGGTGCATAATATTTTTTGGCCAATTCATGAGCCTCTAGTAAGCTTTCAATTTCCTTGTGCTTCTCATCAGAAACATTTGGACATACCTTAACCCCTTTTCCACTAATTCTCAATAAATGACATCTCACTCTATAGAGTGATCCATTGTAAGTTTTATTGCAAAAATTACACTTGAATGTACAATTTCCTCCCGTACCTTTCTTAGCAGCCACAAGGATTGTAACAAATGTCCACAGAGGAGAACTCTTGTTATTAACCTCTGGAGTTTCTGTCTCACTAGTAGAATTATTGGTTGCATCACTCATTTTCCTGAACAATTAAAAATGAACAACTATAATTAACACACATAACACACCCACTGATCGTCCAAAAAGAAAAACACACATACAATGGTTGAAAAAACACCTACTGATCATTCAAATTATTGGCTGTTTGCCTATTTCTACAACTACTCAACTACTAATATATTAAACTGCAATTTATGGCTTATTAAACTACAATCCAATATCCATGGCAGAAAAGCATGAAACAAAAGGAGATTAAAAAAGATTTGGAATATAATAAGTTAAAATTGAAACCTGGAGTAGTGGAGATTTTCTTTTTGGGAGAGGACCACATGCAGCAGCTAGTAGATGGAGATTAGTGAGTGGGTAAGAAGAACACACAGATGCCAACTAGCAGATTGATGGCTTCTTTATATTTGAGAGAACACAGTAGCTATTTGGGAGAGAACAAAGAAGAACACGCAGAAGCCAAGAGCGGCTTCTTTTCTAAAACGCGAATTGAGAAGCAAACCAACATTTAGGTCTAATGAGATAAGAAATGTCTAAAATACCCCAAGGTCGTATCTAATATATTGACTTACGTATCGTACCCGTATCTAAATAGTCAACTACCAAAAAAAGTCAACAGATACGTTTTTGCGTATCGGGTGCGTATCCATGCCGTATCCAAGCCGTATCCGTATCCGATACAGCACGGATACAACATAGAAATTTTTTTAGCATATCAGTGCTTCATAGATCTCACATATTCCAATTTGATCAGAAGATTAAGTTTTTTAGGAACATAAAAATTTTGTGAAGTCAAATAGAACTAGGTTTTGTATTACAACTTATATGTGTGGTAAGACCTCCAACAAACCTATAATATGTTAGCATGTGTAAAATCAATAAAATTAATAAATAAAAAAATACATGGTCGGTTCATTTTGGTTTTAGTCGGTTTTAAAAGTATCAAAACCGAACCAAACTAAAAGTAAATTGGCTCAGTTCGATTTTTAAATTGTTTGACTTTTTTCTTGGTCAAAACCAAACCAGATCGACAAGTACAGTTCAGATCAATCGGTTTGGTTAGTTTGATGCCCCGTCCCTAGAAATAAATAGATATTCTATTTATTTTTCTAACTTTTTTATTTAAGGAACTATGTTTTATCTAGGTCACCGACCACTACCGTTAATCTTCTCTGGCTGGCGACCAATTCTGACTAAGAGCCACCCAGTCTATGACAACCCTCAGGAAAGATCGAGCTAGATTTGTCAAGACTTTCTTGAGTACTCCGGAGTACCCGGTACTTCGGATATTTTTACCGTTAGATCTTAATTTAAAAATACAAAAATCAAGATCTATCGGTTAAAATACCAGGAGTATTGTGTACTTCGGAGCACCCAAGAATTTTTGAGATTTGTCCCAAATCGTTAATACCTTAGGACAGTGTTAGGTCATACTTAAAGGTCAACAAAATTTCACACCTCCAAGTTTGGGCTGATTTTTAAAATGAGGCACGGAGTTTCAATTTATTTCTCATATTGCACCACATGGTATTGAAATTGTATCAGTTGACGCCTTTAGTTTGATTGACTGTTTGATCTTTTATTAAACTGATGACATAGTGAGCAATAAACTTGTATATGAGCTGATGTGTAAGCCACATTTGCACCGCATAAACAAAAAAACAAAATTCATCACTTTGATCGATGATTAGACATTCAAACAGACCAAATGTATACAATTTAAAAAAAAAAAAACCAAATGTATAAATTGATACAATTTCAAAACCTCATGTGCAATGTGAAACATCATGATTCATTTTGAAATACACATCAAACCTTGAGAGTGCAAAATGTAGTTTGCTCTAAATGCTTCACATATCCTCATTCTTAATATATTCTCTGATCTCAGTGGAGAAGGATGTGGCCGCCGACGATGTTGGGAAGTGTCGTCGACACTTGGGTTCACCGGAATTAATAGTAAAAACAATGTGCTTATTGTTTGTGGGCTTTGAGTTCTAATATATATTTTTAATTATTTATTGAAGGATAAATTTGAGAGTTTGGTGGAGAAATTTTATTAGTTGAGTGAGTTGGATTCAAGTAAAATTTCTCTAATAACTAGTATGGTGATAGTAGCCATTACAACCTATTAAAGACGGTGAGCAAAAGTCTAAAGAACCAAGGTTTCAAAATGTTGTGACTGTATACACAACAAAATCAAGTAAGGATGAGAAAGTTGGGTCAAACTTCAATGGTACATATCATTCAATGGTACGTACTATTGAATGGTTTAAAATTTATTTGGGGCTCACCGCAAATTAATCTGGACCATTCAATGGCCGTACCATTGAATGGTACATACCATTGAATGGTACGTACCATCCAAGATTTTTCTGAGAAAGCCTAGGTATGAACTCTTTTGTCCATGTCAAGCGTGAACTGTGTTCATCACAAGCAAAGGCTCGTTATCTTATCAAACGTGGGTTAAAACACCATTAAATTAACATGAAAACGCATCTTGTGACATAAGTTACAGACATGTACATCAAGTTAATTGAAATCTTTTGCACTTCTAGAATACTTTGCATCGATTAATGCATGCCACAATACCACATGTGACACACCCTGACTTAGATGTCCAAGTGGACACTAAAAAATCGAGGGGTGATGGGCGACACCCTGTGAGGTGACGAAAGTCATTCGAAAGAATAAGGGTAATTTAAAGTAACAAAAGAGAAATTTGAATAAAATAAAGGTGAGTGTGCAGGAGTGTGTGAACTAAATGAAATAATAACAGGGGAACTAAATTTACAGAGTAGAAGGTACTAAAGTCACTACGATTACTAAGGAAATATTTCCTACATTGAAGAGGAAACATACCACCGCGTCCCGACGTCAAGAGCTCCATAATCAACTAAAACCTAGAGGGGCGCAAAACAAAAAGATGTGAGTGGGCAAAAACAATAACTTTCTAAAACTTTGCTTTTCCGAAAGTACTAACCTCTCGCTGTAAAAACCTATAATAATTCTCAAAATTATACTACATAATAAGTATGACAGTCATCGTAAAAGTGGAAAAGTAATTATTTCCCAAAACGGTTAAATAACCATATACTTCAATATAAAATACTTCAAAAGAAACTAACACATGGAAATCAGCAAGTGAAATCCAAAATGTAACACGAAATTCCATGGCATTAGTGAAAGCCGGTATATCATAAAAATCACAAATAAACAAGGTACGCTCAATAGGCGATGCAAACACATGAGCTCATGCAGAGATATTCTGCCATGAACAGGCTGGGTGTAATAATCTACACTCGAGTACTACATACACGTGAAGTTGGCGCTAAGTGTATCACAACGAGTTCTAGAAGTAGAAACAACTAGAACAGGCTGGCACCTACAATGGATCCAAAGTGAGCATGTCGGTGCAATGTGAACATACATGTGAAGCTCATCCTAGCCCGGACAGTACTATAGACACCGTGTAAGCAATCTTAACTGAGCAATATAAGATAAAACATGCCATGGGTAAAGTCTTGTATCTTAAATGGGGTATAGTATAAAGTATATTGTTTCTCAAGTAAGGCTAGTAGTAAAACGTTCAAAAATGGTATTCACAAATACCGTATTCGAAATACCGATAATTCACTAAAACACTTGAGTTTCTAAAACCAAGTAAGGTAACAAGGCAAGTCTAAAATCCGTTTCAAAGCATACGTAAATATAAGTTTGGAAAGAAAAGCCCACTCACATACTGTAGCCGTAATTGCTTTCCTTGAAAGCTCTCCGCAGTTCTCGGGTTGTTACTCCTAAAGTAAAACAACCATATTTAGTAAGCTAAATCGAAAATTACGAAGAATATGAAGTACGGAACTCAAATTAAAAGTTTCGGTGTTTGAAAACCCAAATACGCCGCCGCGGGCAGCCGTGCACCGTCCCACGCGCCGCCGTGAGGTTCCACACGCCGTCTCGTGCCAGTGGAAGGCCACCACGCGCTGTCACACGCCGTTAAAGTTAACGGAGTACCGTTAACTTTAACGAAATATTCTAAGGTTAACGAAATATTCTAACGGCATTAGAGAATATTCCATTAACGGCGTCAGTTAGGGAAAGGAATATACCTTTAGAATATTCTCGGTCCAACTGGATTTGGACCTGGTTTGCTGAAGTCAGAGCTGGGTCTGGACCGGCTCACCGCTGCAACTTCCGACGGTCGCATCGCCGCCGCCAGCCGAAATCTCGACGGAAACTGGATTTTTCATCAGAAAAAATGCAAAAGTACATAACTTTGTCAAAACTCAACCATTTAACACGTGTAATATATCAAATTGAAGCTAAGAAGATGAGGAATCCGATTTTACCTAAAAGAAGTCCGATTGGTGGCCGGAGATGGCCAGAAAGTAGAAGGAAAGCCACGGCTCGAAAATGACGATTTCCAATCTTCGATTTCCAAGCTGAAATCGAGCATGCAAAGCCTGGGAAATATCCTAGGACTCATGAAAGGTTGATTGGTGGTCACCACGATGTCGATCGTGGCTAGTATTGCCAGGAAATTCACCGGAGAATTTTTGCTCCATGTCGGAGCTTCTCGAAACGGTGGTGGTTGTCGAGATTTTTAGGAAACAAAGGTTAGGGACAAGTTTGTGGTGAGGAGGAGGTCATAGTAGTGGTAATTTGGTGGTGTGGTTTGTCGGGGAAAGGTGGCGGAGCCACCGAGGTTTAGCTCGGGGAAGGAAGGCTCGGGTGAGAGAGAGAGTGTGTCAATTGCAGAGTGAGGGAGAGTGAAGGAGAGCACGGAGAAGAAATGGGCTCACTGGGCCCAAAGCCCAAACTACAAAATACCATCCTTGTGAAAATTACAGGAATGCCCTCAAAATTAACGTTCTGTAGAACCTTCATTCGAATTTCGTTCCGTTCGCGTCCACGTGCTTGTATCGACAAGTATAACAAGAAAGAGCTAAGAAAAGGGTCGTACGTGTCAAGACAAGAAAGTCAACCAAAAGTCAACTATTGTCCAACCAGGGGCATTTAGTCATTTCACACTTTCAGAAATAAAACACTATAAACCCCAGGACGGGCTGTAACAACATGGCTGTGCATTATAAGTATCCAAGTACTTGAATATATTACATGTATCACATTTATTGATTTTATCGCTAATTGTTATTAAAGAAACATTACATTTGCAAATAAATCTCACCTCTTAAGAATGTGTTGCGTATATACATGGTACAAATAATTTTAGCGTTATAATCTAAAAGTATAATTAATGTTTTTGGACCGTTGCATGCTTACTAACTAATTAGCGTTTAAGCGATACTGTGTATGTATAAATATATATACTTGCATCATGCCAGATAGTTGTAATTGAACAAAGTAACTAACCGAATAAAAGAGCGTGCGGTATGATCACTTTCTTATATAAATGCAAAGGTATCGATCCATAAAAGAAGGGCAGTTAGCTTAGAGCTACTGGCTTTGCTTGTCATCCGTTTAAACTTTTTTTGCTTTTTGTCAGTTATATGAAACAGACAGACAGACAGACAAATGCTTTTACCTTTCTTGCAAACCAAACAAGCGAACCTAATCCCCTACTTTCGGTTGAGGTTTTGGTGGTGGTGCCAAACTCATTCCAGTTGCCATGCCCTATACCCTCCTTAACTTTCCCTCATTCTCATATACGAAAATTCTATGGTGCTCTGAAGTGTAGAATACGCCGGAGTATATTAAAAATCCCAACGCAAAAAAAAAAAAAATCAATGTCACCTAAAATTTAATACACAAGTCAGTTAATTCTGCAAAAGAATTGATCAATTTCAACTATATGATTAAATTTTGGACATGTATAAAAGAATCAACAATGAATATTGAATGAGTAACAAATAATGTTAACAATTAATTGGGTCACATTGATTTTGTGGGTTTCTATAGCTAGCTAGTTAGCTAGCTGTGTTTTAGTAATGGCAACCCACCAAAGGAGAGGCAGAGAAGACGATGACTTGTTCGTTCTTGGGGCCAAAGGGAAACTTATTGGTTTCCTGCAGGCGCTCTTCTTCCGGGGCAGGAAGGTTAAGATCCAACTGCAAAACATTTCTTGGTCTCTTCGATCCCGATTGCGATTGAGGAGGACTAGTCATGGCTGCTGTTGTTGCTGCTGTGTTGATGAATGTTCTATGCCTTCTCATATGACCCCCTAGAGCTTGACCAGATGTGAACTCCGAGCCACACACCGAACACTCATGAATCTTATTGGCTTTGTTGTTGTTATAACAAGGACTGGTAGTAGTACTGCTCAATGCCCTGAAAGCCCTATTCGAAATTTGTAATGACAGCGTGGTGCTTGTGTTGTTAAACCGATCAAATTCCTCCGCTTCTTCCACGAACGACAACGCTTTCTTATTGTCTTGAATTGTACTGTTAATGTTAGCCTGCTTACCGGGTTTCTTGTGACTGGCTCTATGTCCACCAAGCGCTTGAAACGATGGGAAGCACCGGTCACACGTCTTGCACTGATACAAATATAACCCGGCCGAAGCTGCAGCTGAAGCCGCCTTATTGTTGTTGACCAAATTAGGGTTTTGGGGTTTTGGGGTGGAATTGCCTTGCGCCAGAAGAATCAAACAGTTTGCCATGTCCTCCTCTTCCTCCGTACTGATCTCTGTGAATTGATCAGCTGAGGTGGCTGGTGAGGCTGTGGGACCAACATCATCGGTACTGATTCTTGGTCTGGGACCCACAAGGCCTTGATGTTGAAGATGATCATGATCATGGCCTGCACTTGATGAGCTTGAAGCTGTTGTGGCTGTGGCAGAAAGCGGGGAAGCCAAACGTTGCCGTTTCGTACGTTTTCCCTTGATGATCATCATCTGAGCCTGATCTTTATAACCCAAAACAGCTTCCTCCTGATCTTGATGATCTGCAGCCTCCATCATCATCGTCATCATCTCGATCTGTAGCAGCACCACACCAGAAACCCTACCAATAAAAGCGTTTCGAAAGTCGAAACTGGAGAGAGAGATGGACGGAATTGAAGAAGCAACGTTAAGAAAGTGGGGAGGGGGCAATTATAGTGGTGAGACAGAGCGAGTTTTAAGTAGTAGAGGAGTCTAAAAAAAAGCCGCCCAGGTGATGAATAGTATAGTAACCGTGAGTTTTTGTGCCAAGCTTGGCGTTTTTATTTCCAACCTTGGAAGTTATATATAGAAATATATAAAACAAGGCATATATATATATGTGTGTGTGTGTGAGTTATTGAATATATCTATCTTTGAAGCATTTATACAAAAACAATACAGTTGTGTATTGAGGGAGAGAGAGAGAGAGAGAGATTAGCTAGATGCAATGTAAGTGTGAGGAAGCGAGGCAACGAGTGAGATTCGGTTGGCTTTGAAGCAAACCCATTACTTTTTTCTAACGATTCCTTTCTGGAGAGGAAGAAAATTGGTTTGCAAGCCTGTGACTGCCACAGAATTTGTGCTTCTCCTCCCACCCTTTTTTTACTCTTTTTTGATAAATTTGCTTTTCTTGCTTGTGTCTGTCTGTTAATTTATCACCTGTTTGAACTATTTTTGGGTTTATACAGTGTAGTTTAACTAATCCGACAACACTGACTATCTGTACCATATTTATCGATCACATTGCTGACTACATTAAATGTGAGAGAGACATAACGATCAGCAAACTAATTAACTAATTTAATAACTTATCACCCAAATGTTTGAAATTTGTTGGTCGGAGATCTTTGCGGATGGGATTTTCATAATTTTTAACTATTAATAGATTGGAAATTAATTACTGACTTAATCAACTAGCTTAAACAGTTCAGTTCATGATGCAGTTGACCCACCCACTTCATATTATACACTAATCTCACTTCTTGGATGGACAATAACCCAAAAATCACGCCGGCCCTATGCTATGATCCAACTATTCGATTGACATTTCATGCTCCCTCCAATCATTAGGGCAGCTTCACCAAAAATAATTAGGGTAATAAAATAGGGAACAGTTATTAGCATTTTAAAATTTTTATTTTGCACCTTATAAGTGTATTTTTCTTAGAGGTAAATTCATATTAGATACTAAGTTGGGTATAGGTTTTAAGGAAAAATACCATATTTAAGGAAAAATACCAAGTCTAATTAAATATTTTATGATAAGCCATAAACTTTATTGCAAGTGATCCTATGACTAAATAAAAGATATGAGAGATTACCATATTGTCCTCAAGTTTATTTCTTTTAGAATTTTATAAGGCCTTTAGAGCTCGGGGTTAACTTTGAAGGTTTAGGGTTTTAAAAGGTCGGTCAAGGTTTGGGGTTGATCATTTTGGGTTTAGGGTTTTACAATGTCCTTGGGAGGAGCTTAGGGCTTAGGGTGTAGGTCTCGGGTTTTGGGCGAAGCCCAAAATCTGGGAACTAGACCCTACGCCCTAAGCGATTAACGTAATAAAAAAAAAATTTCCTAAAAAAATTCATACTCATGCTTGTTAGTTACAATTCATTGGGAAGGTTAATGGCTATAACTTTGTGATGGTAGGGTTGGACATTATTGTCATTTTACCTAGCAAATTAGTTTGACTTTTCAACTAGTACCTAAACTAAAACTATGGTATTTTAACTTAAAGTTATTTTGAATTTGGTATTTAAACTAAAAACTCCCTTTTCTTAGGGGTGTAACTCGGGTCGGTTGAGAAAAAATAAGAAACATCCAACTAACTAATGCTGCAAATTACTTATTTATAAGATTTGGGAAAAATAGGTAAAAGTTATAGCTATCAGCTAATCTGGTTCATGAGTTTTAATTAATTAACCCTAGTGGCACTGGAATGAAGTGAGCAAATGGTAGCTAGATTGTAAGTCAGAATTGTCTAATTAGATAATTATCTTGTAAGATGAGCTGCTAATTATTGATGACTTGTATATTATGAATTAATGTGACTTAAAAAAAACAACATGATGCATGCATATTCTATGTCCAATGATTGCGTAATAACAATAACAGCAAGAGTACAATTACAACCAAAGCCAAATATTAGGGAGAATACTAATATTAATTATATTCTGGAAAACGGAATGGGGGCAAGAAAAGTTTTAAGTTTTTCCTCCCAATACATAATATCACCCGATTATCTATTAATTAACAATTAACACTTCTCCGTTCCTTTCTTTGACAAACTATAACACCTCTCATAAGTTAATAAACAACAAAAACTCATTCATACGGTACTTATTAAGAACTTTTGTGTATGCCAATTATAAATATAACGACTAATAGTGAGACCATACAATACATTATAATAAATACCTTAAAAAGAAAGAGTTTATATATTTTGCGTCATACTTATGGGCGATTACGTGTTACTTTGTTACTTGATAAAGCAAAGATATATACAAAAAATAAATTAAAGAAATACTTTGGACGGTGACCGAAAATAGAGGGTGGAGTAGTGTGGAGTAGAGGGTAGAGAGAGGAATGGGTGTGTAGGGAGAGATTCTTGGCGTAAGGAATTGTAGGGGGAGGAGGGGTTGTGAGGGGCACGTAAATGCCAAGGCCAGCATCAGCAGTAGTTAGTGACACAAAGTAAAGCATCAAATTCAATTCAATTATTTTTTTGTTGGTGACATAACATGGGGTTTGCTTCATTAATTCTCTTTTGCCCTACTCTTTTCTTGTATGAATGATCATATATAATTGTACTATACTATACATATATATATATATATATTATATACTCCTACTTCTCATCCACTCCTTATCCTCAAAAGCTTTTTATACATCTAAAATATTAGAGTATTTAAGTTTCTAAATTGTATTTTCTGGCTTTTGAACTTGGAAGATTGATATGTTCACTCCACTTCACATGTGATGCAGGTATTGCTTTCAATTATTAAATATATATAAATCATGCTCTTCCTCACAAGTCTATTTTTTTTAATTAATTAAAGCATGAAAATAATTAGTTAAGAGCTTCAATGAGCCTTGACTTATGACAATTATCTACTGTCTATATATGTAGGTGACTTCTTGCCCAAAAGCTAGTGCAGTTTTTTGAGCACATTCAGTTAAGAAATTTATAGATAGGCACAATAATGTAGAGTCGATTCATTCAATAAGCCATAGTAAGCATCTTCCACTAGTACAAAAAGGTACTTGGGCGACAAAACAAATTTCGTCACCCAAAGTCACCTTTCGTCGCCTAAAGGTTTGGGCGACCAATAATTGGTCGCCCAAAATTCGTCGCTCAAAGTCCGTGGACCAAGCATTTGGGCGACGAAGGAAATACATTCGTCGCCCAATTCACATTCGTACGACGATTTATGGCGACGAAAATATGCGTGGCAATAGAGTTCAGGCGACGAATATATTTTGTCAGGCAAAACATTAGGCGACGAAATTGTTTCGTCGCCCTAAGCTATTGTTACACTTTTTGCGACGAAAAGTGTTCATCGCCCTAAGGTTTAGGCAACAGTGGTTGTTTCGTCGCCCAAATTTTAATTTTTTAAAAAATTTTAAAATTTTTTTTTAATTAATTGGTATTTAAAAGACAATACAATATAATAAACAATGTAAAAAAAACAAATTAGATTATATAAAGAAATGTACGTACAAAATATTTAATAATAAAAATAAATTAAAATCCTAAAACGAAGTAACTAGTGAGGGGGCTGGGAATCGGATGATGGCATATTCAATGGAATGCCGGACAATTGGAGGGCGATTTGGCTCATCTGAGCGTCTTGAGACGTGAGCTGGCTTTCCTAAGACGCGAAACGGCTTTCCTGAGACGCGAGCTTCTGCTCCAGGTCTTGAACTTGTGCCTTCAACGAGGTGACCTCTTCCGAATTGTTGTTAGAAGATGAGGCACCCATCTCACAGAGTCGCCCTTTCCCCATCCCCAGTAAACCCTACCAGGCCTACGACCAAGGGTCTAGTCTAGCATCTCCATTAGTATACGAAGACCAGTATCCTCAGTTGCTGTGATGCCACTTCTTCGAGAAGAGCATTGCTCTTCTCCACCATAGTGACCTGTAATAAGAAAATATATATTATTGTTTATAATAATTATAAAAGGAAGAAAAGTAACAGGTAATTAAAGAAACTTACATGGAGCTGCTGAGCCGTCTCATCACCAGGGCGGACATAAACTTCCTCGAACATGTCAATCTCCGGAAACTTTGCACCTTCTTAAAAAAAAAGAAGGTTAAAATTTAAAATTCATAAATATTAAATTATATTAAAATTAAAAAATGTAAAGTAGTTTTACCTGTCGTCAGTCAGCCAGTCTATAGGAAAAAGGCTTCGAACCGGAGTGGTGCAGAAGTATCTTTTTCGACCTATTTAGCGAATTGGCTCGAGAACGTTTTTGTTGAATCCAAAATTTGTTAGTGCGTATATTAATTGTTGAGTAAAATGATAAAATAAATGTGTAAACTTACCAAAAAAAGTAGGGTCTCGAAAGTGTTTACATAACCACTCCCAATCATGAGGCCGCTCCAGCAACTCCTTAGGGCATCCTCGGGCTAAAGCAGTCTCCGCGTCTGGATACAACTTGAAAACTTTGTGGAGGTCGCGCTTCCACTCTTTGTACCGATCTTTGAAGAGCCCCTCTATGTACTTTGTCTGTTTGGCATCAAGGCCCGTAGTATTAAAGTTGACCTGCAAATATAAAACAATATTATTAAAATATACAAAATATTGGACTTAATTAAAAAAAGTAGTAGAAAGTATGGAATACACTCACCGATAGCTCGTGCCACATCGCCGCCTTCGTTTGATCTAGAACTGATCTCCATGAGTCCCATCGCATAGGGCAATGGGCACGCAGTATCGTCCCTATCTCCGTGACCAGGGTGCTGTGCTGGTCAGATGTGGAAGAACCCTAGTGTTCTTCAGAAAAGGTGATGACGATCTTTTCATTAGTCGCCCGTGTGATCCCTACAGAGTTCAACTGTCTGCAAAGGCCTCGGGTCTTTTTCTTCCTTGCCAAAACAAAGAAAAAATTCATGGTTAAAACATCATCTTAAAACTCTACAGAAAATTCGGCATAACCTCCCCTAAAAGTCTACCATTTCCCATAACCTGCAAACAATAAATCTAACATATCCACATCCACAAAATACCAACATATCCAACATATTTGACAATTCCAACTATCCTTAAATTTGACAATTCCAACATATTCCAACATATTCCAACATATCCTTAAATTCCAACATATCCAACATATTTGACAATTCCAACTATCCTTAAATTTGGCAATTCCAACATATCCACATCCACACAACATTTCCAACATATTTGACAATCGTAGCAAATGTTTGAACATGCAATCAAGAAATGAACTAGACGGTATTAAACAATTGAACAAAAATAAAAAAGATTAGGGGTAAGGGTATATTACCTGTCTGCGAGCCCTCTCCGTCGACTATGGAACTCCCGGGTGCCTGAGGGCCTTCATCCTCGGGACATTGTCGCCGGTGAGCCCGATGATCACTCATTACAGGAAACGTCACTGAGGCAGTGGACGAGACAGGCGACTCAGAGACATCCTGAGCGCCCGACTGTGATGGGGCTAAACTAGGACTAGAGCGGCGGCGTGTAGAAATCAAACCCGACATCTGTAAATTGAACCAGTTACAAATTGTTAAATAAAAGGGCATATGCATATTAAATAAATTGTAAATAAACATTGAATGTACTTACAATACAACTTCTATCAAAGACAACAAAATCATACAATCCTAGAATGTTATACAATCAATCTAAAGCAAATAAAGTTAATTTCTCTGCAAAATGTTTTTACACACTAAAAAGAAATGAAATGAATATTCGAAACTTTCTCTGCAAAATGATATAATCAAACAACAGATCTCTAGTCACTTGTAATAATCATTATCATTTTGTAGAGAAAAACATGTTGAATATTCTAGATCTTTTCCACCAACTCTAGATTCGGGGCTTGACAAGAATACATAACAAAAACTGTTTGTTTGCACGGTTCTCTCTAGACCATTTTAATTTTGCATTCGCATTCATTAAAATTGGAAACTGTTGATATTGACCAATGGGAAAGGATTTAGAGATATTTGGTACTATGTTTGGTCCTCGTCAGTGTCTTATGTTACTTTGATCATTAAGTTAATCATGTTAAGCAAAAAGTTAGCTGCATCCAAGTAAAAAAAGCAATGATAAGAAGGCATACAAGGTTTGAAAAAGTGGGCAGACAGAAGTTTGGCTGGGCTAGCCCCAATTCCGCACACCCTCCCTCTTCCTCTCCCTCTCCCTCATCCTCTTTAATCTTTATTGTTATACCAACCGTTTCTTTATAATGTTAGAAACCTTGCTATTTATTTAGCATAGGAGGTTCAAGTGACAAAAGTCTATTTTTTTAATTCAATGAATGCCTTCTTCAGTTTGCTAGATGGAGTTTCACCCATCTTAAATGCCTTGTATTACTTCACAAAAATTATTTAGAAAATAATATATATGTGAGGAGCATACTCCCAACATTTGATTAACAAACCCTCTTTGGCTGCTTAAAAGTTAAAATTAGTCCTGCTAGCTAAAACCCATAATAGATTTCCTCAAAAAGTTACTAATTAACGTAGCAGACAACTAATACTACCTTTATAAGAAAAAATGGCTACCAAGCAAATAAAAACTGGTACCGTTATCCCATAGGCCACAGTTCTTTAATCAGACAAAACAAAATAATAAGCCAAAGCCATGACAAACGCACACCGAGGAAACATTATTTCAGTAGGCAGGGTCAACATAATTCAAATAAGGTGTCTTTATTTATGCAGTCTTTAATCCGCTCGCTCAATAGAATAGATATATATGACAAGCTAAGTGTGCAATATGCAAAAGAAATGCACTTGACTTGGTTAAAAGCATGCCAAAATTAGAATAAAAATTCAGTTAAAGCAAATGCAGAACTTCTATTATGAGGACAATAGCCCTGCACCAACTTGTAAGATCACTCACGATACAACCGTTTCAATAAAAATTTTGTTTTCTTTCTGTCCAAGTAGACTAAAGATGTTTAAACATTTCCTGTTATTCGTTTCCTCTCCTTTCCTTTTCTTTTCTCTACGCCGTTTTTCAGTCCATTAAGGATGCCCCTCATGTTATACTGAGGTTTCATAAGTCCCAACTCCTAGTTAAATTTACCCACACAAACAGATATACCATTTGCCAATGGCGTCCTAACTTCAAATCTCATGGACAGTAATGGTTGATAAAAAAACAAACACACAAAACAGAAATGCACACACATACCATTCCTATTACGAGGAACCTTAGGAACACAGACACATATATATACACTGCATTCTCAAAAACACGAAGTGAAATAGAAAAACACCGCAACTTAAAATCATGTGCACTGAAACATTTACATTCACCAATGCATCTTTTAACCATACCCCATCTGTATACTAGTATACTTGTTACATTCACTAGTAGTCGAACAACCATCCTAAATACCCCATCTGTATACTTGTTGCTCTCTCACAAACTCAAATTATCGAACTTTAACTACATTAAGGAAAAAAATAAGAATTCAATCAAAACGAAATGCCAATTCAAACGAAATGCGTTTTAATCAACCAAATCTTATGAACCACTGGGCACAATTCACACACTGGATGAAAGTAAACTTATGAACCACTGAGCACAAATCATAGACTGAATGAATGTGTGAACCACTGAGCACAAATCATAGACCCAATGAATGTACATATGAACCACTAGGCACAAATCTATGACTGTAAACTTACGAAATTTGAACAAAGTTTACCTTCTTCTTCGTTATCGAGCTTGAATCAAACCAGACACCAAACACTTCAATTCTCTTATTGTAACCCTGAAACCCTAACTAATTGGGGGATTCTTCTTCCAGTTCACAATTCCTACACAAATCGAACAAATTGTACCCTAACCTAGAAAATGTAAGTAGTTGGGATGGTGGCCCTTCGCTGGATTCGTTGCAGCTGGAGGAAGAAGGAAGGACTGAGTTGTTGCAGCTGGAGGAAGAAGGAAGAAGAAAGAAATAAAAAAAGGCACGGGCTGAATATAACCCAGAGCCCTTTGGGCGACGAAATAAGTTCGTCGCCCAAAATTTCATAGAAAATTTCAAAACGAGCCAAAAATTTTAGGCGGCTGGAGCAGATTTTAGGGTTTAGGCTACGAAATGGATGCGTTGCCCAAAATTTGTAAGTTTTGAGCGACGAATAATTCGTCGCGCAAAACCACTTCAGGCAACGAACCAGCTTTTAGTCGCCTAAAGCTAAAAAATTTACCCCACCGTTGTTATCCTGATCTCCTAAACAATGACTTATTCATTTCGTATTGAAGTAATGTTTGTACATAATGATCTTGAAGAAAAGGTTTACATATTCAACGGTTCAGATTTAAAGGAATAAATAGGTATGTGTGATTACAAATTAAAAGTAGTACAAAAAATTAACTTACAATGGGAAATTCATAATAAGTAATTGAGAAGTGGGAAAAATCTGTAAAAAAAAATACACAAACGCTCGTAACGAAAAGGTGTACAACTTTCATTAAGGTGTCATCTCCAAAAGATGAACACTAGAAACCATGAAGGCTATATTCTTTTTTAACTGTCAATCAACGTTTACGTTTACACTCCGTTATTATATCCGTAGGTTTTTTTTTCATCCCGATTCTTTTTTGAAAACATGATCTTTTACTGAATGCAATAAGATGAACGGTTCCGATCGTTCATAGAATGTCCCCATATTGACAGTTTATTGAAAAGTGTGATGATTTTATATAGTTTCTATAAACTTTATAATGTCCTATATAAATTTGACTAAACTGTAAAGATGGGGACATAATATAAACGACCCGAACCGTTCATCTTATTGCATTTAGCAAAAGATCATGTTTTCGAAAAAGAACCGGCATGAAAAAAATAAATTACAGATATAATAATTGAGCGTAAAAGTAAACGTTAATCAACGGTTAAAAAATAATATAGCCTTCATGGTTTCTAGTGTTTGATTTTGGAGATGACACCTAAACGAAAGTTGTAGGCCTTCTCGTTACGAGCGTTTCTATAATTTTTACAAATTTTTTCCCCTTCTCAATTACTTATTACGAATTTTTCAGTGTAAGTTAACTTTTCGAACTTCTATTAATTCGTAAACACACATACATACTTATTATTTCTTTAAATCTGAACTGTTGAATATGTAGACCTTTTGTTCAAGATCATTCTGTACAAAAATTACTTCATTCAGACATAAAATAAGTCATTCTTTAGCAGATAAGAAAAAGAACAGTGTAGAGTACATTTCTTAGGAAAAGGCAACGAAAAACTTATTCGTCGCCCAAAACCTAAAAAATTTGCCCCACCAAATAATGGGCAAGTTTTAAAATTATTTTTAAACTTTTGGGTGACGAACAATTGACTTTGGGAGACGAAGTAAACAAATTTTGGGCGACGAATAAGTAGTTTGTCACCTAAAGTGTCTTTGAGCGACGAACTGTGATTCGTCACCTAAGATATATTTGTAAATGTTTGCATCTGCTGCCAAAACAATTTTTTTTTATTTTTAAAGTTGGCCAGGTTTGAAAAGTATTTTTAACCTTGGGCGACGAATAATTGACTTTTGGCGATGAAATTAACAAATTGTGGGCGACGAAGTAGAGTTCGTCGCCTAAAGGTCCTTTGAGGGATGAACTGTGATTCGTCGCCTAAGATATATTTGTAATTGTTTGCATCTGCTGCCAAAACAAATTTTTTTTTTTAAAGTTGACCAAGTTTGAAAAGTATTTTTAACCTTGGGCGACGAATAATTGACTTTAGGCGATGAAAATTCTAAAATGTTGGGTGACGAAATACATTTCTTCGCCTAAGATATATTTGTAATATTCTTCCATCTGATTACAAAACATGTTTTTTTTTTGGGTAAATGAAGTAATTAATTTATGTTAATAATTTGACAATCACGCTACAAGTTACAAGTTCAATTTATGTTTCAATGTTTCTTGAAATACAATTTCATCATGCTACAAGTCTAAATCAGAAATACAATACATAGCGTCGTCGTCACTTTCATCATTTTCGCTGGGTAGTTCAGATTCGCTGCTTGCATATGAGTCCCCATCATCACTATCCTCGATCTGTACGGTGTCATGTGGATTGTAGCGTCTCAAATCACCGAGGCCAATTGTAATTGAATCAATCGGTGTCATGTGGATTTTAGGCAACGAATTCTTTTGTCGCGCAAAAGTTTGGCACCACATTCTCCTTTTGCCGCCACTTTTTCCATCTTTTGAGCGACGAATGTATTTATTCGTCGCCCATTTAAATTTTAAGCGACGAAGTCATTCGTCGCCTAAAGTTCTGTTTAGGTGACGAAACAGGGATTTCGTCGCCCAAAGTGATCTTGCCCGACGAAAAATTTTTCGTCGCCTAAAGTTTTGTCACCCAAGTTGTTTTTTGTACTAGCGTTCTAATATCTAAGGGAATGTTTGGAATAGTATCTTAAAGGCTAAAAATGCTTTCTGGTAGTCAAATATTTAAGAAGTAATCGATTCACATGAAGTGGGAATAAAAGCTCTTTCTCTCTTATTTATGCTAATCTCGTATTTCATTCACACTTAGAGCGCTTCTAATGAGTTTTCTAATTGAGCTCTTTAGGTCAAATTTAGGAAGAAGAATTTAGAAAAATTCAACTCCAACCGTGGTCCTTAGCATTAGGATATAGCCAAATCTCTAAGAACTCCTAATTAAGTCTGAGAAGAGAGAAAAAAACTCATTTGAGAGATTTTTCTCTAGTGCCTATTGATCATTAATGGTAAACTTTAATATTATTTTTAACAAATAATTTATTCCTCCTGGCTCTTATTCACCATGGCTTGCTGGATGTGAGTGTGATTAGAGTAGAAAACGAAAGAAATTAAAGGTTACACCTTGAAAACAGCCGTCTCCAAGAAAGTTAAAAAAGAGAGAAATTCTAGCAGCTATAGGTAAAGTCTTATGACAACTAGCTTTGAATCCACTTCCACACAAATGCTGTGCTGCGCAAATTTGAGGGCATCTCTGAGAGAAAAAGATTCTGCAACACGAATGGTAAGCCCAAAATAGAGGCCCCAAACTAGGGCCGAATACCAGCAAAAAGAAAGAAGAAACACTCTGGCCCAAAGCCCAAAGAGGCCTACTTGAAAACCTGATCACAAAAGCATAGGAATGGAGGTCATGTTTTCCTTTCATAATTTCAGGCATCACTCGTGCAATTCCTGGCTAATAGACAAAATGGCGATGATTGATTTGATTTTAATTATCTCGATCGCTCATCCAATTTTTAGCATCAATAGTTAGTAAGAAAGAACCTATCCTATAACTAATATATCTTATTGTGCCTACAATGCTCATCACGTGACAAGTAGCGAGTGTTGTAGACACATGTGAATATACTCGAGTGACGCCTCTCTTTTCTGGTCGGTGGCAATATTAGTAACTTGAAAACAATAATTTTTATGTCAAAGAAAAGGATCTCATATATTGCTGCCAAGTACCAAGTAAGGTTCATGATATGGCTTTTTGTGCAAGTTGAATTGCTTTGATTGAACGTTTTATAGCTACGTATTTGTTTTGCATTTGCATGGAAGAAAGAAGGGGACCAAAATGGTGTTTCTTTCCTTTTGTTTGTAGTATTTCCATTGGCACGATTTTAACGATCAAAAAGGACCTATTTTGGACTGATGGCAATGAAGAAATTTTGGAATGCTTTGTCTTAGAACTGCAGCCTCACTACTAGAAAATGGCTCTAGAACAGGAAAATCTACCAAAAAAATTAACAATCCAATTTAGTTCGGTTTATTTTTTAAAATATTAGTAGTGGGACCGAATATAATTGGTGAATCACACGATAGTTGCCAATGGGAGGCTGAAATGCCTCTGTGAGTCTTCTCGGTTCCCGAAAAAGTGGACTGCCGTGACTTGGCCACCAACTGGTCCCTTTTTAAAAAAAAAAATAACAAAGAGGGTTATCTTAATATATAGTATAGATTAGCATTTTTTATTTCAAAGACGTTTTAGGAAACTGCCAAAAATTGCTATAAATATCAAAAAAATAAAAATAAAAATATTGAGAAAAAGGATTGGGCGACTCACACAACCCCAACAAATTGCTCCGCATTAGTTTTGGGAATTGATTTCAACACACCATTTTCTCCACATGCACATCCCATGCTTATTTAGAAAATTAGATCGAACAGAGTAAAGAGAATCAACTGACAAAACCAACGCGTGCAAATGAAAAAAAATGTGCATAGTGTTATAAACTAATGAGAAAATAGTAGAGACAAATGAGAAGTAGAGAGTAGAGAAAGACAATAGAAAAATGTTCTCCAAACTTGTGTGTTATTCATCTTTAATAAGCACATATTTATAGGCTTACAATGATGGGAATTAACCTATAAGTTACAAATTACTAAATACACTAATTAGAGCATTGGTTACAAACTTTAAGATAGGAGGTTATGGACATTATGGTGGTCATCCACATTCCATAGATTTACAACACTCCCCCTTGAATGTCCACCGTACAATGATATAATGGCCTCATTAAAATTGTGCTTGGAAAACCCAATGGGACAAAACCTAAGCGTAGAGAAAAAGAGTGCAACTCTCTTCTGAATCATTGATATGTTGGACACGCTCAATGTTGCCTCGTTAAAACCTTTCTACGAAAATTCCGATGGGACAAAATCCTAGTCAAAGGAAAAAATAGTACAACGCGCAATGTTCTTTATTGGAAATTCTTGTTGGATGCGCCCTCTGATGACAGCATACTTGAACTACTTGATGATGCAACAAAAATAAAAGTGACATTGTGTGTATCTTCTCCAGGATGAGTTTCAACAACGCTAGTATGTAGCTTATGCAATATCATCACGGGATATCTTTTATTTGTATACCTGAAAAATTTAGAGTAATACCAAAATATCTCGACTATTTTATGAAGCCTTTCAGTAATGTAAAGTGATTAGCAACAATTCACAAATAACTTCAAGCTTTATGATATTACTAGTGTAATAGTATATTTTGATAAGAGCATAGATAAACTACATGATACATTCACAAGAATTCCTGTATGCTATTTAAGCAATTCATAAACTCTTCAAGAGTTCTAGAGATCTCATAACTTTTCAAAAATTGAATACGTTCCGACAATTCTAGATTTGAATTCGAATTCATAATTTAATAAAAGTACTCATTGAAGCAATTCAAATCATTTTTATTTCAAGAAAGTTGAGTACATACCTTGTGCTTTAGGCTCTTTCAAAACTTAGATACTTTCTTTAAGCAATTTATATATTTTCATGTCATTTTCATATCTTTTAGTATTTGTTCTTATGTCCCTAAAGAAAATCACTTTGAGCGATATGCTTTAAGCATTATATAATCTTTAAAAATTTCACATAATTGTGATTCCTCATAAATATGTAGTATACACGCTTCATAAGAATAAACATGGTTGCATGTATAATATCATGTCTTTATAGTAAGTCTTGTATAGTACCAAGAGAGTTTATTTTACACATTACAAACACATATTACTAGCCTTTTCTAGCTTTATAATTGTGTGTTTCAATTATAGATCCAACCATTCCACGACTTTTAAAAATATTCAACTTCACTAGATTGCCTTGTCCAGTTTGGCCAATTATAATTTAGTTGTCGACATTCATAACAAGACATGGTATAATATCATCTTATAACCTGTAACAATATAGTACGTACAGTAAATCACATATGTCATAGATGATCATCCATTTGAGATTCCACAATTCTCTTTATACATGCATCAGAGATAGATTTCTTTGTAGTCATTAGTACCCATGCCTCTATAGGGGCTTTCGTTATTTCCCAATTGACTTTTGTCTATTGTAAGAATTTCATCTCTTATAAGATTAATTATGTGAATATCCAATAACTTTATATTATTTGGGCTGATGATCTTCCAATTTAGTCTCCACTTCTAGATGACTAATATTGCATCTTATAGATATGCCACTACTCAAGTGTGCAACATAAATCACTTGCCACCACTTTATATTATAAAATTAGGACACCAATTATTGTAGATAGTGATTTTGTTTTTCACTTTCTGTATATAAACTTATCTTGCCGCTTGAATTTCAATCTTCTGGATTACATTGTGACACATCCCGATCCTGACACGTCAGGTGTCGGGAAGTGCTGGCCGACATGTGTTAAGTGACGAAAACCAATTATGCAAATAATTGAGAAAGGTGAACAAATGAGAGTTGGAAGCGGAAGTAAAGGGTGCGGTGATGGGTAAAACCCATTGTTACAAGTGCATAACAGTCAGAGCATAATAAATAGTGCAGAGAATATAAAATATTCACATCCTCGTGAGGATGAATATATAGAAAACTAACAACTAAAGGTAGGAATGAATCCTACTTAGTCTGGAGAAGTTGTCAGAACCACCACTAGCCGAAAAAAGCCCTCGTCTCACTGGTACTCAAACCCACCACTAAGTCCTGAAGGGGAGCAAAACATAAAAGGTAAGTGGGTCAAAAAGTAAAGTTTGATAAAACATTTGTTTTCAATAGCATACTATCCCCTCGCTGGAAAGTAAGTATACTTTCTGAAAATACGTCATACTCCTCGATATGATCCTCAAAACACTATAAAAATAGTAATACGGGTACCGGGTTAAACCCGTATTACTATTTTTATAATATTTTGAGAATATTTCTGGTCTGAACCAGGTTGAACCGGGTTTTGCTGAAGTCACGATTGGCCTGGACCTGGTCCAACCGCGCCTCCGTCGTTGGTCCACTGCCATTTTTTAGGGTATATTTGGGTTCGTCAAGTTCATACAAACCCAATGGGAGTGGTTTAGAGTGACGTTACTTAATCATTTGGCCGAAAACGGCTCGCCAACCTTTGGTTTTCTAGGTTTGGATTGGCAAGAATATTGCCAGGAAGATTTAGTTCTTCCGTGTGCGATTTTCGTTGAATGGCGAGGAGTTTGGACAAACGGTTAGCACCGTTGAGTTCAGGGTGTTAAGACGAACAAGTTGGTGACTTTAGATTGCTTTGGTTTGTCGGCTTTCTGATGATGTGCATTGTGCACAATTCGGTGAGAGAGAAAGAGAGAAAGGGAGAGTCACAAGGAGAGGGAGTGACACACCCCACCCTCGATATCCACGTGGATGCCGAGTTTGGGAAGTGATGGCCAGCATTTGTAAGTGACGTAGCCATTTTTTGCATGACAACACTTAACTTAAAAAAAAAGTCTAATGTATCTGATAAATGAACTGCCAAATAGTTTACAGAATTTAATACAAGCGCATGAGGTTCAGAGCGTAACTAATGTAAGGCAACAGAATAAATATAAGAGTCAAGCTCTTAAAATTTCTATCCATAACAGGGATGGATATTATAAAAGAAACTTAATGAAAGATAACTCCTTACATTATCAGGAGGAAACCAGAGCTGCCACGTTATGCCTCAACGCCACTGGAACGCACTGCTACTAGGTCCTAAAGGGGGCGCAAAAACATAAAGGTGTGAATGGACGAAAAAGAAAGTTTTCTAAAAACTATCTTCCGTTTCCCAAGTAGTTTCTTCAATTGCATGATTCCTCCACAAAACTTTCACAAGTTTAAAAGATTTGTTCCTCAGAGCCATTCCTTCAAATCAAGAATCATTATAGGTACCTCATCGTAAGTCAAACCTGCGTTGATAGTCAAAAGTTATACTTGTATCATGTGCGAAGAATCATAAATCTAACTCCACAACATGGACAAGTGGAAGACATTGTGTACTTCCGTTAACTCTAAAGATAGGTTGAGTCAATAAGCAAACTCTCCATATAACGCCTTCCACAGTGACAATTTCAAGAAATCCCAAACTCCCACATCATAAACGTGATCAATTGAATACTTGTCTGCGATGCTCTTATGTAGATCCTATGCCACTTTCAAATTTCTTTTGATTGCTTGAAAATTCCGCTGCATTTCGTCCCCCAACTTTGAATCTCCTAAAGTGGTAATTGTTGTTGTAGGTGAACTCCATCAATGATAGGTGTGCGTTTTTTCAATTTTCGAACTGAATGAATTGAAGACTTCAACATATTCTCGAGCGTCTAAAAGGTTCTCTCGAACAGTTCGTTTGTTGATGTAGATGAGTTGTGTCGTAGAGTAACATTAAACCCAGAGCGTTCTGAAGTGTTTTCCAGAAGTTCAAGATAAGTTTGGTCGCGATCAGAAATAACAGTGATAGTGACTCTAGATAGTTGGACAATTTCTCTTATGAAGAATTCCACCAAGGGATTCAGAGTGTAATACTCACGAACTAGAAAGAAGTGTGCCGACTCAGTGAGTCGGTGAAAGGTCACCCAAATGCAGTAGAAGCCTCCACGTGCGCAAAGTAACTTGTACTAGAAGTTCATGGTGATATCCTCCCACTCCAGACGAGAATAAGAAGTGGTTGAGATAATCGAGATGGTTGTCACGAGAAAAAAGGTCAACCGAAGTCAACACTTACCCTTCTAGGGGCATTTTGGTAATTTCACAAGAAAACTTAGGGACAAGTTCTAACAGGGAGGGAAAAAATGAGAGAGAGAGAGATATTTTGGTTTTGGGGGCACTGTTCACCCACCAAAAGAGTAAAAATTACACGGACCTGTGTATAAAATAACACGCACGTGTCCAAAATATTCCCTTGGAAATTATTTTAAAACAAACTTTTGACGGGATGTTACAATCTACCCCCCTTAAGAAAATTTTGTCCCCGAAATTAAAACTACAATTAAGTAGAAGCAAAAAACAAATAGGGGTAGCTAGCTCTCATGCCCTCTTCAGTTTCTCAGGTTGCCTCTTCCATTGAGTGGTTTCTCCACAGAACCTTCACTAGTCGGATCGTCTTGTTCTGCATAATTTTGTCTTTCCAATCTAGGATGGTCACTAGTAGCTCGTCATAAGTCAGGTCTTGGTTGATCTCCAACGACTCAGGATGAATGACATGAGATGGATCGGAGACATAATGTGGGAGCATGGACACATGGAAGACATTGTGCACCCTTCACAGCTCGGGAGGTAACTCAGTTTTCCCTGTTTCCCGAATCACACGCCTCTCCATGGCAATAGCTTCAAGAACACCATGTCACCAACTGCATAGATTCGGTTGGTTAAGTGGCGATTAACAATACTCTTCTATCGATTATGGGCAGCTTTAGGGTTTCCCTTAATCACCTGGATATTCTGAGTCATCTCATCTACGATTTCAGAACTAACAAGAGCTCACTCATCGACTTCCAACCAACACAAGGGAGTTCGACAAAGCTTACCATACAACGCCTCGAATAGAGACATGCCCATACTCGAATGAAAGCTGTTGTTGTAGGCAAACTCTACCAAAGAAAGATTATCATGCCATTTATCTCTGAACTGAAGCACTGAGGACCTCAGCATATCCTCAAGGATCTGGATAGTTCTCTTCGATTGTCAGTCCGTCTAAGGATGATAAGCAGTGCTAAACAGTAGTCTCGAACCCAAAACTTTCTGAAAAGCTTTCCAAAACTTCGAAATGAATATGGGGTCATGATCAGAGATAATGCTGACAAGAACATGGTGATATTTGACAACTCTATCAATGAAAAGCTTAGCCAAATAGTTAAGAGAAAAGTTTTCACGGTATGGTAAGAAGTAAGCTGACTTGGTAAGTCGATTAACAATCACACAAATACCATCATAGCCTCCGCGCACTAGGGGTAGGTTGTACACGAAGTCCATGGTGATATTCTCCCACTTCCACTAAGGAATGGGAAGTGACTATAGTAATCCAAACGGTTTCTTCCTTTCAGCCTCGACCTGTTGGCAAATTAAGCAACGACTCATGTACTCTACAATATATTTCGTTGAGCATACTTTATGTTGTTGAGATATTGGAATTTACTTATACCTTTGGCATGAATGCCTTTATACGGTTTTGTCGATGAATATACGATATAGTTGTTGAGGTGTTGATATTACTCATATTTTTGGCAGCGGTGCCTTATAACTTTTTGACGTTGAATATTTTATATTATGTTGATATAAAGGTATTTATCCATATCTTTGGAAATTTTCATGCTATACGTAGTATGATTTTGGGGAAACTATATAGGAATTTTCAAAGAGGGGTTATTATGTTATGAAAAACAAAGGTTTTAGAAATGTTTATTTTTGTCCACTCACATTTTCTGTTTTGCGCCCCTTCAGGTTTTAGGGGGCTGATTTGGTATCACTGGTGGTTCTAACACCTTCTACATTGTACGGAAGTATGTTCCTACTAGTTGTATTACGTCTATCCTTACCAAGATGGAATTATTATTACGTTACTGCGCTTTAGCTATGCTCTGAGACTGATTACTTTGTGTAAAGTCTAGATTTAAGTGTTTTTGGCTTTCCTTGTCAAAATTGTAATTTACATCACACAAGCTCTTAGATGAGTCTCAATTAGATTAGATTAAGGATGATATATCACTTTGAAGAATCAGGCATGAACTCAAGAGAGGTTTGGTTATGCATATGCATTCAATGTCATTATTTTTTAATGCATTTCACGTCATAGTTTTTTATGTCTTTCTGACTAGTCTTTTTGTCTAATCAAATAGAGTCTGTCATCCAAGGAAAATTTGGCACACCAATTAAGAATACCCACATGGGTCTACACGACACTATTCGGTTCCTAATGCGGGTTCCCCAGATTGATCTTTAGAGATGTTGTTTGGTTTAATGACTGCCACTTCCTTTGGTTTACGATCCTTTAAGGTTGTTTGGGTTGCTGGAAAACTTGGTTTCTTGCACAAAACAAAATATCAAAAATCAGAGAGTTGCTTTATAGCCTTGGCTTCCTCTACATTTGATGTGTTAAACCAGTTGATATTGATTTGCATGAGCATTAAAATTCTTGTGTTATCATACACAAATCTTTTGAAAACTTGTTTGCTTTGTTTATTGTCTAAAACTTGAAATTTCCAAATCTTCATAGACATTTGTTTTGGATTCACGTTGGTTCTCTCTTCAATCATTTTGAATCGGATAAACTAACTGGTCAGATTTGAATCCACATTTACATTTCATCTTTACATCTCCATTCCATTTGCTTGGTTCATGCCTTGACTCGATGCCACAAGACGTTGAGCTCGTGGGAACAGCTGCCCTCTCGTGAAGACCGAAGCAAGATCCATTTGGTGCTAAATAGGGTTGCACAAAGGTACAAGCTACCCTTTGAACATGTCTAGGATTTGAGCTTGTTGTGTGTAACTTTGTATGAACCTTATTCATCACTAGTGGATAGGACTCCTTGGAGTCCCCCGGTTTTTTAACCTAGTTAGGTGTTACACCCCGTACCGGAAAATAATACTATTTTATTCCCGGAGGTGCGAAATGACGATGTTGCCCTTGGTTGACCCTTCGGTTGACTTTTGTGTCGTAACTCGTACGACGCTTCCAGTTGTATTTTCTTGTCATACTCGTCGATACGAACGCGTAGATGCGAACGGGACGACAATTGGGGTTCGATTGGACGTTTTGCGGACGTTAATCTTTTAACGTTCCGTTAATTGGTTTGTGTTCTGAATTTGGGCCTTGGGCTCAGTAATTTCTGTAGGCCCAGCCCACTGTGTCTCTCTGTCACTCTCGTTTCCCTCACTCTCTGTACTTTGTCTCTCAATCCCTCACTTTCTCTGCAAAAATGAAAATCCTCACAAGCCACCCCGTGGCCACCCGTCTCTCTCCTTCACCGAGAACAACCATGGTGGCTTGTCACCTTTCTCAGCAAATCAAACCAAATCACCTTCACCTTCATCTCCTTCATTGAGCTCTGTATTTCGAACCAGAGAAACCCAGAAAATGTTAAATACACCCGAGCCTTTCCCGACGAGCCTTCTCGTCGAGCCTTCTCGTCGATTTCGACCACGACCGTCCCTAATCTGGTCACCATTCAACTCACCAAGGTCCCTGCAACCATGCTCGAGCCTTACATGGCCGAGATCGGACGAGTATCGAAGAACTGGAGATCGGTCAAATTTCAGCCGAGGATTGTTCTTCAAATTCCGACCAACTCAAGCCGATTTTGGGCCCCTAAACTGGTAAAATCGAATCCCTCTCACTCTCAGCTTCATTTTGCCTTTTGAATCGTGAATTTTGGTTGAGAATTGAAGGTTCTAGGTCGAGTTGAAGATTTTCGGCCAAGAAACCCAGATTCCGGCGACGGAGACCGGCGGCGGCGGCGACCGGAAAGAGGTTGAAGACGACCGGCGCTGACGTCAGCAAACCGGGTCAGACCGGTCTTGCTGATGTTAGCAAACCGGTTCAACCCGGTCGGACAGGAATATTCTGAGGAATATTTCGTCCGTTAGTTTTAACGCCGTTAACAGAATATTCTAACGCCGTTAGAATATTCCGTTAACTTTAACAGAACAGTAACGGCGTCAGTCACCTGCGCGTGAGGCGTGTGGCCGCGCGTGGTGGACTTCCACAGGCGCGTGGCGGCGCATGGAGGCGCGTGTGACCTCACAGCCGCGCGTGAGGGCGCGTGTGACCTCACAGCGGCGCGTGGCGACGCGTGAGGCCAAACGGCAGCGTGTGGCGGCGTGTGCGACGGCGCACGGCGGCCCACGGCGGCGGTTTTGGGGTTTCCGACCCCGAAACTCCGTTTTCGGGTTTCCGAACGCCGTTTTCTTCGTAATTTCGTGTACTTTACTAATTTGTGGGTTTTAAAAATAGTTTTGGCGACTCGTGGACTCCGGAGAGCGTATTTTCGGATTACTTCGGCTTCGGTATTTTTGAGTGGGCCCCTTCCTTACTCAAATTAAATGTTTTATATGTTTTAAACATGAACTTGGCTTTTGACTATGCTTTTAAGATGTTTACTACTATACTTTTTTAGCAAACCTTAATTTATGCCTACACTATTGTTATGACTTAAGGTTAGTATTCTTCTTGTATGTTGGTAGACCTTGTAATTCATGGCAATTACTTGGTTTACTAGATCGTATCGGTATTTCGTTAGGCCATGGAAACTAGTGGGCTTTGGCCTACATTTCCATTTGGGAATTTCACCATTGAATTGGTGATTTCCGTATTACTTTTGTACGCGTATTGTTTGTTTCGAACCAGCCCTATTTTGGGGGGTTTTAGGGAATTAATTGATATTGTGCTTGTTTGTGATTATGGGTTTTATACCTATCTGACGGCCTTGGGCCGTATTTGGGTGAACCTTGAAAATGGTAATTTTCTACCGTATTTTGGGTTCACCTAGTTTACCATTAAGTTGGTATTTCTATACCTTGGTACCCAAGTGGCGTATTCTTGGTATTTTACGTATTGTAGTTATACGATTGGTATTCCGGGTACGGCACTCGAGAATACTTTATATATTGATTGTTTAAAGGTTATCCCAAAAAGGGAAATTACCTCACTCTGTTTTATTTAAAGATACTCCGTGGCATGTTTTTGCACGCTCAACCTGGGAGGCTTACACGGTGTTGATTGTACTGTCCCGGGCCAGGACCAGCCTTCACGTGATTGTTCACATGCACCGATACGCTCACTATGGATCCATAGTAGGTGCCAACCTGTTCTGGGTCGCATGGGCGACTTGAACTCGTGTGATGCGCTTATGCGCCAGCTTCACGTGATCGTAGTACATGAGCGTACCATTATTTATACATCCAGCCTGTTCATGACAGAATATATCTGTATGAACTCGTGTGTCTGCCCTGCCTAAACGAGCGTTTATCTTATAGTTAGATTGTGACTTATCTCTGATTTTCACTAATGCCACGGATACTACTATTTGATTTACGGGTTTTCCGTATAGCTTTATTTTACGAACTTTTTGGTAAAGTATTTTCATGCCGAAAGGTAGCTTCCTGCCGTTTCGGACGGTAAGTATATTTCCGTACTTACCTTGATTTTCTACCTACTATTATAGTACGCTTCCAAAAACAGTTTTCCGAAACTTCGTACTTGTTTTACGGCGAGGGGTTAGTATTTTCTAAAGGAAAGGTTTTAAAAAAAAATAACTATCTATGGCCCACTCACCCTTCTGTTTTGCGCCCCTCCAGGATTAGCGGCTTGGAGTCGATGACGTCGAGACCCGGTGGTATGAAGATGTTTAGAATTCCCTTTTATTTGTAAATTTTCAGTATTTCGTATTCGTACGATAAGTGTTATTTATTTATTAATTTTTTACTCTGTGCAAATTTTGTATATCCTACTCATTAATTCTTTCCAATATTTCTTATTTCATCCAAATTGGCTTTCGTCACCCTACGTGGTGTCGGCCAGCACATCCGACTTTTGGGTGTCCACGTGTACATCCGGGTCGGGATGTGTCATTAGGGGTTTTTTCCGGGCACCAAAATTATTGTGTGTTATTTGTTATAACTTGTTTAACTTGCCTTACTAAGTTAATTACATGCTTCCTCCATGCTATCGAATTTATATGATATGTTTGATGCATGCCTGTCTTGCTGAGTTGAATCTGTGGAATATTTGATTAATTGTGTAGTCTGGTCAATTAAGGTTTTTACCTGTATTAGGGTTTGCTGTCTGTAACATTCTTGAAACTAGTTGACTAGTTGTTGGACTAGTCAGTTAGACAAGAAATTGTGTTCGTTACAGGTTATTCCGCCTGGTATCAATTTCACTTTGTATTATGGGCCCTGCACTTCGCACACTATTTTGAAATAAGTTTCAAAGTAGACTTTAGTTTTACTTTCTTTGCACTTTTACACAACACTTACACTATGGCTTTCGTCATCCCTTTTGGGATGTCGGCCAACATATCTCGACTCGATATTGACACGTGGATATCCGGGTCGAGGTGTGTCATTTCTTCTCTTTCATAATCATCATTGAGAAATTTCAGGTCCTAGCATGATTCGAAACAAGAATTTTAGGTCTTGATATCTTTTATATAATTGTGTAGTAATACAACATAATAAAAGTGTGTGTATAGGACTCAATACACAGAATAATTTGAATGTGTAATGTACTAATAAAAATAATATATACACAAATTCATATATACTCTTATAATTGCAGGTTTGAGTCCAATTAATTTTTAGAACTTCGGGTTCTAAGACTTTTATATTATTCCAATTTAGAATTTCGGGTTCTATAGTATTATATTCTTTTAATTAGAACGTTGGGTTCTCATATGGTATTGAACCTTCAGGTTCGATAATGATATGAAATAAAATTATATATTCAACAATAAAAGACAAAAACATAATTGATATGCAAATATAATAAGTGAATTGAAAAACAAATAGCAACCCATTAACGTTTTTGGTATGGTGGGATCATGACCAAATTAAGCATGATTACAAACTCCATCAGCTGGAAAAATCATTAGTAAAACCATGAACCAAAACGAATTAGGAAATTAGAGCAGAAAACATACAAAGACAAGAACCCACGAAAGCCTCATTTAGTTGCAAAAATGCGTGCTGATAACGTATTATAGAACGAATGAGGAAATAGTATAGAGAAATGAGAAGTAGAGAGTAGAAAGACAAAAGAAAAATGTTCTCCAAATATGTGTGTTATTCATCTTTGATAAGCACATATTTATAAGCTTATAATGATGAGAATTAACAGTCACAGCCCGTTCAAAGTTTTAACTTATTTTATTCCCGAAAGTGGGAAATGACGTTTTTACCCCCTTGGTTGACTATTTGGTTGACTTTTGCATCGTAACTCGTACGACGTATCCACTTGTATTTTCTTGACGTGCTCGTCGATACGAACGCGTAGACGCGAGCGGGACGTCGATCGGACTCCGAACGAATACTTTACGAGCGTTGGATTACCGACATTACCCGTATTTTTAATTTCTGGACAGTTGGTGGTTGGGCTGGGGCCCAACACCCCTGTTGGCCCACGTGGCCTTGTCCCTTTGTCTCTGTTAGTCCCTCACTCTCTGCAGCTCACTTTCTCCCTCTCTTTTTCTCTCCGTGGGTGCACAGTGCACACCGACGGAAACCCGTCGAATCGAAGCGAACGAAAATCACCACTTCCTTCGTCTCGACGCCGTGGACTCAACGGTGCAAACCGTTCGTCCAAACTCCCAACCGTTTGACGGGAAATGCAATCGGAAGAACCGGACCTTTCCGACCATTTTCCGGCCAATCTAGACCGAGGTGAGGTTTCTAACCACCACCATTGTGTTCCTCTCGTTGAGTAGATGAATTTTCATAGGTCGTTTGCCTGATTTGGTTGACTTTTGACGTAGATCGACTTTGCTACAGTGAACCGCAACCTTCGAGGCAATTACAGGCCTTTTCCCGAGCTTGTACGACCAATCCAAAGGTACACCGTGATTCTACTCATCTCTAGCTTCATTTTGGTACTTGAATCGTCCAATTTGGACTTAAAACGAAGAAGTTATGAAGCTTTGAAAATTACCCAGAAATCCGGCCACTTTTTCCAGATTCCGGCGACGGCGACGGCGGCGCTGGCGGCGGCCGGCATTCTGGCAGGGATGACCGGCGCTGACGTCATCGGACCGAGTTAGACCGGATTTGCTGACGTCAGCAGTGACGTCAGCAGCTTAAACCGGCTTGAGTCGAGCCGCGTTGACGGCTTGAGCCGAGCCGAGTTGACCGGCTGACCGGTTCAGTTGACCAGCTCGCGCGTGAGCCGCGTGTGGAGCTGCGCGTGGAGCCATAGGCTCCGATCTTCAAGCCGCGCGTGAGGGCGCGTGGAAGGTCCAATTTGAATTCTATTTTCACGGGTCGACTTGTGACGACGAGTACTACCTCGGGGTAGTATGCATTTTAATTTTTGAGGTGTTTTGGACCTCCAATTTGCAAAAGCAAGGGATAGGTTTAATTAATTCGTTAATTAGCGACCTTTATGAGTTTAATCATTGTACCGGTGATATCTCATATAGGTGGGGCCTATCCAGAGGACTACCGGGGCTACCCAGGACGGGGTACTTCGACCCGGCTACCTACAGGTGAGTGAGTGGGTCTTTGTTTGATAAATGTATATATATACGTATGGCTTTCAACGCTTTCTTTAACTGTTAGCGTAGTTGCATACCATTACGTTTGTTGGAGGTAGAACATTCGTATTATATTGCCATGCATGTTTTATACTGTTGCTCATCAGTAGATGTATACACCCCAGGTATTAGTACTCAGTCTTGTGGCCAGGACTAGCCTTGACGTTTGGAGTAGTCACTACCAGTACCGTTACGCAGCTTTGGATCCATTGTAGGTACTAGCCTGTTCTAGGTTGCACTAGGCAACTCGAACTTGTGTGACTGCACTTTGTGCACCAGCGCTTAGCGTTAGACTCGCGTCATTGTAGTACTTAGCGTATTTCTTTATACCTAGCTTGTTCCTTGTGGGATTTAGCCCCTTGGGCATGTGTGTTTACATATGGGTGAGCAAATCAGTAAAGATTTATCGGGGAGTACCCGAACGTTTTCATAATAGTATTTTGAGGTACATGCCTAAACGGGTATGACGTATTTTCTCAATTATACTTGTTTGCAAACGAGGGTTTCTAGACTTTTGAAAACAACGGTTTATCAAACTTTATTTTGACCCACTTACCGTTTATGTTTTGCGCCCTCAAGTTAGTTGGCTGGGAGCCTTGCGACTTTGTCGATGAAAGCGCGGTGGTATGACGATGTAAAGGGATTCTTATCGTTGTATATCTTTGTATCCCTCTTCTAAGTATTCTTTTAATTCTTCCCACCTGCACGTTCCGTGCACTCTGACTTATTGTTTAATTCAATATTCTATTCTTATTAAAATTTTCTTTTTTGGCTTTCGTCAGCTAGCGGCGTGTCAGCTGACACTTCGACACCTGGCTCGTCCGGGGATGCAAGGATGTGTCGAATTGAGTATCAGAGCCTAGTTTTCGTATTCGGCTCTTCCTTCGTACTTTATACCTGTCTGTGGTATCAGACTTCAATTTCGTAGTCCTTTCTTGATTCTTGCTCTTGGAATCGAGAATTTTCCAGACTTACACTTTTGGTGTATTGTTTCCCTTGGGTTAATTCAAGTTCTTCTTAGTGTCATATCACCTCGACGTCATGTTTTTATGCAGTTTCGGGCAGTTTTCCCGATTTTAGCGGTTTGTCACTACTTTTAGAATCACGTGTAGAATTTTCGTACTTGACTAAATGCGACCCTTAAGCAGCGAGGAACTTGGAGTGTTACGTGTGAGCATAGCGTTTATTAACTTCTGATGGAATCGCATGAATGGGAAACTGGTTCGATTGTGCATTATTTAGTTGTGGTGTCAGGTTGCTTTGCGGATGATCTTTCATCAGGAAGTACTTCCTTTAGGAACAACTAGGCGTTGATGTTGGCGGAACCTGTTGACTAATTTTCGTGTTGACAAGTTCCAGTGGGCTGAATTCGTGAGACCCTGGTTTCCACAAACCCTTTGCACTGCTAGTGTTTTACCTTAAGCCAGCGGTTGTAACCCAACCGAAGTAACGCGTGGTTTTGGCGTTGCTTGTTTGGACGCATTTTTCTACTTCTTGTAGTTGTTTTGACCATCGTGGGCACGTCAGCGGATCGTTCCAGAATTGTTAGCAGTGAAGGCTTGGAGGCGGATTTTCCTCTCAATTGTTTTAAACCCGCTTTCCATTTCATTCGAAATGGAAAAGTATCACCATTAATTCTTGTACCTTAGCACCGCACGTAGCGACTGCAATGACCTTTTCGATGATCGTAAGCCGAACCTGTCGGTCGACTTTTCTCGAACAATTCGTGACTACTACTTTTCGGTAGTTTTGGACAATATCCATTTTACGTGGTGTTGTTTAAGCGTGGTAAGGTCTTCTTGTTGTTTTGTTTATCATTGACTCATTTTCTTCGAACGTGGCGAACTTTTTCGTACTTCTGGAGTCGACGTTCGCTCACTCACGACTTTGTCATTCAAATCGATCCCATTTTCCCTCTTGTGCATGTGCAGCTATCTTGACTGATCGCTGGCGGCGGTATGATTGCATATCCGAGTGGCGGTGATTGAAAATATTCAGTTTTGATTCTTGTTGCGGCGTATCCACTGTCTGAGTACAGTTTGACTTTTTATCGAATCTTCGTATTCGAAACGTCGATGAGATTTTTTACCTGTGGCTGGATCACTTGGTTGATCAAGTTGCCCATCTTTGTCTCTCTCTGGTTTATGCAATTAACGAAAATCTACTCTAGGCACCCGAGCTCTCTTTCTGCTCTCGCTGAAGCCATTCCAGCTTTGGCTGTGGTGAATCGCTGATCTCACCATCGTCTTTGTCGACCTCAATTTACTGACCCTGGACTACTTGTTCCCAGGTAACCTTTGAAACTTGTTTTAAATTTTCAGCGAGATTCGATTTCGAACTGGCCATTTCTTGTTGAAACCAACTCTTAAGTACAACCAAACTAATCACCGATTAACTCCTGGAAGCCTAGGAACCTTGTCTCGGCCATTTCTCCAGTAGCGTTTGGCCAAAGAAACACAAAACCAGATGGTGATTTTCACCCCAGTAGTGGGTATCAGGCAATCATTCTTTCGGTCTCCGAAAGAATCTGTCTTTCAACAATGGTAGTTGACTCTGAATCATCCAGTAGTGGATCAACTTCATCTTAATCAGGGTGGTGGTTCACTGGTGGATTCCGTTTTCGGGTAACTCACCTAGTCTTTTCGCCCAGTTCTGTCTTCGTTGCGACACTTGTCATTTTTGGTGAGTGTACGCAAGAAACTCAAGTGTGCCATGGCTGTGGACGACTGGGGGATACAGAGCTAACCAGTGTCCGCAGTACCGACAAGAAAACCCAACCTTTTGCTTTGTTGAGATCCGGTAAGTTGGAGCTGACGATTTTTTCTATCAACAATCTATTTTAGGTGGAGGCATTACATTGTCAAGGCAATGCATTCCATACTCTGGAACCTACTCCTGAATCGTGGTTACGCTACTCTGTATCCTGGTGGTACACAGGCTGTTCTCGGTGTGGAGCATTGTTTGCTCTTAGACGAGTTGTACTTTCGACCATTAGGATACATGAATGATTCCGATCTTGTTTGAGCGTTAAACTTTCTTTTTGGGCTTATTACTTGTGATCCAAACGGATCCAAGTATTACCTACTCATCTATTTCACTTTGTTTTATTTCAAACTATAAGCCCATTGTACTCCTACCGGTAATGATTTGGAATCCCTATGCCGTGGGCAATTTGTGTCTTGTTCTTTTTTGGGATTATGGGGTGATACTCCGTTATCATCACTAATCAAGTTACTTGCCAATCTCATTCCTCTGGATGTCGTGGTTTTCGACGTGATCTAAAGGGAATGGTTTATTACCTCAACCGGGCGGTGGATTGTCGGCGGAGTTGACCACCTTCTTACTTACCTGGCATACCATTGTAGCGTTTACGGTGAGCATAAAATCGACTCGTGGGCTGACTTTCAGCTACGAGTGAACAGGCACCTTCTGAGTTCTGGTGGTAGTGGTTGTGTACCATATGGGTAATGTTGGAATTTGAAATTCTCTTTGTGTTGACGAAGTACGTTTGTCAGCAAATTTCTTAGGATCTTTCCTAACGATCTACCTGGTTTATCGCCTGATCGAAATGGTTTTCCTCATCGATCCTTCCAGGTATTGACCGTATCTCTCTCTCTTACCTTTTATCTTTTGACTCCCGCGTGAGTGGTGGGAGTTGAAGATTTTCCAATTTGAGCACTTTTTTCCAAGAATTCTTTCTGCCTTGCACTTCACCTTGTGGAGCTCTAGTGTCTTTCTTATTTCGTTTGAAGTTACTATACTTTAAGGCTCTGCATCGATTGTAGGCAATTGAATCGAAGCAACGATTAAAACCGTTATCCCCTCCGTTCAAAAGTTTTAACTTATTTTATTCCAGAAGTGGGAAATGACGTTTTACCCCTTGGTTGACTTTGCTTATTCAATTCGGGGCCGATCATGCAAATTATTTGCACATATTCTCGTTCTTGAAGTTTAAGGAGTTTTCAAACTTTTTCAGTTATGGCCTAATCATATGTCTTTCTTGGGGCATGTGATTCTGCCGGATTACATCCTGTCGATCCCCAAATGGTTGCTGTGGCGGGGATCGGGAAGCATTTCTGAAGTGTTACAGTTCGAACTTTCTTGGCTTGCTCGGTCTTTACCGACGTTTCGTGAAGGATTTTTCTCTTTGTTTATACGCCTCTGCGAAACTTGCCAGGAAAAACGTTAACTTTTCGTGTGGAGCAGCGACCCACGAGCAAATCTTCCGACTGCTCCAAGTTTGGTCTTACTCTTGTTCTGAGTATTAGCACTTTCCAACGACGGCGGTACCTTGTGTTCTACAGTGATGCGTCACTGGGCAGGTTGGTCTGCGTGCTATTAGCATGGATGGATAATGGGCACCATGCCTTGGCGTGGCTTAAGCATGAGATGATTATCGCCCGCTGATTCGAAAAACTCGTTACCCAGTATCTTTGCTCCGGATTGGCGACATTTTCTCTTTGGTGTAACGTATTGACCGTTCTTTGACCACCAAGGCGGCGTCTCATTTTCTTGGGAGACCTCAATCTCGGTCAAAAGGTTGGATGTCAGTGATGGGTGACTACGATTGCACTATCGATTACCACCTCCCGGTCGTGCAAACGTAGCCCAGCAGGTAAACTCTATCAGAAGTCCTTCGGACGACTGATTACTATTCGGCTAATCGTTTTCCCTCATGACTAAACTTGAACAATTGGTGTCACCTTGAGTTGTGGTAGCGTGGAAGCACTGTTAGCCAACTTTCAGTTCGAACAATTGTTTTCCTTCCCATGTATTGTGAACAGAGTTGTACCCTAATCTACCTCATTGTACTTCTTATACCAAATTTCGGGGTGAAATTTTTATAAGGAGTAATTAATCATGACCCACGTTCAAAGTTTTAACTTATTTATTCTCGAAAGTGAGAAATGACGTTTTTACCCCTTGGTTGACTATTTGGTTGACTTTTGCATCGTAACTCGTACGACGTATCCACTTGTATTTCTTCAGCGTGCTCAAATCACGTCTGACAGCGTAAATGCCCGAAGTAGATATTCAGAACTCGAGCAGATATTTCTGAGCGTTGGATTACCGACATTACCACGTATTTTTAATTTCCTGGACAGTTGATGGTTTAGGGCTGAGACTTAACTTTCTTAGCCTGTTGTGTCCTTTGTCTCATTGGTCCCTCATTCTATTGCAACTCACTTTCTCCCTCTCTTTTCTCGTGCGATTTTTAGTGCACACCGATGGAGGAAACCCGTCGAATCGAAGCGAACGAAAATCACCACTTCCTTCGTCTCGACGCCGTGGACTCAGCGGTGCAAACCGTTCGTCCAAACTCCCAACCGTTTAATGAGAAATGCAACCGGAAGAACCGGACCTTTCGACCATTTTCCGGCCAATCTAGACCGAGGTGAGGTTCTAACCACCACCATTGTGTTCCTCTCGTTGAGTAGATGAATTTTTCATAAATTCGTTTTTGATTCAGTTTGAGTTTTGACGTAGATGCGACTTCATACAGTGAACCGCAACCTTCGAAGCAATTACAGGCCTTTTTCCGAGCTTGCCACGATAATAATCCAAAGCTACCGTGATTCTCATCTCTAGCTTCATTTTGGTGTGAAATCATCCAATTTGGACTTAAAGCAGAAGAAGTTATGAAGGCACAGAAATTACCCCAATCAGGCCACTTTCCAGATTCCGGCAGCGGCGCTGGCGGCAAGCGGCGGCAGCGACCGGCATTCTGGCAGGAATGACCGGCACTGGCGTCATCGGACCGGTGGACCATGCTGACGTCAGCGAGACCGGTTCAGCCGGATTCTTAACGTCAGCGATGGCGTGACAGCTCGCTCGGCTTAGTCGAGCGGCGTTGGCTGACAGGCGAGCCCGTGTTGACCCGGCTTGAGCCGAGCGAGTTGACCGGCTGACCCGGTTCAATTGACCAGCTCGCGCGTGAGCGGCCTTTGCGTGGAGCTACGTGGAGCCATGAAGCTCCGATCTTCAAGCCCACGGCCGGTGGCGCGTGGAAGGTCAATTTTGGTCTGTTTTCACGGGTGCGACTTGTGACTACGTGTACTACCTCGGGGTAGTATGCATTTTGCAATTTTGAGGTGTTTTGGACCTCAATTTGCAAAAGCAAGGGATAGGTTTAATTAATTCGTTAATTTGGCGGCCTTTATGAGTTTAATCTCATTGTGCCGGTGATATCTCTTATAGGTGGGGCCTATCGAGGAAGACTACGAGGCTACAGACGAGTACTTTGACCGGCTACCTCTGGTGAGTGGGTGGGTCTTTGTTTGATAAATGTATATATATACATTATGGCGCAACTTTGCACATTTATTGCCGCGTGGACATATCATTACGTTTGTTGGAAATTAGTACATTCGTATTATATTGCCATGCATGTTTATCTTGTTGCTCATCGGTAGATGTATACCCCAAGTATTGAGTACTCGGTCTTGTGGCCAGGACTAGCCTTGACGTTTGGAGTGAGTCACTACCCCGATGCACGTTACGCGGCTTTGGATCCATTGCCAAATTGCCCCTGGCCTGTTCTGAGTTGCACTGGAGGCAACTCGAACTTGTGTGACTACACTTTGTGCACCAGCGCAGCGTTAGACTCGCGTCGTGCTTAATTGCCAGTATTTCTTTATACCTAAGCCCCATTCCTTGTGAGTTTAGCCCCTTGGGCATGTGTTTATATGGGTGAGCAAATCGATGGAGATTTATCGGGGAGTACCGAACGTTTTCATAATAGTATTTTGAGTACATGCCCTCGGGTATAGCGTGTTTTCTCGAAATTATACTTGTTTTCAAACGAGGGGTTACTAGACTTTTGAAAACAACGGTTTTATCAAACTTTATTTTTGACCACTCACCGTTTTATGTTTTGCGCCCCTCCAGGTTAGTTGGCTGGGAGCCTTGCGACGTCGATGGCGCGGTGGTATGACGATGTAGGGATTCTTATACGTTGTATATCTTTGTATCCCTCTTACTGTGTATTCTTTTAATTCTTCCGCCTGCACGTTCCGTGCACTCTGACTTATTGTTTTAATTCAATATTCTATTCTTTACTCTAAATTTTCTTTTTGGCTTTCGTCACGCTAACGCGTGTCGGCCAGCACTTCCGATACCTGGCTCGTCCGGGATCGGGATGTGTCATTAACCAATAAGTTACAAATTATTAAATACACTAATTAGAGCATTGGTTACAAACTTTAAGATAGGAGATTATGGACGCTATGGTGGAGGGTTTTTAGATCAAAGTCCAAAAATATAGGCTGTTATTAGGTCTAGTACAATTTTTTCTCCTTATTGATTGAGGTCCAATGATTTTTTGTATTGTGCCAAATGTACCCTGGATGTAGATAAGGGAATCTAATCGAAATCTCCTAATTCCATCCCTGCATAATTTCCTCCTAATATAAAATTTGAAAATTCAAATATCTCAAATCTACCTAATATTTAACTAAATAAAATGATATAATCCTAAACCATTTTATATACTAAAAAATAGAGAATACAACATCTTATCTAACTAGCAAGTATTTATCTATCTAGTAGATATTCTAGGAAAACATATGCTATCTATTTTAAAGGTACAAACATTTATGATTAATTCATATTTAATTAGCAAGTTTGTCAAAAAAAAAAAAATCTAACTAGTAGGTACTTTAAAAAATTACTATACCTATAGACAAGACACTTTAATCAAAACCATTATTCTTATAAAACCGACACACTAATCAAATGGCCATATTTTTGAAATTCTTGAATCATACTTGAAAACAATAGAAAACTAAATATATGCATGAACGTTTAACTAACAAAAACAAAAACCTATGATAAAGGCAGACTAGTACAAAAAACCTCTGTTGTAGGTAGAAGATGATACTCGCGCCAAAATAATGATTTTAATTCAAACATTTAACAGTCCTAACTGATCAAAAATTTTAAAAGAAAAAAAAAACCTAAAATTTTAGGGATTGCATTGATTATTTTACATGTAACTTGAGGGGTAAATTTGGTATGTAAATGTCAATAAGTTGACATGGATTCCTAATCATCGGTAAGGACGTGTTTGGCACACCGTATAAGGGACCGGATAGGATAAATAGTCTGATCCCGGGTGTTTGGTGCACTTCGTAAAAAAATAGTCAGGCGACTAATTAACCATGGGCCCACCATTATATACGGTGGAGACCCGACTAATTATCTTCTCAAAATGGTCCTTATAATTAGTCGGTCTCTTACTCCCTCTCTCTCGTTCTCCGTCTGGGATTGAAATTAGGGATTGGAATTGGATTCTTCCCCTGTTCGGATCCTTGTCCAGCGAGGAGCAAGAAGACAACTTGCCTGATGATGGAGGTGGAGTCGGACTGAGGTCTGGGGACCTGGGTTGTTGGGTTTGGGTTGAGGTCTCGCATGACGGCCATGGAGGGGGTCGTCCTGCAGCGGTGGAGAGTGCTGGGTCTCTTCTGATTGCAGGCATTCAGAGATCCGGATGAGAAGGGCTGTGGGTCTTTGGAAGAGCTGGAAGCCAGCTCGATACCATTGGGAATTTCATCCGTCCCTTGTCCTCCATTCGAAGAACTTAGAACAAGTGCCCGACTTTTCTTCGGTGATGTCTAGTTATGGCCTTCGACTTTTCTTCATTTTTTTTTTAATTTATATCAAATTAACAAATTTAACTTGATGTTAAATAAGAGGACGTGTTGAAACCAGAATACTGGTAGAGGGTAAGCAAAGAGTTTTTGGGCAGAGAAGATCTGCACTCCATGTATGAGAAAAATTCAACAAACAAACAAGGACTTGTCAAAAATTTATTTTTTTTCTTTCCCTTTTTCTTTTTCATTAATCATCAATTTTTCTCTTAAAAATATTAATAGTCTGAAGTTCTCTTATCCGGTACAGTACCAAACACAGTGTAAATAATACGGTCATTAGTCCGATACTACACCAAACGCCCGACTAATTTAGTTAGTATTATCCGATGGCAGATTATCTTATCCGATTGAAATAGTCAGTCCAGTCTGAGCTGCCAAACGAGGCCTAAGTGGACTATTCCTAAAAGTAGCTAAAGAAGGGTAAACTGCCGTTTGACCCCCCTAAACTATCACCCTAGTTGAAATTGACCCCCTGAACTATTTTTTTAGTAAATTAACCCCTTAAACTTTCCTAAATTAGTAGATTTACCCCCTACCACTAGAATCCATCCAATTTGCTGTTAATTCGTTAGAATGTCAGCTAGATCTACCAATTAAAATACGACACGTGTTAGTATATGATAGCAAAGTGGATGAAATTTCGTTGAATCTGACGGTGAGGGGTTAATTGGCTGATTTCAAATAGTTAAAGGGGTCAATTTACCAAAAAAATAGTTTAGGGGGTCAATTTCAACTGGAGTAATAGTTCAGGGGGTTAAACGGCAGTTTACCCGCTAAAGACATTAGATCTCTACCAAGTTATTTCCTATAAACTAAAAGTATAAAACAGGGATTTATCATGGAAAAGAAGCTTATCCATCCTTTTTGTACTCCTACAAAACAATAACAACAATTTTCTTTTATGTTCTTTCCCCCCTACTATACTCAATAAGCTCAAAAGAACTTTGAGACGTAAAAAGGGAAGGACGGATTGATTTAAACTCACATTCTAAGTTGACAGACTTATGAATGAGAAAAATTACAACAAAAGTTATATAAATTCAACAAACAAAAACAATGTTATATGCTTGGGTAGAGTCTAGCATCCATTAAATGTATTTCTTGAACATATTATTTATCTCTTAAAACAATTTGTGATGATAGATTTGTATAGTAAATGGCGGGAAACCTTAGTGCTCTGCTCGCTCAAGAGAAACAATAATACACTTCCAATCGTTTAATAACTTTTTCATCTTTTTCATTGGTGCATTGTAAAATTTTCTTAGACATTAAGATGATTCCTCTTTCAATTTCTATGTAGTTAATTTAAGGCTCTAGTGACACATCCCGATCCTGACACGCCAGGTGTCGGGAAGTGCTGGCCGACACGTGTTAAGTGACGAAAGCCAATTATGCATGTATATGAGAAAAAGTGAATAGATTTAGAGTTGGAAGCGGAAGTCAAAGTGCGGTGATGGGTAAAACCCATTATTACAGGTGCATAACAATCAGAGCATAGTAAATAGGAGCAAATCCTACATAATCCGAAGCAAGTGTCAGAACCACCAACCACAGCCGAAGCAAGCCCACGCCTCATTGGAAATCGAATCCGCCACTAAGTCTTGGAGGGGTACAAAACATAAAAAGGTGAGTGGGTCAAAAAGCTAAGTTTGATAAAACCTTTGTTTTCAAGAGCATACTATCCTCTCGCTGGAAAACATGTATACTTTTTGAAAACACGTCATACTCCCCGGTATGATCCTCAAAATACTATAATAGTAATAAGGGTACTCCCCGTTGATCAAACTGACTGCTCAAAACACGAGTACTCCCCGAAAATCAGACTAACTGCACAAAACACGGGTACTCCCCGAAAATCAGACTGACTGCTCATCCATATGTAAACACACAAGCCCAAGTAGATACGCTATGAGGAACATGCTAGGTATATGAGTAATACACTGAGTACTACAATGACGCGAGTCTAACGCTAATCATTGTGCACAAAGTGCGTCACACAAGTTCGAGTTGCCTAGTGCAACCTAAAACAGGCTAGTACCTACAATGGATCCAAAGTTGCGTAGCGGTACTGGGAGTGACATCTCCAAACGTCAAGGCTAGTCCTGGCCACAAGACTGAGTACTGATACCCGGGGTGTTATACATCTACTGATGAGCAACAGTATAGAAACATGTATGGAAATATAATACGAATGTTCTACCTCCAACATTCGCATATGATATGAGTCATGCTAATAAATTAAAGAAAGCATTGAAAAACCATACGTAATAATACATTTATCAAAGCAGAGACCCACTCACTCACCTGTAAGTAGCCGAGTCCTAGCCCTTATCTTGGGTAGCCCCGATAGTCATCTAGATAAGTCTCACCTATATGAGATATCACTATAGTAATGATTAAACTCATAAAGGTTACTAATTAACTAATTAGTTTAACTCATCCCTTGTTTGCTCAACACAGAGGTCTGAAACACTCCGTAAAATACCATACGTACTGCCCCTAAGTAGTACGCGTCGTCACGAGTTGCCTCGCGTTGACGGAATTGAAAAATAGTGCCCCACGTGGCACACGCGCAGCCCACTCACGGCTCACGCGCTGGTCAACTGACGGCGTCAGTTAATGGCGTTAGATTTAACGAAATATTCCAGCATCTCAATTAAATCTAATGGAATATTCCTAACGACGTTAAAAGGAATATTCTCGGTCGCTGACGTCACCGGCCGGTCTGGACCGGTTGCTGACGTCACTGCTCACGTTAGCAGCCGGTCCGGCCGGTCGCCAGAATTTTGGCCGGTTTTCTAGAGAATTTTCAAATCTCCATAACTTCTTCATTTCTTGGCCAAATTTCACATTCTTTATGTCAAAATGAAGCTAGAGACGAGTAGAATGACGGTGTAGCTTTGGTTTGGCCGTACAAGCTCGAAAAATGGCCTGTAATTGCCTCGAAAGGTTACGGCTACTGTAGCTTCGTCAATCTACGTCAGAACTCAACCAAAACAAGCAAATGACATATGAAAATTCATCTACTGAACGAGAGGAACCCAATGGTGGTAGTTAGAAACCTCGCCTTGGTCTAGAATGGCAAGAAAATCCCCGAGAAGGTCTGGTTCTTTCGTGAGCTTTTCCCGTCAAACAGTTGGGAGTTTGGACGAACGGATTGCACAGTTGAGTCCAGGGCGTCGAGACGAAGATGGTGGTGATTTTAGTTCGCCTCGGTTTGACGGGTTTTCATTAACGTGCACTGTGCACATATGGTGAGAATGAGAGAGAGAGAGAGAGAGAGAGAGAAATGAAAATAAGGATAAGGGAGAAAGTGACGGGGAAGAAGAAAAGAAATGAGATATTTTGGGTTTTGGGGGTATTGTGCACCCACCAAAACAGTAAAATTACACGGTCCGGTGTATAAAATAATCACGCCGGTGTCTAAAATATCCCTCGGGAATTATTTTATAACAAACTTTTTACGGGATGTTACATCTAGCAAATAAGCTCTTCAAAATTTAATTTCATTGTAAAAAATATTTTAAAACTTACATATTATTGCAATTTGCACTTGACGTATACAATTGATAAATTTTTTGTAGTTTCATACTTTTAAGTGTTTCATACTAGCATCATCACAGAATTACTTTGTTTCATTTGTTACTTTTAAGTTTTTATTAATGATATAAAAGAATCTCGTAGTCATTTTTAGTGACAAATCACAAATGTCATGAGCTATCTTAACTCTTAAGCAATATTGGAATTGATTGTGAATGTGATGTGAAGGTTCTTCTTTTTTTTTTTTTTTTTTTTTTTTTGTGAATGGGTACTCCACATGTCATAATGCAAGTGGAGGAATATGGAAAAATATATTATTTTCTTTGACACATCCCGACCCTGACACGCTAGGTGTAGGGAAGTGTTGGCCAATATGTGTTAAGTGAATAAATTAGAGTTGGAAGCGGAAGTAAAGAGTGGGGTGATGGGTAAAACCCATTATTACAAATGTATAACAGTCAGAGCATAGTAAATAGTCCAAAGAATATAAAATATTCACATCCTCGTGAGGATGGATATATAGAAAACTAACAACTAAAGGTAGGAATGGTACTTACTTAGTCTGGAAGAGCAGTCAGAACCACTAACTAGCCGAAGGGTGCCCTCGCTTTACTGGTACTCAAGCCCGCCACTAAGTCTTGGAGGGGCGCAAAACATAAAAGGTGAATGGGTCAAAAAGTAAAGTTTGATAAAACCTTTGTTTTCAAGAGCATAATATCCCCTCGTTGGAAAACATATATAGTTTCTGAAAATACGTCATACTCCCCGATATGATCCTCAAAATACTATAATAGTAATAAGAGTACTCCCCGAAAACCAATGGTAAAACCACACTGGACTACTCGAAAAACAGAATTGAATGCTCACCCATATGTAAACACACACACCCAAATAAATAAGCTACAAGGACAGGCTAGGTATATAAGAGAATACGCTAAGTACTACAATGACGCGAGTCATAACGCTAATCGTTGTGCGCAAAGCGCCTCACACACAAATCCTAGTTGCCTAGTGCAACCTAAAACAGGCTAGTACCTACAATGGATCCAAAGTTGCGTAGTGGTGCTGGGTGTGAACCTCCAAACTTCAAAGCAAGTCTTGTCCCTAGGACTGAGTACAAATATCTGGGTGTTCTCCATCTACTGATGAGCAACTGTAAAAGATATGTATGACAAATACAATATGGATGTTCTGCCTCCAACAATCACATATTATATAAGTCATGCTAACAATTTAAAGAAAGCAGTGAAAACCATACATAAATATATGTTTACCAAAATAAAGACCCACTCACTCACCTGTAAGTAGCTGGGTTGTAACCTCTCTATCCTGAGTAGCCCCGGTAGTCCTCTGCAGAAGTCTCACCTATATGAAATATCACTATAATAATGATTAAACTCATAAAGGTTACAAATTAAACTAATTAACAACACTTATCCCTTGTTTGCTCAATACATAGGTCCAAAACACTCCGAAAAATATCATACGTACTGCCCCTAGGTAGTACACGTCCTAACGAGTAGTCTCGTGTGGACGGAAGTCAAAAAAGTGGTCCCACACGCGCAGGCCAGCCTTGGCTCACTCGCGGTCAACCCAAGCCAGTCAAACTAAAGGCGTCAGTTGACACCGTTCGACTTAACTGTAAAAGTTAGAATTTTTGTTAACTTTGATGGAATATTCCTAAAGGCGTTAAAGGAATACTCCTTCATCCCTTACCTCAGATTGTTAGAGCTCCGCCGTCTGCCGCCGTCTGCAGTCGTCGAAAAAGTGGCCGGTTTTTTGAAAAATTTCAAACTTTAATACCTTCTTCATTTCTCAGCCAAATTTCACGTTCTTTATGTCATACTAAAGCTAGAGATGAGTAGAATGACAGTATACCTTTGGTTTGGCTGAAAAAGCTCATAAAATGGCATGTATTTCCCCTAAAAATTTGCGACTATTGTAGCTCTTCTATCTCTTCGTTTTGACGTCGAACGAGCTATTTCTTCCTTGGCTTCGAGTCTAAGGACGTTGGGGAAGAAAATGGAGGTGGTTTCGAGGCTTCAAACAGTGAGATCGCTTCGGAAAAAGCTTCGAAACCCGTCGGTCGGTTTGTCTCCGGTCTGGTGGTCTTGGGCCAAGTTTCACACAACGAAGGGTATGGTTGTGTTCATCTCGTCGAGGGGAACAAGGTGATGACTTCGAATTGCCTCGGTTCGTCAAGTTTTCGATGATGTGCACTGTGCACAATCGGTCAAGAACAGAGAGTGAGAAAAAGTGAGAAGAAGAAAAAAAGGGAGGGTGAGAGAAAGTGATGGGAGAAAAGAGAGAAAATGAGAGATATTTGGTTTAGGTGGTGAGGAAACTTCACAAGCCATCTTTCTATAAATAGAAATGGCTATGAATTTCAAACCACATTGCACAATCGCATGGCACACAGTGCCAAACACTGTACACAACGTGTAAATATTTAGCATGCACGTGTTCAAAATATCCCCTCAGATATTATTTTATAACAAACTTTTGACTGGATGTTACATTCTCCACTTATATTATGATATGTGGAGTGCCTGATAAAAACCAAACACTTTTAAAAAATTTCTCCCTAGTGCCTATTGATCATTAATGGTAAACTTTAATATTAGAGTAGAAAACGAAAGAAATTAAAGGTTACACCTTGAAAACAACCGTTTCCAAGAAAGTTAAAAAAAGAGAGAAATTATAGCAGCTAGCTCCGAATCCACTTCCACACAAATGCTGTGCTGCGCAAATTTGAGGGCATCTCTGAGAGAAAAAGATTCTGCAACAAGAATGGTATAAGACCGAAGCCCAACATAGAGGACCCAAACTAGGGCCGAACGCCAGCAAAATGAAAGAATAAACACTGAGGCCCAAAGCAGAAAAAGGCCTAATTGAAAACCTGATCACGAAAGCATATGGGGAGAGAGACCATAACCGTCGATTAGACAAAATGGTGATGATTGATTTGATTTTAATTATCTCGATCGCTCATCCAATTTTTAGCATCAATAGTTAGTAGAAAAGAATCTATCCTATAATTAATATATCTTATTGTATTTACAACGCTCATCACGTGACGAATGACGGATGTTGTAGACACACTATAATATACTCGAGTGACACATTAGATTTTCTCCAATGACTAATATTGCTATATTAGCCTCTCTTTTATGGTCGGTGGCAATATTAGTAACTTGAAAACAATACTTTTTATGACAAAGAAAAGGATCTCATATATTGCTGCCAAGTACCAAATAAGGTTCATGATATGGCTTTTTGTGCAAGTTGAATTTCTTTGATTGAACGTTTTATAGCTACGTATTTGTTTCGCATTTGCATGGAAGAAAGAAGGGGACCAAAATGGTGTTTCTTTCCTTTTGTTTGTATTATTTCCATTCGCACGATTTTAACGATCAAAAAGGACCTATTTTGGACCGATGGCAATGAAGAAATTTTGGAATGTTTTGTTTTAGAACTGCAGCCTCACTACTTTAAAATGGCTCTACAACAACTACTAGAGGCAGGAAAATCTACCCAAAAATTAACAGTCCAATTTAGTTTTATTTTTTATTTTTTAAATATCGGTAGTGGGATCGAATAGAATTGGTGAATCACACGATAGTGCCCATGGTGTTACATCGCATCTCTAATTTTACTGTATTTTTTGTTAAAATTAACGGTGCGCCATTAAATTTAACGGCACATGTAACCGACCATTAGCCGGTGCGTGGGGGCACATGAGCGATGCATGGCGGCGCGTGACGCTCCGTGCAGTCCCGTGACGGTGTGTGGCAGCGCATGAGGGCGTGTGGCGGCGCGTGCGAGCGCGTGTGCCACTTTCCTGATACTTTTAATTCCCGAAACAAGCAAACAAAGGGGATTTCAAGTCTTTTCCTTAGTAAAATTTGGATTTGACTCACTTAATGAGCAGTTTAGTAATTTTGCATATAGGTGAGACCTACCGCAAGGAGTACCGAGGCCAGGCTAAATATAGTGGCTATGACCCAGTGACTTACCACTGAGTGGGCTTGTTTGTTTTAAATTATATTATAGTATGTGTTCTTGAAACATGTTTTATGATTACCGTATATCATGCCATATTTCTTTGAAATTATAAATGATTTTACTAAATATCCTTACTTCATTTTTATATAAGTTTTAGAAATTAATGTTGGCATGATTATACATTTACTATTGTTGCTTATCACGTATGTTTGCACGGTGTTAGTATTGTCTGAGCTAGGACTAGCTTCACGTGTATGTTCACATTGCACTGACACACTCACTTTAGATCCATTGTAGGTGTCAACCTGTTCTAGTTGTGTTACAACCCGTCCCAAAATTTATGTGAAATTACCAAAATACCCTTAGGGGCAATGTTGACTTTTGTTGACTTTTCCGTGACGACTTGTGAAAATCATTTTCTTTGCATATTCTTGTTGTACTCGTCGACACGAACGCGTGGACGCAAGCAGAACTCAATTCGGAGTTCAAACGAACGTTTTACGAAGCTTTAAAGTGTAGGGGCATTTTGGTAATTTGCCACCCGTGTATGGGAATTAGGGTTTTTGGCATTTTGGCTGATTGCACAGCAGCCAACCCCCTCCCCAGTTTCTGCACGTACTCAACCCTTCCTTTCTCTCTTTCTCTCCTTTTCTCTCTCGGCCATTTACGAACCGAAAGCCACCAAACTTGAACGGATCACGAAACCGCAAATTCAACGCCCAAAAATCATACCAGAGTGTTCCTCTCGTCATTGTGGACGAGACTGTGTTTTTAGTTTCGTCAAATTCGACCCCGATTGTTCAAACCGACGTCGGAACGGTTTCGGAAACTAACCGTCGATTTTCTGTGCAATTCAGGCCAAGGTAAGCCTCGAGACCATTACCATTGGCTTAGTTGGGTTGAGTAGGTTCTTTTTGATATAAAGTACGTCAATTTTGGTGCAGTATTGAAGGAGAACGGAATTAGGGTTTCCCGAAGCTTTCCGGCCAATTTCAGGCCATCTCCGGCCATTTTTCCGGCCTCAAATTGGTATGAAAATGTTCTACTCCTCAACACCTTTAATTTGACATATTATACGTCCAATTTGGCCAAAGAACGAAGAAGATATGGACATTTTAAGTTTAGGGACATAATCGGCATTATTTTCCCAGATTCCGGCGAACCAGACGGCGGCGGCGGCGGCAGCGCCGGCGGAGCTCCGGCGACCGGCGAGAGGAAGGAGGAGAGGGAATATTCCGTTAACGGTAACGGAATATTCCTAACGGCAGGGGAATATTCCTAACGGCGAAGGTATATTCCGTTAAACTTAACGGTGCTGACGTCAGCAGGCGCGTGGGGCGCGTGGCTGACGTCAGCAGCGCGTGGGGTGACGTCAGCAGGGCGCGTGGGGCGCGTGACGCGCGTGGGGGACACGCGCCAGCGCGTGGGACCACGTGCCAGCGCGTGGCGACACGTGTAGGCGCGTGGCGACACGTGCCAGCGCGTGAAGCCACTCGCCGGCGCGTGGCCGGCGCGTGGGGGCGCGTCCGGGGGTTTCCCGGCGCGTGCCGGCGCGTGCAGGCGCGTGAGAGCACTTCCCGGCGCGTGGAGTGGTTTTCCGACCGTTTCCCGGCGCGTGGCGGCGCGTGCGGCGGCGCGTGCGGCGGCGCACGGCGGCGCCGGCGGCGGTGGACGGCGGCGGTAGGGTTTTCGGGCTCCGGAAATCGTTTTTCGAGCCCGTTTTCGCTACAATAGTATTACTTTTGGGGGTTTCTTTTATAGGGCCTAATTTTAATTATTTGTAGGGAAGTTTTAATTTATCCCTTAACTTTAAATAGGTAATTCTTCGGCTCCGCACACGGAGGAGGGCAACACCGGGGGAGATTTCACTCCCGAATACCTGTGAGTGGACTTTTGCTTTATTAAATGGCTTTTATGTTTGAAAATAAATATGAATTGGATTTCTTTGTGGTTTTGAATGGTAATTCAAAGCATGTTTTTATATATATTTTATTATAAATATATATACTTGTTGACAATTGATTATGCAACCATAATTGTTTTATTTATGGTTATTTACTGAAAAAAAAAATGGATTTTAATTGGTGATTTGATTATTTATCAAAGTATGAATAAATGTTATGAAATGGTTTACACCATGATTACTTTTGCATAAATACTAAATGATCTTGATATATGGTTTTGGGGGAAGGATTTATTTATGCAATGATAAATATTTGGGAATTATGAAAGGGATATTGCTTATCATATCTATACACATGAGTATGTATGTATGTTTTCAAACACACTAGGTATGCTTTCACTACGTTGTAGTACCGTTCTCATGGCCATTAGGACAGTTCTCACATGTATGGGTCACACGCACTGTACTCCAGGGGTATTGTTCGGTAAATAGCTTAGTGCAAGCTTGTCTTACGTTTATTGTTGTTTATGGGGAAAAAAGGCCCCACTGCGTAAGGACTCGGGTGTGACGCGCTGCGGCGCCAGGACTTACATGTGTGTGGTACTAGGAGTACAAATTATTGATTAACGTATTGGACTTGTACGGTGATTGAGAGGCTGTTCCTCAACCCGTGCATGTGTGATTGCGCATATACCTTGTGTCGGTTTTCCGTACTATATTATTGGATATTTATGATTTGTGACTTACGGAAATGTACATCTTTCGAGATATTTCAGTATACGTTTATAATATCTTTCGAACTATACTATGGTAGTATATTTCTACAACTACTGGTTTTCAAACAGGGGGTTAATACATTGAAAAGAGAAAGGTTTGTGAAAACTTTTATTTTTGTCCACTCACACTTTTGTTTTTGCGCCCCCTTCAGGACATAGTGAGATAGCATCTGGCGAGGTCGAGACTTCTACGTGGCAGCTCTGATCAGATATCCCAACCATGTAGGGATTCTTCTTTCTTCCAGTTTCTATAATAATATCCATCCCTGTTATGGATAGAGATTCTAGGAACTCAGTCTACTATTTGATTCCGCTGTTTTAAATTTAGTACGCTCTGAACCATATGCATATTGACATTGGATTTTGCAAGTTTAATTTAAATTTAATTTCGTTTTCACAAGTGTTGTCATGCATTTAATGGCTTCGTCACTTTCGAGTGTCGGCCAGCACGCTCGCACTCGGTATCCACGTGGGTATCGAGGGTGGGGTGTGTCAAGTTGTCTTTGCATCTAGAACTCGTTGTGATGCGCTTAGCGCCAGCTCATGTGCATGTAGTACCAGAGCGTAATTATAACACCTAACCTGTTCATATGGCTACTTTCTGCATGAACTCGTGTGCTTGTATTTATCTGATAAGTGAACTTATTTTACTTCTACTGTTTAATTATTTGAGTACCCATATCTTTTGGAGCGCTGTTTCCAACGCCTACTAATTCTTTTATTAGTTTATTATAAAAGTGTGTTTTTGGAAATTATTACAAGTTTTACAACGAGGGGTTACTATTTTTTAAAGATCATAAAAAGTTTCAAAAAAACTTTGATTTTTCGACCCACTCACCCTTCTACATTTTTGCGCCCCTCCAGGACTTAGGGACTAAACTTGGCAGACGAGGATTGTTGGCACCAGCTGACTTGCACTTCCGAGAATGTAGGAAGAGTTTCATTAGTTTGTTTTAGTATACATCCTTCAAGATGGGAATATTAAATTTCTTTACTGTACTTTCTATGCTCTGACATTGCATACCTGTAATAAGGGTTCAACCCCACTCTATTCTTTCTTATTTTTGCAAATTTCAGATTTTGATCTTAAATTTTCATTCAATTCTTACGCATTTTCCATTTCATTACTTCGTCACTCATCCAGAGTGATGTTAGCACGCTTTGAATTTCGGTTTCCACCTGGATATTTCGTTCGGGGTGTGTCATATGAGGAGGCTGAAATGCTTGTGTGAGTCTTCCTAACCCTCGAAAGGGTGGACTGCAGTGGCTTGGCCACCCAGGGTTGGCCCTGAGATTTTAAAGGCCCTGTACAAAACTTAAACCGAGGCCCTCACAAAATCTAACATGGCAATTTTAAAGAAAAAAATTTTACCATGTCATCCATCGATTTTTTTTTTAAAACAAAATTCATCTTCAGTGTCATAAGATCAATTGAAATGCAAAAGAAATCATTAATTATAACTCATATAAGGTATTGGGTTCGAATTCTTATAGAATATTTTTAATATATTATTGTTTAATAAATGTGAAAAAGTTGGTTCCCTTGTGAGGATCGAACCCGTCTCCCTTGCAAGCTTCATTACACGCCAAACCACTTGCACAGTTTGATATATACACCTGTAACAAAGTACAAAAGAAAAAAAAATCGAGCGTCCTTCAAAATCAGAAGCCCTGCGCTGTGGCACCACCCGCACTCCCCCAAGGCCTGCTCTGTGTGTTACATCCCGTCCCTAAAAATATTGTATTTTTATTCCCCCGATGTTGTGAAATGATGAAAATGCCCTTGGTGGGCCTAATGAGTCCTACGTGGACATTCATTTCTATCTTCATAATTTCGTACTTCTCTCATTCTTTTTGAACTGTATACCTTATTACGAACCCGTAGGCGGAAAAGCGACATTAATCGGACTTGTGACGGACAAATTACGAATAAGGGCAAATTGGTAATTTTCAATTTGCAGTATAGTTTGAACTTGTTGGCTGTCTTCCTGTGGTTTCATTTGAAACCAAGGTGCTCTGCACCTCTGTGGATTTTCAGACTGCATTGCATGCCTTGTCTGCATGCATGTGATGGTGTTTTTAAAATCTCCTTGACCGTGTGGGATTACACCCACACTTTACCACTCACTCTCTATCTCACTCCCACCTCCCACTGTCTCTCTCGTGTCTGTGTGAGAAGCCTTTCTCACAGACTACATGCAAAGCTCTGCAAAAACACACACACCCAAATTCCTCTAAACGTCCGAGCTTCTACCAGCACCATTCTCGGCCTTCCTTCGATCTGCCATCATCCCTGCGTTCAACCTTGCCATCACCCTCACCAAACCCGAGCCACAGTGAGCCTAGAAACAGCAAACTCGAAACCTAGAAAACCTGGGAATTTTTCCAGCAAAGCTTTTCCGACCAAGAACCCTCGATTCGAGTCTCGATCAAGCCTCAAACCATCACCAATCCACTCCTGGGAACCTTGGGATCACAACCCAGGGCTTGCATGTGAGGAAAACCTCGAGATCGACAAGTTCCAATTTTGGCCGATTTCTTTCGAGGCCATTTCCAGGCACCTTTTGAGGTGTTTGAAGGTAAATTCCAACTCCCCTCATTCCTAGCTTCAATTTGACACCAATTTCGTGAAAAATGGTTGAGAAATGAATCTGTGAAATTTCCAGATTCCGGCACCGGCGGCCGCGCGGCCGGAAGTTGCAGTAGTCACCAGAGCAGTGACGTCATCGAACTCAACCGGCCTATGACGTCAGCAGATCCGGTTCAACCTGTCGAACCGGTGGAATATTCCAAAGGTAGATTCTGTTTCAAGCTAACGCCGTCAAGGAATATTCCCTAAAGGCGACGGAATATTCCGTAACGCCGTTAGAGAATATTTCGTCTATTAAACAGAATATTCCGTTAAAGTTAACGGCACACCGTTAACTTTAACGGCGAGTAACCCAGAGGCCCGTGGCGCGCGTGGCAGCGCGTGAACCACTTTTCCAATGATTTTAATGTTGGAAGTATGCCCACAAAGCCACTCATTCGATGTAATAGCTTTTTGGAATACTTATTGTATTAAACTATTGTTAGTTTAATGAAAAGGGCAAAGCTTATTGTTAATCACTATTTATTGTATCATGTGTTTAATCAATAAGAGAATCCAAGGAATGTATTTGATCTAAGAGAGAAGTGATCTAAGTAAGTTAGATAAACGAGACCTCTCTCTTATGTTCATTCCTAAAACGTTCCTAGCCATAGGATTGCCAATTGGGCATTGACAATCCGCTAAGGTTAGTATGTGTTATGTTAACTCAATCGTGAGTATGACTAGTCTCAAGTCATTTAGTGTTGGACACTGAGACAAACACATAGGTGCTCAAAAAGTAATTGAGTACACTGAACAACGATCAATAGGAGTTCGTACATACATGTCATGTAAGAACTTCTAAGTTGCAATATGCAAAGTAGTCCTTTGACCTGAGGCATCATTGATGTCTAATGATTGGGTCCTTGATCTTTGATCATGTCAAAGGCATTCCATTGCGAGTGTCCACGGCATTGTTGGGGTCAAGCTATCTAGTCATGTAGGCATATGAATGCACAACAAGGGATCTCTAACCTTCCATGGTGGAAGGAGAATACTCTGAGATATGATTTGAAAGTCTTTGGCCAAAGCATATGAATATGATTTAGGAAGTATGTTTCAAATCATATTCAATTGAATCATATACAAAAGGTTTCACATTGGATAGTAGACATGAAAAATAACTATCACTCAAACAATGTGATTAGGAGTATTGTATTAGAGAAGGACCGTATTGCATTGTAATTGTAACTGGATAGGTTCTCCAACCAATTCTACTTAGCTTGGGTAGCCATGACATACTGCTAGGTGTCACTCATGGTTTGTGGAAGCCCTAAGGATTAGCCAACACTAATCTTAAAGGGAGAATTGAAATGTGGTTTCAATTCACAATCGATCGTTAAGAGTAACAATCGCCCACTGCCTCGCTAATTGGAACCTAATGGATCGTACACCGAGTAAGGATGAAAGTGAAGAAATAAAGGAATGGATAAGCAATTAAATTGTTTAATTGAGAATGATCATGATTAATTAATTAGTTAATTAATTATACGAAAGGTTCGTATTTGGGCTTTTAAGTTGGTTTTGGGTTTCGGGGCCCAAAAGGGTTTTTGGTCCACAAGGCCCATTGAGTTTAGGTTGTATGACAACTAAAAACTAAATGGAAATTAACCCAAAAACAATGCCAAAACCGGCCTAGAGTGAGTGGAGGCAAGCTTGGGTTATTTACAAGTTTGCCACTCACATGTGATGAGGCATAAAGGGAACTTTATGGCCATAATCACTTAAGGGGTTTTTCTTGGAGGAAAATGAGGTGAACTTTTCTCTCTTTTTCTTCAAGGGAGGCCGGCCATTTAGTGAGAAATTAGCTAGCAATCTTTTGTCTCCTAAATCATCCATTTCATCTTCACACCTCATCCTTGGTGTGGAGACTTAGAGACACTAAGCTTTTGGTGTTTTTGGAGTTCTTATCCTCACATCCTCAAGAAGCAAAGGAGGAGACTTGAAGGCCCTCCACTTGGGTGAATCCCTTGTGCAAACAAGGATGAGCTTCAAGGGTAATGAATCTCTAAACTTCACTCTCTTTAATTTTCTTAAAGAGTACTTTTGGTTCACCATATTCTAGGCTTTGAAAGTCATGGGTTTTATGAATTGTTTTTGAATGCATGCTTGCTTTAAATTGTTATTAGTTGGCATATGTATTCAAATGTTCATCTATTGTTCTTAGCTAGGACAAATTTTTCCTTCAAGTGGTATCAGAGCCTAGGTCTAGAGTATGGTGAATCCTTTTGGGTTTTGTGTTGTTCATGATTTTTGATTTAAATGTTGTAAATGTTACAAGCTTTGTTCTTGCTATTTATGAATGAAAATTTTGCTTGAAAATTTAGCATCTCAAATGTTGTAGATGTGGTTCATTTAAGCATGAATATTGGAACTAAAATTTGGTGCCATGTTTGTGGGGAAATTCGGCCAAATCCAAAGGGTGGATTTTTGGGTTCTTGTTTGACTTGTTAAAAGTGTTTTAAAGTGACTTTTGGAACCCCTAAGTACCCTAGGATGTTAACCCTATTTTGTGAAGTGTTAAAATCGGTTTTTAGTGGGTGTTCTTGGTGTTTTTGCCAAAAACAAAATGGGTTTAGTGTTTGTTGTTTTACACAAATTGTTTTTGTTTTGTTTGATTCGTGATGGATGATTTATGTTGTGTGATTCAAAAGTCTTCAACCCATACCAATCATCCCAACTCCATACCAATCAACCTTACAAACCTTACCCTTTACTATTTGAACCATACCTTGTCTCCCACTATTGTTTTTCACTCCATTCTTCCCTCCAAAACCGGCCACCCTCTAAAGTAGGGTACTTTTGGGGCTTTTGTGCAATTACATAAAGTTTTGATACTTTTGTGTATTTGCACTTTGACCCAAAAGTTTGCGTTTTTACGTATAGGCCCAAAATCACTAAAGGACAAATTGTTTTGCTCCTTTAATGAAGTTTTGTTTTGTTAAGTGACCTAATTGTTATGGTCATTGTTTTCGGCCCAAAATTATGAAGAGAACAAAATGGTTTTGTCTCTTTAATGAGAATTGGATTTTCATTTCATTTAGTTCCATTTAAATCAATTCTATGAATCCGAAAACCAATTGTTTAAATTGCTTTCTTAATTAATGTGATTAATTGAGTCAAAGGGTGATTATGAACCATAGGCCACGATAATTGAGCTATGTGATTGGCCGATTTACATTATGAATGTTTGGGTTAAGTAGATAAGATTTGAATGTAATTTGATTAGTTCAAATGTGTTGTAAAAGGGCATAAGCCCTTCTCTTTATTTCAAGTATTCCTTTTGTTTAATTGTATGCAAATTGGAATAGTTGGGTCCAACGCCCAATAGGAAATAACGGTTTAATTAGATTAAACGCGTAATTAAAATCAACAACTATCTACCTTAAACCCAAGGTCCAACACAAGGCTCGTGTTGGATCAAATTAAGCGGTTCATAATCATCCTAAGTCCTTTTAATATGATTAAAATGAAATTGATGTAGCCCAACACTACTCCCTCAACAAAATGAATATTAAGTTGATAAGCGAGAGATGCTTTGAACATCTCTACGTTGGCCTTCCACCGTGATGGGCTCCAAGCGTTTGTGACTCATACACCAGCTTCACCCTTACAAACCTTACAAGAATTTCACGGTGATACTTTTCCATTTCCGAATGAAAATGGAAAGTGGTTGAAACAATTGAGAGGAAAATCCGTCTCCAAGCCTTCACTGCTAACAATTTGAACATCCGCAGACATACTCAGCAATGGCCAAAACAACCACAAGTAGAAAACGCGTCCAGTCAGCAACGCCACAAGTTCACGCGTTACCCGAAGGTTAAAGTCGTTGGTTAGAGTGTAAAACACTAGCAGTGCAAAGGGTTTGTGAAACTAAGTCTCACGAATTAAGTCCACTGAAACATGTCGAACACGAAAAGTAGTCGACATGTTCCGCCAATGTCAATGCCTAGCGTTGTCCCAAGGGGAAAGTACTTGATGAAAAATCATCCGTTGTGTCAAACGAAACGTCAACTGAACCAGTTTCCCAATTCAGTGCGATTCCATCGGAAGTTAACAAACGAAACGTCAAACGTCACACGTAACACCCAAGTTCCTCGTCAACCAAGCTCATGGTCGCACGAGTAAACGCACGAAAATTCTACGCGTACCGAAAAGTAACGACAAAACTGTCAAAATCGGGAAAACTGCCCGAAACTGCGTAAAACCTGACGTCGAGGTGGTATGACACTAAGAAGAACTTAGAATTAACCCAAGGAAAACAATACACCAAAAGTGTAAAGTTCGGAAAATTCTCGATTCCAAGGGTAAGAATCAAGAATCAGAATTCACGAAGTTCGAAGTCTGATACCACAGACAAGTACGGAGTACGGAAAGAAGAGCCTAAGTTACGAAAAACCATGCTCTGATACCAATCTGACACATCCCGATCCCGAACACGCCAGGTGTCGGGAAGTGCTGGCCGACACGCGTTAGGTGACGAAAGCCAAAAAGAAATTAGAGAATAAAGAATTCAAATTGAATTAAAGATAAAGTCAGAGTGCACGGAAAGTGCGAGCGGAAGAATTAAAAGAATACACTGCGAGTAGAGTAAGGGATGCAAAGTTACTACAAACGTAGAAAATCCCTACATCGTCATACCACCGCGCCATCGACGTCGCAAGCTCCCAGCCAACTAACCAGGAGGGGAGCAAAACATAAAACGGTGAGTGGGTCAAAAAGCAAAGTTTGATAAAACCGTTGTTTTCAAAAGTCTAGTAACCCCTCGTTTGAAAACAAGTATAATTGAGAAAATACGTCATACCCGTAGGCATGTACCTCAAAATACTATCATGAAAACGTTCGGGTACTCCCCGATAAATCATTACTGATTTGCTCACCCATATGTAAACACACATGCCCAAGGGGCTAAATCCCACAATGAACAAGCTAGGTATGAAGAATTACGCTAAGTACTACAATGACGCGAGTCTAACGCTAAGCGCTGGTGCACAAAGTGCATCACACAAGTCCGAGTTGCCTAGTGCAACCTAAGACAGGCTAGTACCTACAATGGATCCAAAGCTGCGTAGCGGTACTGGTAGTGACTACTCCAAACGTCAAGGCTAGTCCTGGCCACAAGACTGAGTACTAATACCTGGGGTGTATACATCTACTGATGAGCAACAGTATGAAAACATGCATGGCAATATAATACGAATGTTCTACCTCCAACAAACGTATATGATATGAACTACGCTAACAGTTAAAGAAAGCGTTGAAAAACCATACGTATATATATACATTTATCAAACAAAGACCCACTCACTCACCTGTAGGTAGCCGGGTCGAAGTACCCCGTCCTGGGTAGCCCCGGTAGTCCTCTGGATAGGCCCTAGGTATATGAGATATCACCGGTACAATGATTAAACTCATAAAGGTAACGAATTAACGAATTAATTAATCCTATCCCTTGCTTTCTCAAATTGGAGGTCTAAAACACCTCAAAAATTATAGTGCGTACTACCCCGAGGTAGTACACGTCGTCACGAGTCGCCCCGTGAAAACAGAATGAAATTTGGACCTCCCACGCGCCCTCACGCGCGGCTTGAAGGTTGGGAGCTCGGCTCCACGCGCAGGTCCACGCACGGCTCACGCGCGAGCCGGTCAAAGTCAAAGTCAACGCTGACGTCAGCGTTGACCGGTCTGCTGACGTCAGCAGGTCGGTCTGAACCGGTTTGCTGACGTCAGCAAGGTCGGTCTAACCCGGTCCGATGACGTCAGCCCCGGTCATCCCTGCCAGAATTCCGGTCGCCGTCGTCGCCGGTCGCCAGAATCTGGAAATTTGGCCGATTTTCTAGGAATTTTTCAAAGCTTCATAACTTCTTCGTTTTAAGTCCAAATTGGACGATTCAAGTACCAAAATGAAGCTAGAGATGAGGGGAACAAAATTGTACCATTTTGGGGACCAAAAGCTGGCCAGAAGTGGCCTGAAATTGAGGAGGAAGAATCGGCCAAAATGGTGCTTCTCCATTCTCGGTGCTAACTCGACTTCCAGACCTTGGGTTGGGTTCCCAAGGTCTCCAGAGATGGTTTGGTGATGGTTTTGAGCTTCCTCGAGCTCCAAATCGTCAGTTTCGAAGTCGGCAAAAAAATCAACTTCGAAGGTGAAGAATTTCCAGAATTCTGGGAAATGGTTTTCCTGGGCTTTCAAGGTTCAAGGTCACCTCCAGTGACCTGCAAGGCAAGGTTGAAGACAAAAGAAAGTGGTTTGCACAAGGAAAACCAAAGGAAACCAAAGAGAGAGAGCCACGGGGTGGCTTGATCACTTACCACCAACTGGGTTTGTCCAGCTTTCTGGACACCCACGAAGTTGCAGGAATCAGAGATGATGCAACAGGTTTTGGGTTCAAGTTTTGGTGCAGGATGGGTTGTCAAAGTGGCCAAGAAGGCCACGGTTTGGTGATTGAAACTTGCAGACAAAGAGAGGGAGAATGAGGGATGAATGTGGCTCGGCCACAAAGAGCCAAAACCAACCAGACCAAATCCCGGGTTTCCAGGGATAGGCCCACGTGGCTGCAGACAAATGGGCCCCAGCCCAAATAAAGCCAAAACAGCCCAAAATCGAAATACGTAAAACGCCGAAAATCGACGTCCGTAAAATCTTCGTTCGGAGTCCGAACGACTAAAGGCTCGCGTCTACGCGTTTGTATCGACGAGCACGTCAAGAAAACACAAGTGGATGCGTCATACGAGTTACGACGCAAAAGTCAACCGAAAGGTCAACTAAGGGCAAAAACGTCATTTCCCACTTCCGGGAATAAAATAATTTAAATTTTGAACGGGATGTTACAATTATTCCAATTTAGAATTTTGGGTTATATAGTATTATATTCTTTTAATTAGAACTTCGGGTTCTAATATGGTATTGAACTTCAGTTTCAGATAATGATATGAAATAAAATTATGTATTCAACAATAAAAGACAAAAACATAATTGATATGCAAATATAATAAGCGAATTGAAAAATAAATAGTGACCCATTAACGTTTTTGGTATGGTGGGATTATGACCAAATTAAGAATGATTACAAACTCCATCTGCAAGAAAAATCATTAGTAAAACCATGAACCGAAACAAATTAGAAAATTAGAGAAGAAAACATACCAAGACCAGAACCCATGAAAGCCTCATTTGTTGCAGAGATTCGTGCTGGTAACGTGTTATAGAACTAATGAGAAAATAGTATAGAGAAATGAGAAGTAGAGAGTAGAAAGACAATAGAAAAATGTTTTCCAAACATGTGTGTCATTCATCTTTGATAAGCACATATTTATAAGCTTGCAATGATGAGAATAAATTCGTAAGTTACAAATCACTAAATACACTAATTAGAGTATTCGTTACAAACTTTAAGATAGGAGGTTATGGATGTTACTGTGGTCATCCACATTCCATATATTTACAATACAGAAATTATTTCAGTTACTTTTTATTTTTGGGTACCCTTTATATTTTAAGGCCTTTTAGATCAAGGTCCAAAAATATAGGTTGTTATTAGGTCTACTCCAATTTTTTCTCCTTATTGATTGAGGTCCAATGATTTTTTCTATTGTGCTAAATTTACCCTGGATGTAGATAAGGGAATCTAATCGAAATCTTCTAATTCCATGCATGCATAATTTATGTTACATCCCGTTCCGAAAAATAATAGTATTTTATTTTCGGAAGTGGGAAATGACGAAAATGCTCTTGGTTGACCTTTCGGTTGACTTTTGCGTCGTAACTCGTACGACCCTCCCCTGTGTATTTTCTTGCTGTGCTCGTCGTTACGAACGCGTGGACGCGAGCGGGACGTCGTTCGGAGTCCGAACGAATATTTTACGGGCGTTGGATTACCGACGTTTCCGGTATTTTTATTTTGGGACAGTTTGGTAGTTGGGCTGGGGCCCAACTTTCCTGTTGGCCCATGTGGCTTTGTTTTTCCCTGTCAGTTGGACTCCCTTATTTCCTGGGTCTTTGTCCCGAGCTTTGTCCCTGCAACACAAACAAACAAAACCTCTCCATCTCTCCCCCTCACTAATCTCTCAACACACCCGTGCTCTCTTCTCCCTCTCACCGAGCCATTCCTTGGCCAAACAGACTTGTAGACCACACCACCATCTTCATCAACCTCAAAATACCCTGACTGGACCCTTCAAACTTGAGCTTGAGTCGCGGGCCCAGTTTACAGAAAATTCCTGCGAGGCTCGAAAACCTTCCTCGGTGATTTCTCGGTGAAACCAAGCTCGAACCACCTCAAAATCACCACCATTGGACTCCTTGAAGTCCCTAGTACCTTGCTCGAGCCTTGGATGATCGTGTATGGCCAAGAATCGAAGAACTCGAAGTCGGCCGGTTTACCCCTGAGACTTCTTCCTCATTTTCAGGCAACTTCTGGCCAGTTTTTGGCCCCCAAAATAGTAAAATATTATTCTCCTCACTTCTAGCTTCATTTTGGTACTTGAATCGTGCAATTTGGCCTTGAAATGAAGAAGATATAAAGCTCCGAAATTTTTCCCAATTTTCGGCCAATTTTTCCAGATTCCGGCGACCAGCGACGGCGGCCGGCGCCGGCGGTCGGAAAAAGGACAGGGATGACCGGCGCTGACGTCAGCAAACCGGTTCAGACCGGTCCTGCTGACGTCAGCAAACCGGTTCAGACCGGTGATGGCATTAGCGATGACGTTAGCAACCGGTCTAGACCGGCGCTGATGTCCTGGTCCAGACCGGCGCTGACGTCCCAGTCCAGACCAGCGCTGACGTCAGCGTTGACCGTTGACCGGCGCATGACCGGCGTGTGGTGGACTTCCACAGGCGCGTGGCGGCACGTGGAGGCGCATGTGACCTCACAGCCGCGGGTGGCGGCGCGTGAGGCCATTTGGCGGCGTGTGCGGCGGCGCACAGCGGTGCATGGCGGCGGTTTTAGATTTTCCGACCCCGTAACTCCGTTTTCAAGTTTCCGAACGCCGTTTTCTTCATATTTTCGAATACTTTATTAATTGTGGGTGTTCTACAATAGGTTTTGGTGACCCGTGGAGTACGGAGAGCGTACAATTGGGCTACTTCAGCATCGGTATATGTGAGTGGGCCCTTTCCTTATTAAATTGTTTATTTTTGTGCTTGGGAAATTATATTTAGGCTATGCCTACACTTTTAATTGGTATTTATCATATTATACTTAGTGAACTTTAGTATTATATTTATACTTGGTTTACTAGTATCGACCCGGCTATATTTTAGGGGTTTTTGGAAATTATTTTATTGCCTATGCCTTTAATTGGTGATTTATTTATACTTGGTGAAACTTGGGCTATATTTACATATTCGGTGAACCTTGGGTTTATTATTTATATCATATCTTGGTTCACTTAATATGTTATTATTAAATTGGTATTTCTATACCTTGGTACCTTTGTGGTATATACTTGGCTTAGTATTTTAAGTATTTTGGGTATATACTTAGTATTCCGGGTACGGCATCCGTGAATACCTAATTATACGCTTACTTTGAGGTTTATTTTAGAAAGGAAATTACCCCACCTTATTTTATTTAGAAATATTTCGTGGTATGTTTTTACACGCTCAATTAGGAATGCTTACACGGTGTCAGTAGTACTGTCTGGGGCCAGGACCAACTTCACGTGGATGTTCACACGCACCGACACGCTCACTTTGGATCCATCGTAGGTGCCAGCCTGTTCTAGGTCGCCTTGGCGACTCGAACTCGTTGTGATTCGCTTAGCCCCAGCTTCACGTGTATGTAGTACATGAGCGTACCATTATTTATACACCCAGCCTGTTCATGACAAAATACCTCTGTATGAACTTGTGTGTCTGTCATACTTATCGAGCGTATACCTTACTGTTTTATATTGTGATTTTACTATCGGATTTCACTGATGCCACGGAGGCTTCTACTGTTTTACGGGTTTCCCGTACTATCTTATTTTATACAGATTTTCTGGTAAAGTATTTTTATACTAAGTTGTGGCTTTCTGCCCGTTTTGGACTGTAAGTACATTTCCGTACTTACACTGATTTTTCACCTACTACTGTAGTATGTTTTCCAGAAAGGTTTTCCGAAACTATTACTTGTTTTGACGGCGAGGGGTTATTACTTTCAGAAAGGAAAGGTTTTACAAATTAATTACTTATGGCCCACTCATCCTTCTGTTTTTGCGCCCCTCCAGGATAAGTGGCTTGGAGCTGTCGACGTCGAAATGCAGTGGTATGACAAATGTAGGAATTTCTTGGTACTTGTAATTATTCAGTATCCCGTACCTTGTACAACCAGTTATTATTTTATTAATTTTTTTCGCTTGCACACTTTTGTGTTCTCTGATCCTTATTTTATTCAAATTGCTTAAATTATTTCATAAATTCTTCTAAATGGCTTTCGTCACCCCACGTGGTGTCGGCCAACACACTCGACTTTTGGGTGTCCACCTGTACATTCGGGTCGGGATGTGTCAATTTACTCCTAATATAAAATTTGAAAATTCAAATATCTCAAATCTACCTAATATTGAACTAAATAAAATGATATAATCCTAAACCATTCCATATACTAAAAAAATAGAGAAGACAACGTCGTATCTAACTAGCAAGTATTTAACAAATAGAATATATAAATCTATCTAGTTGATACTCTAGGAAAACATATGCTATCTATTTTAAAGGTACAAACATTTATGATTAATTCATATCAAATTAGCAGGTTTGTCAAAAAAAAATCGAACTAACAGGTACTTTAACAAATTACTATACCTATAAACAAGACACTTTAATCAAACCATTATAATTATAAAATCGACACACAAATCAAATGACCGTACCTCAAATTCTTCAATCATACTTGAAAAAAAATAGAAAACTAAATATATGCATGACCATTTAACTAACAAAAACAAAAACCTATAATAAAGGCAGACTAGTACAAAAAACCCTGTGTTGTAGGTAGAACATGATACTCGAGCGAAAATAATGATAGACCAAGCGAAAAACACAAAAAACAAAATGATACATGAGGCAAATTAAAAAACAAAAAGAAAAGTTTGATACGTTAAGAATAAAAAACAGAAAGAAACAAAGATGTGGGAGGGGATTAGGCCATAACTGAGGGAATTAGTTCCTATGGTTAAAAAAGAAAAAGAAAAAGATGAAGATGATACAGGAAGGAGAAAGAAGAGATAAAGAAGAAGCAAAAAAAAGAAAACCAATAAACAACCCAGTTGCTCGAGAATCAATATATATAGTGAACGGAATTTAATTTCTACAATTAATCCTACTATTAAGAAATTTATGATTTTAATTCAAACATTAAACAGTGTTAACTGATCACAAATTTAAAAGAAAAAAAAAAGCCTACAATTTTAGGGATTGCATTGATTATTTTACATGTAACTTGAGGGGTAAACTTGGTATGTAAATGTCAATAAGCTGACATAGAATCCTAATCATCGGTAAGTGGACTATTCCTAAAAGTGGCTAAAGAAATTAAATCTCTATCAAGTTATTTCCTATAAAGTAAAATTATAAAACTCAGATTTATCATGGAAGAGAAGCTTATCCATCCTTTCTTTACTCTTACAAAACAATAAAAAAAAAAATTTCTTTTCTTTCCCCCCTACCATACTCAATAAACTCAAAAGAACTTTGAGACGGAAAAAGGGAAGGACGGATTGATTTAAACTCAGATTCTAACTTGATAGACTTAATTATGAATGAGAAAAATTACAACATAAGTTATACAAATTCAACAAACGAAAACAATGTTATATGCTTGGGTATGAGTCTAGCATCCATTAAATGTATTTCTTGAACATATTATTTATCTCTGAAAATAATTTGTGATGATAGATTTGTATAGTAAATGGCGGGAAACCTTAGTGCTCTGCTCACTCAAGAGAGACAATAATACACTTGTACTGTAATGCTTCATCAGGTTTTTTAACTTCATCGTCACTTCAATCAAAATTGACCAAGATTGACACACACGACATGCTCGATCCAAATTTTGGTCCCAATAATTTGCTGAAAAGTTGAAGGGTTCCCAGTTCCCACTCATCACATGGTAGCCCACACACCAAACTCCGCTGCAGGAAGATTGATTGGGTACAACTGTGAAAAAGGACCAATCACAAGGGACAGTGCCAGCATGGTATCTGATCCTGCCCTATGCTTCATGTACCCCACCTCCACATAAGCACTCACGTGTTCCTTTTTAAATTAGACTTACATAACACATCGTATACCTTTTGTGTTTGAATAGTTAGATTGAAATTGCCAAAATTTAGTCATTCACTTCCAACCGTTTAATAACTTTTTCATCTTTTACATTGGTGCATTGTAAAATTTTCTCAGACATTAAGATGATTCCTCTTTCAATTTCTATGTAGTTAATTTAAGGCTCTAGCAAATAAGCTCTTCAAAATTTAATTTCATTGTAAAAAATATTTAAAAACTTACATATATAGTATTGCAATTTGCACTTAACGTATACAATTGATAACTTTTTCGTAGTTTGTACTTTTAAGTGTTTCATACTAACATCATCACAAAATTATTCTGTTTCATTTGTTACTTTTATTACAAACGACATTATTACTTGTGTCAAGAAAAATGTTGAATGTGACAGCTGTCGGCATTTGAAGGCAGCAGCTGATGGAGCGAGTGAGCTAGCTAGCAACTGTTGCTAGCATCCCTCTATGTTTTTTATTGCTGCCAGGTTTGTCTATAGGTCTTTTGGATTCATCTCAAGAATCTGGGGACTGGCTACAGTGCTCGCAAGCATTGAATGCTCACACCAATCTCACCCTCATTTCCCCCCTCTCTCCTCTCTCCTCCTTCATTTTAATGGTGAGATCGGTGTAAGCATTCAATACTTGCGAGCATTGTAGCCTACTCCAAGAATCTGAGTTGATAGGCTTTGCCTTGAACAATCGAGAGGTGGATTGTTGCTGGTGCCTCACATCTCTTAATTAATTTACTAAATCGGTGCTCTTGCTTTGCGTATAAATACAATTAGTTTCGGTCTGACATACCTGTGGCTGTAGTTTAGTGGTGAGAATTTCACGTTGTGGCCGTGAAGACCTGGGGTCGAATCCCAGTAGCCACATTTTTCTTTAATGTTGTTCTTAGGTTTTCCGATTGTATGTATTTTGCCACATCGTATGATATCAATTTATGAAGCGACAAGAAACAGTATAACTTAAATAGTGTTTTGAACAATACCATTCTTCCTCCCTCATCAATTCAATAATTCAATTTTTCAGTTTGTACAAGTACATTTGTCATTTCAAGCGAACACGTCTTCCATCTTGGTTTACGTGAGGGAACCACATCCATTTGACCATAATAATTGCTAGTAACCAAAAATCTTTACCAACCAAAAAATCTTGACTACATGGAAACAAATTTTGAATGGTACGCACTATTTAATGGTACGGCTATTGAATGGTCTCAAATTAATTTGTGGTGGGTCTCAAATGAATCTTAAACCATTCAACAGACGTACCATTGAATGATGCGTACCATTGAAGTTTAACCCGACTACTTGACTCGTTTGAAATTTCTTCTTTAAAAAACACTTTTCTTCATAATCACTTTCACTAAATGTGTTTCTATTAGAAGCACATTGTATCACTTTTAACTTGTTTTTGTCAAATAAGATCATAAGTGTCTTTGGTGATCTAAACAAGAAGGGAAGTGATTTTCACACACTCCATTTGCCTCACACACTCTTTTAACTATTTAATAGTTTTTGATGTAGTTATATATAGAATGATGATTTTCACATAGATACACGCCTTCAAAAACTATTATATTAAAAATTAAAAAGATATGAAAGAGATAAAACGGGGTGCGGAAAAATCACCACCCTTCCACGAATGCTTTGACATGGATATATAATTTGCTCATTTTTGGATGTTTTTCTTTTAGATTTTGTTGTTGTTGATATAGATAGAATGAGAGACGGTCTGACTATAATCCAAGATACATATGTTATGAAATAAAAATATAATAATAGAATGTGCTACTTGATTACAATTCACGATCAACATACAAACCGACTAAAACAAAAAAGATGGACTTTACATTTTCCCCTATCAATGTTGCATCCACTGCGCAACAGTCATCTTCATCTTTTAATAAGGTTTCATAATATATCTCTAAAATATAAAAAAAATAAAATAATAAAAAATGAGGTGTGAAACTATTAGTTATTTTCACAGAATAACTTTTTTTTTTTTTTTATGTATAAATGAGGTTGTAAGGATGACAATGACGGCGGAGATGTTATTTCATGTCACTAAATCACATAATATGTGTACAATGGACAAATATTGTACTTTATAAACATGTACTAGTTACAATTCATATTGGCATGTGATTGTGTAAATCCTAGATATATATAGATTAGAATGCTATCATAATCTAGTGTTTCTATTCAATTATGTATGTACTTGATTTATTATAAATAAAGACACTAGCATGAGAGAAATCATTCATCACAATTTCCCTCAATCCTATTTCTCTCTATTTTCTCTCTGAGCCACTAGCCTCCCCTCTCCCTGTTCTTAACCCTTCAGTAAATAGGCCACAACACGTTATCAGCACGCTCCTAACGCCGTGCTACAAAATCTGAAGGGCATTTTTTGCTACAAATTGATCCACCATCATCATCTGCAATCTAAGTACTTTTAAAAAACGGTTTCAATTTCGATATTTTTTCAACCTTGATTGCACGAACCTTCACCATGATGCATGAACCCAATTTTTATGCTTTTAAAAGAATTATAATCGTCTACTAAATATTGTGTTCGCATTAAATTTCATATATCTGCAATATATTACTGTGAATTGATGATTGTGAATTAAAGGAAAATTTAGGGTTTTTTTGTTTTTTTAATTTTTTGAAAGAAAAAAAACCATGCCGAACGGCGTTGAGCCTGCCTAAAGCCAAGCCGCGCTAAGCTATGATGAGGCACAGCTCCAGTTGAGCCAACCCACCCTAGAAACCAGGTCCAGACGACGCCGTTTTGCGTGTCTTCTTCCTTGGACCGAGCCGCGTTCAAGTGGCCTGCAACCCACTTTGTCGTGCCTCTGATCGTCCTCACTTAGAGATCTCATCGTCTCCGATGATGATTACCGAGATTTCCATTGAAATCTCATGGGTTTTTCGAAATCCCACCCTAGATTTCCTCGGATTTTAGGCCCTGATGTCGAGAACTCAACTTCTCCGTCGAATCTCCGATTCCCCATTGCAAACCATGGCTCGCCCACTGGTCTGCAACCCAGACCACCAATAGCCTGCCACTGGTCTTTTTCCGGTGACCTTGCAAACCCAGCTCTGGTTGGACCCCTACATCTACCACCCGAGGCCTTTGGACCTTTCCTTGGTGTCGGCCCATCCCAAACTTGGCCCAAGTTTGGGCCTCTTCCTTACAGCCTCATTGGCCTAGACTCAGACCAACCCACATTGGGTGTAGTTTTTTCCTTCTAGCAGCCCACGGGTGGGCTTAGCCCACTGACACTTCAAATCAGCCCCTGATGGGCTTTGGGTCTCCTGCCCGCTTCTTCTAGCTGGCCTGCAGCCCAGCTCCTTCCTTTTTTTGGGCCTACAGCTCCAAACCTAGTCCACCCAAATTATTTGGGCTATGATTTTCATACCCCGTAGGTCCCGTAGACCTATGTTCATCTACCTGTTTTTGCTATATATGTTTTTTTTTTGTTCTATATATTGCATTTGTTTGCATGCATCCATGAACTTGAAGTTCCTAAATTCGAACCTGAAGTTTCGAATCAGTGTCATTAAACCCGAAGTTTCCTTAAAAATTAAATACCTATGAAACCCTCAGTTTTTCATGTAAATTTAAACCAAAACATGTCTAATAGAACCTGAATGTTCTATTCCATATCTATGAACCGTTTTCCACAGTACTGACCACAATCTTGTTCCCTTCGTTATAGCGACATGTCGAATTTGAACAAACTCGACTTTATCGTTTTGGAAGTTTCTGGAAGGAACTACCTCAAGTGGGTTCAAGATGTGAAGCTCCATTTTACTGTAAAGAGTCTTAAGGCTACCATTGAAGCTGAAAGGGATAACTTAGTTGGCGAAGCTGACAAAGCAACCGCCATGATCTTCTTCCGAAGACATATGCACGACGCATTACAGATCGAGTACCTCACTGAAGAGGATCCAAAAGCTTTATGGCTCGCTCTGGAAGAACGCTTTGATCATCAAAAAGATATCTTCTTGCCTGAAACAAGACACGACAGTCAACCTTTACGCTTCCAAAAATTTAAGTCTGTGAATGAGTACAACTCTGAAGTTTGTCAATTCCGATCACTTGTCAAGTTTTGTAAAGAAAACTTGACCAAACAGGATCTCTTAAAGAAGACCTATTCAACTTTCCATGCCACCAATATTGTCCTGCAGCAACAATATAGGGCACAGAAATTCACCAAATTCTCGGATTTGATCTCTGTCTTACTAGCTAAAAAGCCAAACTAGTTGTTGATGAAAAATCATCAAGCTAGACCTACTGGCTCAACCATTGTGCTTGAAGCACACTCTAATGTGAATCGAGACTAAAACCGATGCTAGAGGCAAGGTGGAAATGGCAAGGTTTCTAACCCTAAGCCATAAGCCTAAGGTCGACAGAGTGTAGGCCCGTCCAAGGGAGGAAATAAACCCCCAAGCGCAACAATTTAGCTCTCAAAGCCTCAACCTTTAAGACTAAGAGAAAGGCAACCAAAGAGGCGAGTCTGTGTTACTGTTGTGGTTCCCAAGACCATTGGTTCCGCGCTTGCCGAGCTTCAGCTAATGCTGTTGCTTGAGTATCATTCATGTCATAAAACCGTAGAGACTAATCTTGCTTAAGTGGAGAATCCCGAAGATACTACCATGGAGATTTCTGATTTTCAAGAAGCATCTACCCCGATGGAAGATTAGATTTTAGACATGGGCCTATTCATTGGTCGAATTTCACCACTAGTGACCAAAAACCATTAGGTGGCCGAACCCCTATCTTTGGTTTAAGTTTCGAACAATTTTATTTATGTTTTGGATGATTTGTTTGGTATTTGTTTTAAGTTTTTGGATATTAATTTATGGATCTTATTTCTCGAATGATTAATTGAATAAATGATCTTCCTTATACATGTGACCAATTCAATTAATTTATTTCTAGGTATGTCTCGTGGGGAAGTTAGTTGTGTTGGCAGATAGTGCAACCACTTACACCATTTTGCGTGAATGCATCTATTTTACTAACTTCATACCTAAAATATCACCTTTGAAAATCCTTTCAGGCTCATCCAACCTAATTGAGGGGTATGGCACTGCCCACTTAATGTTGTCCAATGGTACTAAATTAACCATTAAAGAGGCATTTTACTCACCCCGTTCTGGAAGAACGTTGTTGAGCTTTAAAGATATTCGAGATAATAATTATCACGCTGAAACTTCTGAAGAAAATGGAGTTGAATTCCTTTGCATCACTTCCTATGAATATGGCTAGAAGCGTATTCATGAGAAGATAGAGCGTCTTCCAAATGGCTTGTATATTACAACCATTCGCTCCATTGAGGTCCACCATGTGGCCGACCCTAATAGTGGGCTTGCAATGGAAACTTTTCTTTGACATGACCGTTTGGGACACCCTAGACGAACTATGATGCACCGTATCCTCAGTACTTCACACGGGCATCCCTTTACCCGCAATAAGGACTTCGTTCTTCACACTTTTTCATGCCAAGCATGTTTTCTGGGCAAGCTAATCACTCGCCCATCCATGCACAAGATCGGAACGGATCCTCCCAAATTTCTTCAAAGGATTCAAGGGGACATTTGTGGGTCTATTCAACCATCTTACGGATTATTTAGATATTTTATGGTATTGGTTGATGCTTCCACACGTTGGTCTCATGTGTGCCTTCTGTCCACTCGTAACGCTGCATTCTCCAAACTCTTAGCTCAGATTATTAAGCTAAGGGCTCACCACCCTGATTATCTGATTAAGTCGATTCGACTGGATAATGCTGGAGAATTTACATATAAAACTTTCGATAACTATTGCATGTCTATTGGGATTGATGTTGAACATCATGTACCCTATGTTCACACCCAAAATGGCCTAGCAGAAGCATTCATTAAGTGCCTTCAATTGATCGCTCAGACTTTAGTAATGCGAACCAAACTTCCGATATTTGCTTGGGGCTATGCAATACTTCACGTAGCAATGTTGGTCTGCCTGAGACCCGTCCTGACCCAACCTTATTCTACACTACAGTTAGTAGCTGGAAAAGAGCCCAACATCTTGCATTTGTGTGTTTTTTGTTGTGCAGCCTATGTGCCAATTGTGCTTCCCTTACGTACCAAAATGGGTCCTCAGCGAAGATTGGGAATCTATGTCGATTATGATTCTCCTTTGGTTATTCATTACTTAGAACCTTTGACAGGCAATCTCTTTACCTCTCGCTTTGCTGACTGTCACTTTAATGAGATAGTCTTCTTGTCGTTAGGGGGAGATAAGACACGCCGTGAATTGTCATGGTCTAATCCCACTATGTCTCATTTAGATCCCCGTACTGCTCAGTCTGAAACTAAGGTGCGACATATTCTAGATCTATAGAGTGTTGCTCAAAGCATGTTGGATGCTTTTACCAATTTAGAGAAAGTAACGAGATAACATATACTAGCTGCAAACGTGTCTGCAAAGAAAGATGTACCAAACGTACGTCGAACCATCACCCATAAAGGACAAAACACCCCTGAAGGACGTGTGGCCACACCTAATGCGCGGTTCGGTACCCTGCGACTAGCCAATCATCTGCTTCTACCCTGAAGTGTGGCAGACATGTTGGTTCAAAGGATTCACAACCCCTGAAAAGGAAAGTCACAACACCAACTAGTGAGCCTAGTTCAAATCCTACCATTGCTAACTCATCCTTTCTAACGCATGAGGTTATTCTAGATTACGGTAGTATCTTTGAAGAAACCAATCCGCCTCCCAAGAATTGTGAGATTTCGATTCATTATGCTAGCTTGAATGTACTTTGGGATAGGAATGAGATGATAGTCAATGATGCATACGCGTATGCAATAGCTATTGATGTCATGATGAGCGATGACATTGAACTGCGTTTCATTGATGAATGTCGACGTAGAACCGATTAGTCAAATTTGAAACAAGAAATCTAGGTCGAACTTGATTCATTTGCGAAACGTAAAGTGTTTAGGCCTGTAGTTCCTACACCACCACATGTGAAATCTGTTGGCTAAAAGTGGGTTTTCGTAAGAAAGCGTAATGAGAAGAATGAGATAGTGTGATACAAGGCACGCCTTGTGGTGTAAGGTTTCTCTCAACGCCTTGAGATTGATTACGAGGAGAATTATTCTCCCGTATTGGAAGTCATAACGATTCGCTACCTTATCAGTTTGGTAGTTTCCAAAAAAAAAATATATACAGCTTATAGATGTGGTAAATGCGTATCTCTATGGGGATCTTGATACGGAAATCTACATGAAAATTCCTGAAGAACTTACATTGACTGGATCAAATTGTTCTAGACCACGGAACACTCTCTCAATTAGATTGAGGCGTTCACTCTACAGATTGAAGCAATCCGGACGGATTTGGTATAACCGTCTGAGTGAATATTTTATTAGTCAGGGATATGTGAATAATGAATTATGCCCATACGTGTTTATTAAGAAGTCACATTCCGGATTTGTGATAATTGCAGTCTATGTCAACGACATGAATCTCATTGGGACTCCTGAATAGCTTGAGAAAACTGTCTCGCACCTGAAGTCGAAATTTAAGATGAAAGATTTTGGAAAAACTCAATACTGCCTCTGCCTGGAGCTTGAGCATCGTTCGGATGGTATTCTAGTCCATTAATCAAAATAGACCCAGAAGGTGTTACATCATTTTAATAAGGATAAAGCGAAACCTTTGAGTACTCATATGATTGTTCTAATGCTAGATGCAAAATGAGACCCTTTCCGTCCTAAAAACGATGAGGAAGAGGTTTTGGAGGCTGAAGTTCCATATCTGAGTGCAATCGGCGCTTTATTGTACTTAGCACAGTGCACTAGACCTGACATCTCCTTCTCTATTAGTCTTCTTGCAAGATATTTGGGTTTATTTTATCCGTATGCATCTTAGAATAGATCACAAACCCTTGGTCTTTGGAATGATACTTGCTTAGTTGGTTATGCTGACGCAAGTTACTTATCTGACCCGCACAAGGCACATTCTTAAACGAGTTATGTCTTTACCGTTAGAGACACCGCAATATCTTAGAGGTCAACCAAACAAACCTTAGTTGATACCTCTTCGAACCATGCTGAGATTCTTACCCTTCACGAAGCTACTCGTGAGTGTTTTTGGCTGAGAGCTGTTGTTAAGCATATTTGAAGCAACTACGAACTTTTTTCCGTCGTTGATGTCCCGACAACGATCTTTGAAGATAATGTCGCTTGTATTGACCAGATCAAGAAATGATACATCAAAGGAGACAACACCAATCATATTGCGCCGAAGTTTGTCTTTTCACATCAGCAGCAAGAGCATCAGAAGATTGAAGTCAAGCAAATCCATTCCCAACACAACCTTGCCGACCTATTCACCAAGTCACTGCCGAAGTCTACTTTTCAAAAGCTTGTTCAAGAAATTGGTATGCGTAAATTGTCTGATTTGCAACATTGTTAGTTTCTCATTTGGAATTTTGTCAAACTCAGGGGGAGTATCCCGAAGTATACTCGCTTGACCTTAATGTACTCTTTTCCGTACGATCAGGATCATTTTTCCCATTGGGTTTTTTTGCCTGACAAAGTTTTAATGAGGCACCCATTCTAGGTTGGTCATACCCTTGTGTACGTGTTACTGACATCTGGTAGATGTTTAATATTGACTCTGCATTAATTCACTTTTCTCCTTAGACTATGAGTTTTGTCCCGCCTTGGGTTTTACCATAGCCAAGTTTTGTGAGGTTTACTTTTTTATGCAAGTTTCGTATTTGAGACTAACGTGTTCTCTGTTGTGCCTACGAGACGACTTCATCAACTATCTCTACATCATCTTGAAGATCTAATGCGATGTCTACTTGAGTATTTACACACTCAAGGGAAAGTGTTACAATTCATATTGGCATGTGATTGTGTAAATCCTAGGTAGATATCGATTAGAATGCTATCATAATCTAGTGTTTCTATTCTATTATGTATGTACTTGGTTAACTATAAATAAAGGCACTGGCATGAGAGAAATCATTCACCACAATTTTCCTCAATCCTATTTCTCTTTATTTTCTCTCTGTTCCGCCGGCCTCCCCTCTCCCTGTTTTTAACCCTTCAGTAAATAGGCTACAACAGTACTAAGTATTTTTTGCACATGTGTTATTTAAAATTATTGCCCTTCCTTATACAACACATGATTTGAGGAAAAACTTTTTAATGGGCAAGCATTTGATGCAATCACCTCTCATTCTAAGTACGACAATTGTCCCGTTACAAAAAAAGTAAGTTCAATAACATAGTTGCTAAATCATGATTAATGCAGTAATGTTATTTATACCACAATTTCATACCATCTTCTGTGGCAATTGAGGTGGATAAATCACATCAATTGTAAAAAATATTATGAAAAATGAGGTGGATAATCACATCAAAATCTCAAATTTTAATGAATAGATTTTTAGAAGTTAATCAAACCCTAGTTTGTATGTTTCCATGCCTCCTTCCTTGTAGCCTCCTCCTCCCCCTCCACTGTCCACCTTTACATTGTTTTTTTACCTCCTGTTTATTGGAGCTCCATCCTATCCTTTTTCGATGACTGAACTGATGATGACTATTGGTATTTAATCCTATATATGCATAAATTCGCCGCTTGATGATTTGACAAACTTGTACCTACAAAACAAATAAACACATTTGATCAATGACACATCCCGATCCCGGACAGGCCAGGTGTCGGGAAGTGCTGGCCGACACGTGTTAGGTGACGAAAGCCATTTAGAAAAATTGAAGAATAATTAAGGAAAATTGAATTAAATAAGGGTCAGAGTGCACGGAGTGTGCGGGCGGAAGAATAGTAATAAAATAATAAGTTGCGAACTGAGCAGTGGATACAAAATAATTACAAGAGTAGAGAACCCCTACATTGTCATACCACCGCGTCTCGACGTTACAAGCTCCAAGCCAACTAATCCTGGAGGGGCGCAAAACATAAAACGGTGAGTGGGTCAAAAAGCAGAGTTTGATAAAACCTTTGTTTTCAAGAGTAGACTAACCCCTCGCTGGAAAACAAGTATAGTTTGAGAAAATACGTCATACCCTCAGGCATGAACCTCAAAATACTATAATAAAAATACACGGGTACTCCCCGATAATGATTTACTGACATGCTCACCCATATGTAAACACACAAGTCCAAGTGGCTAAACCACAAGGAACAGGCTAGGTATAAAAGTAATACGCTGAGTACTACAATGACGCTAGTCTAACGCTAAGCGCTGTGCACAAAGTGCGTCACACAAGTTCGAGTTGCCGAGTGCGACCTAGAACAGGCTAGTACCTACAATGGATCCAAAGCTGCGTAGCGGTACTGGTAGTGACTACTCCAAACGTCAAGGCTAGTCCTGGCCACAAGACTGAGTACTAATACCTGGGGTGTTATACATCTACTGATGAGCAACAGTATAAAACATGTATGGCAATATAATACGAATGTTCTACCTCCAACAAATGTATATGATATGAATTATGCTAACAGCTTGAAGAAAGCATTGAAAAACCATACGTACATATACATTTATCAAAACAAAGACCCACTCACTCACCTGTAGGTAGCCGGGTCGTAGCACCCCAATCCTGGGTAGCCCCAGTAGTCCTCTGGATAAGTCTCACCTATATGAGATATCACCGTAATAATGATTAAACTCATAAAGGTTACTAATTAATTACACCTATCCCTTGTTTCTTCAACACGGAGGTCCAAAACACCTCGAAAAATATCGTACGTACTGCCCCTAGGTAGTACGCGTCGTCACGAGTCGCCTCGCGAAGACGAATCGAAAAAGGAAGCTCCACGCGCCCCCACGCGCGGCTCAAACGCGGGAAGCCGCGGCTCCACGCGCAGCTTCACGCGCGAGTCAGCCGAGCCGGTCAGCGCGGTCTGAGCCGGTTGTTGACGTCATCGCTGACGTCAGCCGGGCCGGTCTGGACCGGTTTGCTGACGTCATCACTAATGTCAGCGCCAGTCACCTCTGGTCTTTTTCCGGCCGCCGTCGCCGTCGCCGGAAACTGGGAATTTTGGCCGGAATTCTGGGTAATTTTCAAAGCTTCATAACTTCTTCATTTCAAGGCCAAATTGCACGATTCAAGTACCAAAATGAAGCTAGGAGTGAGGAGAATAATATTTTATCATTTTGGGGGCTAAAATCTGGCCAGAAGTGGTCTGAAAATGGGGAAGAACCCACGGTGCAAAACCGGCCGATTTCCCGATCATCGTTTCATGTCCAAAACAGGCCATCCAAGGCTCGAGCAAGGTCCAAGGGACATCCAGGAACTCCATGGTGACAAGATCGAGGGCCACCGAGGTTGATTTCGTCGAGAACTCGCCGGGGAAAGTTCTCGGGTTCGCCGGAGTTCGAGTTGGGTTTGTAGGGTCTATGTTGGGCTGAGTTTGGCTCACTGAAGAGTAGTGGCTGGTTGGCCATTAGTTTGGCTCGGGGAGAGGGAGATGAGCCACGGGAGAGAGAGAGAGAGAGAGAGAGAGAGTGAGTTGCAGAGAGTGAGGGACTGACAGAGACAGAGACAGAGACAAAGGGACAAGGCCACATGGGCCAACAGTAAAGTTGGGCCCCAGCCCAACAACCAGACAGTCCCAAAATTAAAAATACGGGTAACGTCAGTAATCCAACTCCCGTAAAATATTCGTTCGAACTCCGAACGACGTCCCGCTCGCGTCTACGCGTTCGTAACGACGAGCACGACAAGAAAATAAAAAGAGAATGGTCGTACGAGTTACGACGCAAAAGTCAACCGAATGGTCAACCAAGGGCATTTTCGTCATTTCCCACTTCCGGGAATAAAATAATTCTAATTTTTGAAACGGGCTGTAACAATCAAGGCCAAGACCACGCTTGCCACATAGATGGGGCTGGAGGGGGGGTTTGACTAATAGAGCTCTAATGCCTAACTAGTTTCTTCTTTTATTTAAGGAGGATTTAATAACTAGTTCTATCTTTAAAGGTTTTCTATTTGAAGACTAATTCTTTTAATTAAGAAATCTCAATCCTAATCAATTAGGATTCTCCAAGGATAATTTCAAGGTATTATTGATTTATTTAATAATATCTTTGTAATTAATTCTATCTCTATCCAACAGATAACACACATTGGCCAACTGGAAGTAGACACATGGCGTGAGATCTCTCTCCTTATGGCAGCTACCTCCTCCTATTTATACCTCACTTTCCACCACATTTTGGTAAGCTTTTGCTAGTCAATCAAGCCCTAAACTCTCTCTTTTCAGAGAAGCTGACTTAGGCATCGGAGATCCATTGGCCAAACCTCTCTCCACCTGTGTGGAGCGCGTGATCTTGACCTTGATCAAAGGTGTTTATTTATTTTGTAGGTACAAATTCTTTAAATCATCAAGCGTCCTATAGATTTTTTCAACCACAAGTTGGTGTTGTCAAGAATATTGCATCGATTAAATTAGATTTTCAATTTTTTAAATATGAACTTGAGATCTATTAGCCTATTAAATCAAGTTATCAACAAAGATGTGGATAATTCATCAATAAGGACAAATATAGCCAGAACAAATTAATCATGAGTTTGAAGATAATTCTATGGGCATATGGACGACAATCTAGAGAATGTTGAGAATGAATCTCACGTTGATGGGAGGAGGGACATTGCATGGGCTTATAAGTAAGTTGGGTCACTTATCATATTGCCAATTGATTTTATGGTGGAACCTCAACTTCCTTCATGGTATCAGAGCATGTTGTCACACATGTGAAGCATGACGACCACACGCGCTACACGTCACCTCGTTTGTGTTGTCCACGTATTTGGCTTGAAAATTCGCTACACATGAGGAGGCGTGTTGAGAATGAATCTCATGTTGATTAGAGGATGGACATTGCATGACATTATAAGTAAGTTGAGCTACTCTTCATATTGCCAATTGAATTTATGATAAAACCTCAACTTCTTTGAGAGAAAAAACAAAATAGATCTTGAGAAGCAAGATGACGATGGAGACGATGGAGAGAGGAGAGAGAGGAAGATAAACTAGGGACACCTAAAAAGTAGGGGTTTGAATAATTTTTTTAATATTTTTTATTAATGAAGCATTAAGATTTTTTAATTTATGTGATTATCCACTTCAACTGCTACAGAATCCCAAAAATGGCTTCACATATATATAGCTCATCGATTAAAGAAGTTAGTCAAAATAGACTTGCAAAACGATGATCAATTGATCAAATAAATTATAATTTATATGGAGATATGTTCTCCACATTTGTGAACATTTTCATTTGAAAACTAATCAAGGTGATCATATATATCTTACTTCAATCACATGCATTCAAGATTGGCATTGTGCAAAAACACACGCACAACATATCATACGTAAAATGAATAGAAAACTAGCCAGATCGAAATATTATATTTACATCACGATCGGCATGTAAGACATTTTTATATTATACTGCATTTTAGAAAGAAAAAAAATGAGATGATTTTTTTCACTTCTCTTTTTTGACCTGTTGCATTTCGATATTTTTTTTGTTACTCATATAATTGAATGAATAAAAGAGAATTAAGTAACGAGATTAAAAAAATAACTGCAAAAGGCTAGGTCAAAAATAAATGAGAAAATCACCTCTTAAATAAGAAAATTGTTTTTTTAGGCTTTTCATTTTGGTATTCCAGTCTTGGATCACAAGTGGTTGTTGTGGATTTTGGACTTACCATTTACACATATGAGAGATGGAGATGATGATTGATTGACTCCAAATGTTCTAGAGCACAACTTTGTTGTAATCGATGATGATATCTCTTCCTTTTACAAAAAGTTGAATTAGAATTCTCTAAACGAAAGCTAATTGACTTTTTTTTTTATATAATGCGTCCACCATTAGCTATCGTTTCCACAAATACAAAAAAATGTGAAATTAAAAATGGATTGTTGCAGCCACTAGTTTATGGTGTTTAAAGTTCACGTATTATGAATAACCCTAAATTCTAATCTACTAGCCGCGCGTTATGTGTTCAAAAAAATATACTAACTTTCTAATAACGATTTGTTGCACAGTAAATTAATGACTTGAGAAAATCTCTCACACTGCATGCAATAGAGATAAAAAAAAATTACAAGCAAACGGTTTCATGCATCCCTTTTCTCTACAAACACAGCACAGTCAGCACTTGCATCCTCTCGTCTCAGACTCTCACTATCAGTTATAAAAGGATAACATTTTAAGTAAATAAAAAGTTAAGTTTCCAATTATTTGAAGGGAGTTTTTAGTTTAAATACCAAATTTAAAATAATTTTAAGTTAAAATACCATATTTTTAGTTTAGGTATTAGTTGAAAAGTCAAACTAATTTACTAGTTAAAATGACATTAATGTCCAACCCTACCATCACAAAGTCATAGCCATTAACCTTCCCAATGAATTATAACTAACAAGCATGAGTACGAATATTTTTAGAAGAAAAAAAAAATTTTATTACGTTAATCGCTTAGGGCGTAGGGTCTAGTTCTCGAATTTTGGGCTTCGCTCAAAACCCGAGACCTACACTCTAAGCCCTAATGTTACATCCCGTCCTTAATTTTAATGTATTTTATTCCTGACGGTGTAAAATGACCAAAATGCCCTTGGTGGCATATTGTATCTTTCGGGATTAAGTCCCTTCTATCGAAGTATTTTCGGATTTTTGCCGTACTTTTTGGTACATACACTCTCTTACGAACCCGTAGACGCGAACGGGACTTGATTCGGACTTGTAACGGACAAGTTGTAATCAAGGGCAATTTCGTAAATTGCCACGGGCAGTGTTTCAAAACCGTGGGTTTGCCCATGGTTTCTGCAAGACCAGTTGGCCTGCATTTCCATCTCTGAATCAATTCAGTCTTCTCTTGCATGCATGTCGGCATGCAGTGGACAATTGTGCAAGTGGAGATTCCCTTTTTGACTGATCCTTAGCTTTAAAACCATGCACTCTGTGTGCATCACTTCACACAGTAATCAGCCATTACACTCTGCCATTTCCTCTCCGAGTCATTCACACACATACACACAACCCGTGCATGCAAGCTGCTGCAAACCACCCAAAGTCCAGAAAATTACTCAAGGCACCCTGCCTTTGATTTCCTCCCAGCCTCAGCCACATTCTTCAACCAGCCTCGTGCTGGTGAATCTTACATTCTGCAACCTAAACCAGCAACCTAGTCGAACTCAAACTGCAGAAAAATCAAAACCTGGGCAATTACTCTGCACACCCAAGGCCAAATTCATCCTGTCTCGGCTCACGTTCGTGGAGCCTCGAACCTGGGTTCATCACCATCATCATCCTCGAGCCTCGACAAGCCCAGAAACCCGAGAAAAACCAGAAACCCAGAAATTTCAGAAATTCCGGCGAGACACTCGTCGGCCAACCACCTCGATTCAGGCTTCGACCCAACCTGAAATCGACATCCTTGGACTCCTGGAAGCCCTGGGATTCGAACCCAAGCCTTGCATGCCCAATTCGAGTCGATTTTGACAGAATCCAAGTTTGGCCGAAACTCTTGAGGCCGATTCAGGCCATCTCCGGCCATCTTTTGGCCCAAATCTAGGTAAATTCGATCTCTCCTCAACTCCAGCTTCAATTTGAATCAAGATTCGTGAAAAATGGTGAAGATCTGAGCTTTCTGCAAATTTTCCCAAATTCTAGCCACAAATTCCAGAATCCGGCGGCGGCGAGTGGTGGACGGCGGCGGCGCTCGGCGGTCGGAGTTGCAGCGGTGTGACGTCACTGAACCCGGTCCGAACCGGTCCGTGACGTCAGCAAGCCCCGGTCCAACCCGGTCCAACTCGGTCCGAACCGGGGAATATACCAGAGGTATATTCCGTTTATCCCTTGACGTCGTCAGGGAATATTCTCTAATGGTAACAGAATATTCTGTAACGCCGTTAGAGAATATTCCGTTAACAGAATCGAATATTCCGTTAAAGTTAACGGCACGCCGTTAACTTTAACAGCGCGTGAACAGTGAGGCGCGTGACCGCGCGTGACCGCGCGTGCGAGCGCTCATGCGAGCGCGTGGGAGCGCGTGTGGGCACGTGACGGCGCGTGACGCCTTGTGGCGGCTCGTGGAGCCCCGCGGCGGCGTGAACCCATTTTCCGACTGTTTCAAGCCCCGAATCGAGCAAACAAAGGCGATTTCAAGTCTTTTTCATTAGTTTTAATTGGAATAGACTTGTAAAATGATTAGTTTAGTAAACTCTCATATAGGTGATGAAGGGAAATTTTCGTAAAACCAAGTTCATTTGAACAACATCATTAGCATGCAATTAACAATTAATCGGCGGATCATGCTTGTATGCACTCAAATCAAAACTTTACCCAAGAAATTCTAAGCCTAGTAGATATGGTGAACCATAATTAAAACTCAAGCACAATTTGAGTTGTGAATCATATACCTTTGTAGATTCCTCTTTGCCTAAGCAAAGGCTAATCACCCATGGAGAGGGCCTTCATTCCTTGCTTGGATGATGATGGATGAATCGGATTCTCCAAGTTCCCAAAGTAGGGAACCTCTAAGTCTCCACACCAAGGAGAGCCTTGATGAGAAGATGAGTGCCCTAGAGGAAGAGAGATTGCTAGCTATTCTCCTCTAGGGAGCCGGCCTCTTTGAGAGAAGAGAGCATTTTCATGCTCAACCATTCTCCCAAAAGAAAACCTCTATATTGAAATGTTATCAAGTTGCCATTATAACATCTCACAATGTAGTGGCAAACTTGCAATTAAAGCAAGTTTGCTACACATTCTCAAATGGCCGGCCATGTGGGTTCATTGGGCTCTTTGGGCTCTAATGTATTATTAGTCATTAAGTTGTCATACAACTTAAGTCAATGGGCTTGACGTTCGAAGCCCATTCCTTGAAGCCCAAAACTAACCCGAGGTCTATAACGAACTTATTCGTTTGATTAATTAACATATTAATTAATCCTTGCCATAAATAATCAAACCATTTAATTATTCATACTCATCTCCATTGTTTCATCAAACTCTACCTTACTCGGTGTACGATCCATTAGGTTCCTTTTAGCGAGGCAGTAGAGGATTAGAACTCTTTCAAATCGATTGTGAATTGAAACTTACTTTCAATTCTCCCTTTAGTGATCATACACCTTTAGGGCTACCACAAACCATGAGTGACACCTAGCAGCATGTCATGGCTACCCAAGCTAATCAGAAGAGGTGGAGAACCTATTCAGTTAGGATTGCAATGCAATACGGTCCTTCTCTAATACAATACTCTCGACCACATTGTTTGGTTTGATAGTTTATTCATGTCTACTATCCAATGTGATTCATTTACTTATATGATTACCTTGAATATGATTTGGAACGACTTCCTAAATCTTATTCATACTCTGGCCAGAGATTCTTAATCATATCATAGAGTATTCTCCTTCAAACGGTTTGAAGGTTAGAGATCCCTTGTTGCGCATTCACTTGCCTCCATGGCTAAGTAGCTTAACCCCAACTATGCCGTGGACACCCTCGGATGGGGTGACTTTGACATAATCAAAGATCAAAGACCTCACTACAAGACAACTGTGATGCCTCAGGTCAAAGGACTAATTTGCATTATCCCAACTATGAGTTCTCATGTGACATGATCATGAAAACTCATCGTTGATCGTGTTCAGTGGACTCATTCTATATTGAGCACCTACATGCTTGTCTTGGTGTCAGTTACACCAATGACTCGAGACTAGTCACTCTCCCTGAGAGAAGACATAACATGTACTGATCTTAACGGACTGTCAATGCCCAATTGGCAATCCTATGATCAGGAACGTTTAGGATATGTCTATGAACGAGAATGGTCTCATGAACCTAACTTGTTTAGATTACATTCTCATAAGCACATATTCCTTGGACTTATTGTTTAAGCATATAACATTTATATGAGACTACTTTAAACAATAATCATTGCCCTTTATATTAAACTAAATTAGTTTAACATTTGAAATGTCCGTAAAGTATCATCATATGATTGGTTTTAGGGCACATTTCCAACAGGTGAGACTTATCCGGAGGAGCAGCGAGCTCAGGCACGCTACGGGGGCTACGATCCGACCACGTATCAGTGAGTGGACCTACTTCTTAACCACTATTATATTATTATTAATATGTTTTAATGTGTTTTTATGAAATATGTGTGGCATGCCTATTTTATGAAATTAGAATATTTTGTGATAACATTTATTTATTGATTATTGGTTTATGATTGGTTCTATGATGAAACTATTGGCATGCATACACATGATTTTAACTGTATTACTTATCACACATAATGCACGGTGTTAGCACTGTCCGGGCCAGGACCAGCTTCACGTGTATGTTCACACACACCGACACGCTCACTTTGGATCCATCGTAGGTGCCAGCCTGTTCTAGGTCGCCTTGGCGACTAGACTTGTTGTGACGCACATTTTGTGCCAGCTTCACTTGCATGTAGTGCTAGAGCGTATTATTTTAACACCCAGCCTGTCATGTAGCTACTTTCTGCATAACTTGTGTGCATGTTCTATGCGATAAGTAATGATTGATTTTCACTGTGATAAATGTTTTATACCCGTATCCTTGTGGGCGTTGGCCCGTTTACTTGTGCTAGATACCTACTGTAGTAGTAATTATTTTGTTAAATCTACGGGTTTTACAGTGAGGGGTTATACTCAAAGTTTTGGAAACGTTTTATTAAAATCGATATTGGCCCACTCACCCTTGTTTTTCGCCCCTCCAGGACATAGACTTTAGTTGGCGACGATTCGGTGGTGGCAGCTGCTGGTAGCTTTATTTCTATTTCTTCAGTGTATGTTTGATTACATTCTCCTGTTTGTTAATTATCCATCCTACGGATGGGAATAATTTCTGTACTGCACCTAGCTCTGACACTGTGTAATAATGGGTTTCACCCACACTACACTTCCGTAAATTTTCTTTAAACTCTGATTTTATTTTACCTATCATTTCTAATTCCTTATTTAATTCTCTTATGACTTCGTCACTCCTACGGAGTGGTCGGTCAGCACGCCTCGAAATCCGGTGTCCACATGGGCATCCGGGTCGGGGTGTGTCACCTAAGCTCCTCCCAAGGACATTCTAAAACCCTAAACCCAAAATGATCAACCCCAAACCTTGACCGACCTTTTAAAACCCTAAACCCTCAAAGTTAACCCCGAGATCTAAAGACATTATAAAATTCTAAAAGAAATAAACTTGAGGACAATATGGTAATCTCTCATATCTTTTATTTAGTCATGGGATCACTTACAATAAAGTTTGTGACTTATCATAAAACATTTAATTAGACTTGGTATTTTTCCTTAAATATGGTATTTTTTCTTAAAACATATACCCAACTTGGTATCTAATATGAATTTACCTTTATTTGAATTTATAAAATCATATCTTACCCAAATAAGTAAATTACAAATCCTACTTAAATCCCAGGAGAGCCACAATTAAATCATTCCAGAGACGAACCAGAGAGACAAATCCCCGCAACAACCGCACGTTACGTGTCCCCTGTCCCTCATTTCCACGTGTCACTTCCACAAGCCTTCAGCGCGCCACTGCTTCGCTGTATGAAGTTATGAACAGCAACGATCCAGAAATTACAGATGATCAGATAGGCACAACTCCCCAACTCAAAAAATAAAAATAAAAAAAATTGAAAAATTCTGATTATTTAGCCATCTCACAGGCTGTCCACCAATCACGTTCCACCTTTCAATCCACTTCGGACCGGCAACCGGTTACAGCCGGTTCCCCTACTCGCATCAACTTCCATATATAAATAAGAACGTTCACTCGAAAGCCCAGTGTCAAGTACTACTACTACTACCTAGTTACACTATACCAGTGAGCTTAATTCAGGAGCAAATCTCGACCGTTCGATCATCTCAACCATGCCGATCCGGAACATCGCCGTGGGCCGACCCGAGGAAACGTACCACCCGGACGCGTTGAGAGCCGCGTTAGCGGAGTTCATCTCGACGCTGATCTTCGTCTTCGCCGGCGAGGGCTCCGGAATGGCATTCGCCAAGCTCACCGAAGGCGCTGCTACCACCCCCTCCGGCCTCATCGCCGCCGCCCTCGCCCACGCCTTCGCCCTCTTCGTCGCCGTCTCCGTTGCCGCCAACATCTCCGGCGGCCACGTCAACCCCGCGGTCACCTTCGGCGCTTTCATCGGCGGCAACATCACCCTCCTCCGCGGCATCCTCTACTGGATCGCCCAGCTCCTCGGGGCCACAGTCGCCTGCCTCCTTCTCAAGTTCGTCACCAACGGCCAGGTAACTTTATCATCTCCTATTTCCCACCCCGTTCCGTTAATACAGTTTTTTTTGGTAAATAGAAAAAAAAAACGTGACTGAATTACGGGTTTTGATTTGGTGCTTCGCAGCCTACCGCGGCTTTCTCGCTGTCCTCGGGAGTGGGAGTGTGGAACGCGTTCGTTTTCGAGATCGTGATGACGTTCGGTCTGGTATACACGGTCTACGCGACCGCCATTGACCCGAAGAAGGGGAGCGTGGGAACAATCGCGCCCATCGCGATTGGTTTCATCGTTGGCGCCAACATTTTGGCGGGTGGGGCTTTTGACGGAGCATCCATGAACCCGGCCGTTTCTTTCGGGCCGGCGTTGGTGAGCTGGAGCTGGGAGTACCACTGGGTGTACTGGGCCGGGCCTTTGATCGGCGCTGGGCTAGCCGGGCTCATTTACGAGTTCATATTCATCAGCCACAGCGGCCACGAGCAACTCCCCACTACTGACTACTAATTAATTAAGCAGCCCTAATTAAGCTTAATTAAGCAAGTGTTAAGATTTAATCAAATTTGCATGCATGATGGGTTTTCTACCGTTGAGTTGTTGTGTTTTGTTTCATCAAGAAAATCATGATCATGATCGTTGCCGTCATGAGTTGATCTCTGCCGTTGATTTGTAATTTGTTTTGCATGCTCTCTCCTGTTGTATGATTAAATTCCATTTATCTTTTTTCATTTCTGTATTTATACTTCTTCTTAATTTTCTTTACTGTTAGTTGGACTTGGACCCTACGAGAATGGTCGGCGAAAAGCAAATACTAAAGGTGGGGTTTAGTTAAACAGTTAAATCTGGAATGCACTTAATTTTTTTGGTAGTTTTAACCGACCTTCAAAGTCAAAACTACCCTGCATGCAACTGATTTGACCCCTGCCACCGACAATACTAACATTCGCTTGTATACGTACATGTGTACGAGGTAAAGTAAAAACTACGTTACATGAATTACAAGTAATGTTACACGAATTACATTTTAAGACTATTCTAGTGAATCAGATTGTAGAAAATATGGAGCATACTTGCTAGCTAATTGCATTATTATTATGACTAGATTATATATAATACATCATCATTGCTCGATAATCCAAAATAATTCGTAATCAAATAAATTGTCTCATTGTATATATAGCAAATGAGCATTAACCTATGCATCTGACGTCTCTATGTTTGATTCCTCTCTTTTTGATATCGTTTGTATAGAAAAATGGTATTCATATTTTGTGCGGTACATTGGAATGAGATTGAATCTATGAAATTAAGCATGCATAAAACATACATTTTGAAACTAACTACAAGGTATTTTTTTCTTAATTATAAATGCTATTTAGAAGTAAAACCTATCAACAGCTAAGCTACACCACTATGATATTATTTTATATAGAACTATTTTACCTGTGACTGGCTAGCTAGCTATGTATGTAATATTTGTGCATGTGATTCAATTAATATCATGTGGTCTTGGAAAAGAGCTTTGATATGATTAGGTCGGTAGATTTCATTTCATGTGGATGGCGTGAGGTGTGTGTGATTCACGTTCAGGTCTACCACAAGAGCCTAGACTGCCCATATGAAATGTATGCGATGAAATTAAGTAAAAGATTAGGTATCAGTAAAGACTAGAGTAGAAAGATTTACATGAAATGAATCACATGCACAAATTATTTTATGTAAGTTAATCTCAAACTAGAAGAATGGCTAAACGTAGCTACTTCCACTTTTATATATAGAGATTCCGAAAAAGATTTATATAAAATGGATTTAATTTGACGTCAAGTAACAATGCATTATTAGATTAAAATTATATAATAATTTTGAATTCGTTTTATATAAAAGGCTCTCGAGATTCCTGTTCGTCGCCCTTTTGTGTAGGATGTAGGCAAGGAGTATATGCGTTGACTAACCGCTGGATTTCACCTTCCGTTGCTATGGTTTATGTAGGCTTCACTTCTATTTCTTTGGAGGAATATTTATATGCCTTTTGGTGTTGGTGTATTCGTCAGACGTGCCGCTATTGGCTACTGCCAATAAAATGATGTATTATTAGATTTGGTTAAATTATGTTATAAATATGTTAGATACTTGCGCCACAAGTAATATAACTTCCTTTCGAAGGCTTGTGACTTTATTGAATAAGTTCTTGGTTAGGTTCTTTTTATTGCCTTGCTTGTTAAGGACTTTTAATATCTCTCGATGTTATACCAAAGACTGCTAAAATGGGGTTTGTTATAAACTAGTTATAGCAAATCGCGCCACTCTTGTGCATACATTAGAAAAGTAAAGACTGTAATTAAAGGCAGAATGTAAAGACATGAATTGAAATACTTGAATGTAAATACAAAAAGTAAAGACTTGAAAGTAAATACATAAAGTAAGAACTGATATTGAAAGACTTTATGTAGATAAAAGTACAACAATATTACATGTAATGGTTATTTTAGATTGATAAAACTCCCATCGGATTGGATATAGATCCATCGGGATGGTCTGAAAGCTGCTTCCTTGTAAAGAGAAATAATCAAAGACACTTTGGCCTAAGATTGGTAATCGATACTATCAAATGAGGTTGATTTGATGGCATAGCTTAATTCACTATTCCTCAGGGAGGTTAGGGAGTATGATCCTAGGATTCTAGTCTTTGAATTCTCAAAGTCACAAACTACATAGGTAGTGTGAATGAGATGACAGTAGATAGAGATAAAATCTTTATCTAAAAGTGGGCTCGAGAGATTTCCTCAGAGGATTGCTTTCTGAACTTAAGAGTTCTGTTTTTTGATTGTTTGAGTGTCTCTTGCTTCATGCCTTTGCTTCTAATATATAGAGAACAAAACTAATGCGAAAGCAAGCCAACTTGATGCACACACACCATCCTAATTCCACTTGCACAAAGAGATAACATTAATTAAATATCCACTTGCAAATACAACTCAGCTTACAAGAAAAACTGTCATCCTTGCTGTCCAAAATATGTCAACTTGTAGATACCCAAAATATCTTGGTGTAAGTTTGGCCTAATTTCACAATAATCCCCACATAATGCCATAATTTGATTTTAGATCCAAATAAGTGGAAACATGACAAATTTAAATGTAAACAATTCCTAATCATCATCTCATTCTCAATCATGAAATGTGAGGCATACAGAGGACGTGAGAAATCTGGACCATTTTTTGCAGTATTTTTATATCATCACCATATGGAATGGACCCGAAATTTGTCCTTTCAGTCTGCCTCTTTTGGCTAACTTTGCGGGGTGCTATCGTTTTCAAACTCAAAAGCGTTTTTAACCATGTTTTTTTTCCCGTCTCCATTGAAAAGCCTCGACGTGTAATTAGCTTCTTTCTCTCACTGCAATATTCACTGTTGCAATGTATTGGAAGCGGCAAGTGGTGAAGTCCATGACGTGGTTCCAAGGTGGCCTCAGATTACATGCTACCTTCCAAATTTCAAAGGATCTTCAAAAGAGATTTTGGGGTCCCATACCTCACCGCCCTTATTAGTTTTTTTGCTAATCACGGACACGGATTAAAAGTACGTATTACTGTTTTGATTACGAACTGTAGTGCTATTCTGCCAAGGAGAGAGGCGAAAGAGGAAAATAGTTTGAGTTCGGGAATTTAAGGAGTTTAAGAAGAAGAGCCTAGCAATCCACCACACTTACAAAAGTAACTACTGTTATTATTTGAAAGGGCATTGTTGATCTAATGTTAGACGACTCATGAGTAAATTTTTCATCTTTTCTAAGTTTCAAATTTCATGGATCTCATTGTTGTGTACAACGCATAGCAAGTATTAGAGTTTTAAAGAAAATGATAACCACGTACTTTTTTTAACTTTTTGCACATCTATGTTTAATTATGTTTGTAATTTCTGTTTGATTTATTCAATTCGATAGTCAGAATAGAAAGAGTTGTGTAGGAAGATAAAACAAGTGTGTGAAAATTACCTTCTAAATTTTTAACATATATTAGGTTAGAGAGAGAAACCGCTTCCTCTACCCTAGCTAGTCGCTCCGTCTATATATTGAGACCATTCTATACAAATATCTTGGTTTAAAAAAATCCACATATTCGCCAGTGTAGTCACTACCAGCAATATATGTTAGTTTTAAATTTCAAAAAATCAATATTAGGTAAAGGTAAAAGAGAATATAAAACAGTCGGGATCATGTGGTTTCAATAACCATGCAAGGATATGAAACTCCAGCCTTCCATCTGTGTTTCTCTTTTGGAATGTTGTGTATATGATGTGCATGTAATTCTTCTTACTTAGACAAAAAAGGTCATGATATCCACTTTAATTGTGAAAAATAATTTTGACTCAAATTCTACTTCTCTTTGGCTCTTAGCTAATAATAGCGCACCAGTTGAAACTGGAGTCCAGTGGCTTTCAGTTTTGACGTGTGTCTCGCCCAGTTGCTTGAATTATTAATAAACCACGAGAGAAGTTGGTAAGGTTGGGGATGGACGGTGCATATCAAATATTTGTGTGGAGGAGAATGACTTATAAACGTCACTGTAACTGTAATGTTCAGTATTAATAAAATAATGATATGTGTAAAAATTTTAATGCATAATATTATATTATTGAATTGAGACGTTATATGACGGTAAACGTGTTTTATATAAACTGCTACAGCCACCATATGCGTAGACTAGGAGTGGGCACGATTCGGTTCGGTTCGATATGGGAGTGAAACCGAAACCGAAACCGAAACCGAAAAAAAATATTCGGTACCGGTTCGGTATGGTATGTGAGTGGAACTGAAGATGTATCGAATTCTTCGGTATCAGTTCGATTTTGCTACGGTATAGGGCCATTTCAATTCTGGGCTTAGGGTTATAGGCCAACTTTTTTGGGCTTTTTTTTCTTAAAAAATTGTGATAAAAACAGACCCATTTATTTGGTTTTGGCCTATACAGATTGCAACACCCTACAAATCATTTTTCTTATTCAAAAATTAGAATTTCTTTTTCTTTGATCCATCCAACAACATCAATCAAAGTTCAAACATTCAATTCAATTAGACGTTCACAACCAAGCATTCAAACGAAATGCCTTATGACATAAGTACAACCAAAATGAAAAAAAGCAAAGTTTGGTTTGTAATATCTACACCCTCTTTCAAGATGTTTTTTCATGTCACTCGACCCATTTGTACTCTAATCGACCGCATAATCACCCCATGTTCTATTTTTGGGGCAACAGTTCCATTTAGCTCTAATTTTACATCATTTTTCATCTTTTACAAGATTCCCTTGTTCATTTTTTATGCTTACTAGGATCATACACCGAGCCAAATTTTCGGAATCGTGAAATTTTGTCAAATCCAAACCCACAAACACAACCATGATGTTCACCTTGTCGTCCTAAACACAACCCTAGTTTCAGAATTGTTGAACTCGAACCCAAATGGCCAAACTGAGACTCGACGAGAGGAAGTTTTTCTGATGAGCTTTTCATCGATTTTGACGTAGGCAAGGCTCGAAACTAGTACCTTTAGCTTTGTCTCGATGAGTAGGTGGAAATTGATATAAAATATGTGTTTTTTTCGTATCGTTTTGAGACAGATCAGAGATAATGTTTTCCCGAGCTTTTCCAGTCAAATTCAGGCCATCTCCAGTCACTATTTTGACTCCCAATTGGTAGGATTGTATTCCTCTCTTCAATACCTTCATTTTGATATAAAAATCGTGAAGAATGGTTGAGTTTTGACCTAGTTTCAAATCTAAGAAAATTCAGAATTTAAGAGCATTTTTTGACACATCCCGACCCGGATGTACATGTGGACACCCAAAAGTCGGATGTGCTGGCCGACACCACGTAGGGTGACGAAAGCCAAATTGAATGAAATAAAAGATATTTGAATGAATTAATGAATAGGATATACAAAATTTGCATAGTGTAAAGAAATAACAAGTAAATAACAGTTCTCGTACGAATACGGAATACCAAAAATTTACGATTACAAGGAAAATCTGAACCTCTTCATACCACCGGGTCTCGACGTCAACGACTCCAAGCCGCTTAACCTGGAGGGGCGCAAAACAAAAAGGGTGAGTGGGCCGTAGTTAGTTTTGTAAAAACCTTTCCTTTAGAAAATACTAACCCCTCGCTGTAAATTCAAGTACTAAGTTTCGTAAAACCGTTCTTGAAAACGTAATATACTAATAGGTAGAAAATCAAGGTAAGTACGAAAATGTACTTACCGTCCGAAACGGGCAGAAAGCCACCGTTCGGCATAATTTATCAAAAGTTCATAAAATAAAGTTATACGGGAAAACTGTAATTCAAATAAATGTATCCGTGGCATCAGTGAAAATCAGAGATAATTCACAATCCAACTATAAGACAAACGCTCGTTTAGGCAGGGCAGACACATGAGTTCATACAGATATATTCTGTCATGAACAGGCTGGGTGTATAATAATGGTACGCTCATGTACTACAATCACGTGAAGCTGGCGCATAAGCGCATCACAACGAGTTCGAGGCGCCCATGCGACCTCGAACAGGCTGGCACCTACTATGGATCCATAGTGAGCGTATCGGTGCGTGTGAACAATCGCGTGAAGGCTGGTCCTGGCCCGGACAGTACAATAAACACCGTGTAAGCCTCCCAGGTTGAGCGTGCAAAAACATGCCACGAAGTATTTTTAAATAAAACAGCGTGAGGTAATTTTCCTATTTGGGATAACCTTTAAACAACCAATATATATAAAGTGTACTCGGGTGCCGTACCCGAAATGCCAAACGTATAACTACAATACGTGAAATACCAAGAATACGCCACTTGGGTACCAAGGTATAGAAATACCAACTTAATGGCAAACTAGGTGAACCCCAAGTATGGTAGAAAATTACCATTTCCAAGGTTCACCCAAATACGGCCCAAGGCCCGTCAAATGGGTGTAAAAACCCCAAACGCATAAATAAGGAATTAAAATAATTAATTCCCTAAACCCCCAAAAATATAGGGTTGGTTCGATAATCGTAAAACGCATACAACACGATAAAGCGGAATTTACCGATTTAATGGTAAAATTCCCAAATGGAAATATGGGTCAAGGCCCACTAATTTCCATGGCCTAACAATACCGAGTCTAACATGTAAACCAAGTAAATACTATGAAGTACGAGGCCTACCGGAAATACGAGACAAATAGTCAAATCTAAGTCATTAAATAGTGTTGGCATAAATTAAATTTGCTAACATAGTAAAGCAATAATCAATTTAAAAGTATAGGCAAAACCCAATTTAATAATTAAAACGTGTAAAACAATTAGTTTAGGTAAGGAAAGGGCCCACTCACAAATACCGAAGCCGGGAAGTCCGAATGCACGTCCTCCGATCGCCACGGGTCGCCAAAACCTATTTTTAAAACCCACAAATTAGTAACGTACTCGAAATTACAAAGAAAACGGCGTTCGGATACCCGAAAACGGAGTTTCGGGGTCGAAAACCACAAAACCGCCGTCGTGGGCCGCCGTGCGCCGTCGCACGCGCCGCCACACGCTGCCGTTTGGCCTCACGCGCCTCCACGCGCGGCTGTGAGGTTACACGCGCCTCCACGCGTCGGTGGAAGTCCACCACGCGCGGCCACGCGCCGGTGACTGACGCCGTTACTGTGCCGTCAGAGTTAACGGAATATTCTAACGGCGTTAGAATATTCCGTTAACGCCATTAAGTTTAACGGACGGAATATTCCTTTGGAATATTTCGGTCCGACCGGGTTGAACCGGTTTGCTGACATCAGCAGGACCGGTCTGACCCGGTTTGCTGACGTCAGCGCTGGTCGTCTTCAACCTCCTTCTGGTCGCCGGCGCCGGCCGCCGTCGCCGTCGCCGGAATCTGGGTTTCATGGCCGGAATTCTGCAACTCGACCTAATTTCTTCAAAAATCAACCAATTTCCACGATTCAAAAGGCAAAATGAAGCTGGGAATGAGGAGATTACAAATTTACCTATTTGGAGGCCCAAAGTCGGCCTGAGGTGGTCGGAAAATCAAGAAATGCTCTCGGGTCCAAATGAGCCGATCAGCAGATCTTCGATTCTCGGCCATGCAAGGCTCGATCGAGGTTCCAGGGACCTCGGGGAGTCATTTGGTGAAGAATTTGAGGACTGTCGTGGTCGAAATCGACGAGAAAGCTCGTCGGGAAATGTTAGGGACACCCACCGGAGTTCTGAGTTCCAGGCCTGATGCACAGAGTTCAGGTCGTTCGTCTGAGTTTGATCTGAGGGTAAGGAAGGTGATGATGATAAGGGCTGGTGAGAGAAGGGTGGCTAAGCCACCATGGCAGCTCGGGGAAAAGCTTGGGTGTCCAAAGCAATTTCTGGGGTTTTGCTTCACTGGTTTTCTGGGTTCAACGTAGAGCTCAGTGAGCTCGGTGTGCAGTGGTGAAAGTCTGCAAGCACAATGGATTTCCAAAAGGGAGGTGGCTCGGTGAAAAGGAGAGGTTAGTGTTTGCAGGGAGAGAGTGAGGAACTGAGAGACAGAGAGTGACAGAGAGATTGAGTGAGACTGAGAAGAACAGAGATAAGGTCAGTGGGCTGGGCCAACGTGGTCCACTGGGCCCAAGCCCCAAATTCAGAACACAAAACCAATTAACGGAACGTTAAAAGGTTAACGTCCGTAAAACGTCCAATCGAACTCCAAATGTCATCCCGATCGCGCCTACGAGTCCGTATCGACGGGCACGTCGAGAAAATACAAGTGGAAGCGTCGTGAGAGTTACGACGCAAAAGTCAACCGAAAGGTCAACCAAGGGCAAAATCGTCATTTTGCACCTCCGGGAATAAAATAGTATTATTTTCCGGTATGAGGTGTAACATTTTTTGTCTAAAATATGTTCGGTAAAATTTACCAGTTCACCCCTTGAAGGAGAATTCTGAATCCGCCACTGGTCTGAGTTTGAAACTCGAGGCTTGAGTTTGAAGTTTGGGGTACGAGTCCGTCCTCTTGCACCCTTGACCTCATATTAGTCCTCCCACTATGCGTTCATTTATCTTCTTAAGAAAATATCTCATTTCTTTTAGAATTACTAAATGACTATCGAATATAGCTAAGCACAAAAGAAATATATGGCAATCAATAACTATTTTGCCTAGAGCACAAACCTAACTTTGGTATGGTACTCTTTTTCCTTCGACGAGATTAAAAGATCTGACAAAATCTTAACGGGAGAGGCCACACTTATCTACTCCATCATTTTGCTAATGGCTTGGACATGGGCTGGAAAATCTGGGCCCGAACAAAGTGGAGGTTCCACAGGAGAAGTGGGCTTCGTCACGGTCTTCCACCGACTACAAGAATACATAGCTTCCAAAGGCCCAACTTGATTACGTCATTCGAGAAAAACCGTCACGTAGTGTTTATTATTCAATAATATATTATAATTTATAAATTTTTCATTACATTATAGGGATTGGCTACAATGCTCGCAAGCATTGAATGCTCACACCGATTTCACCCTTCTTCTCCCCTCTCTCATTCTTCCTCCCTCCTTTTAACGGTGAGATTAGTGTGAGCATCCAATGCTTGCGAGCACTGTAGCCTACTCCTACATTATAATACTTTATCAAATCAAGACGCCAAGTGGTTATTAGCCCGTTAGATATAAGTGCTCTCGTAATTCGGATAACACTCACGTCATTGACCCACGTGATAAATACATTATATCCAAACCGGAAAGTTTAGAACTTAGCCGACACGTCGTCAAACAGCGACCCCCGGTTTCTAGAAAAGCGTTTCCAGTATCCACATTCTGTGTGCCCACCATGTTTGTATCCAGTCAGCAATCCCCTACGAACCTATCCTATCCTATCCTATCCAACCCCATTAATTTCCATTTTTTTTCTTACCCAAAATACCCACCAAAATCCAAATCAACCCCACTACTTAACCAAATATATCTGTCCTTTCCTTGTAAAATCACACAGCCTTTCCCGCCAGCCATTCTGACCTGCAACACAAAAACCATCACCCCAACAACAAAGTTCTAATAGAAATTTCGATACAGTTGTTTGATTTGGACGATAAGATCAATTACCTAGCTTATAAGTTCAAGAGAAAAACTTCAGTAAAACTCTGATTATAGCACGTCTCACCAATCGAGTGAAATTAGTGGGTTGAGGTAAGACTAACAACGTATAAAGTTTTGTTTTATGAAAACGCTCAAATATTACATGCGATTCAACTATCTTATGCAAATTTTTAATATCTTAGACAAGTCTTGTTATACGGAGTTATATTATAAAGTTCTTTTCATAGGCGAAACAAAAGTTGGCGTGGGAATATCAAATTATCAATCGTATAATTATGGCCAACTAATTAATTGAAGAGAGACATTTTTATATGTGACTAATTCATCACAATACAATTGCCTATTAAATCAGATATCGTATTTTTATTAATGGCGACGTTAGTGTAACTAAATCTCGGTTGCATGAGCAATATCTTATAAACGCTGCCGTGTCGCCTCGTCATCAGTTTCGTCATCCCACAAGAAAATATCAGAAACTCATTTTCTTATCAGACGCTTTCCTCAGCAGCTTTGCTTTTACTTGAAAGCTCTGCAAAGGGTAGGCCTTCTCCTTTGGGCCTTCCTCTTCTCTCGCCATTTTTAGACCTTCAAGCTTCAATTTTCTCTTCTGGGTAACGTAGTTTTTAGCTAATTTAGGAGAATGGACGGCGGATTCGAGCCCCAGGTGTCAATTAACGACTACCATTCCCACCAGAAAGTCAACTCTCTCACCGAGTTGGGATCTGGGAATTTCGGGTATTTCTCCTTTATATTTAATTTTATTTAAATTTTTTTATTTTTTGAGCTGAATTTTGTGATTAATTGTTGTTGGTATGATGGATTTTTGAAGGTGCGCGCATTACAGACGGAGGTGTAAGATCAGAGCACCCTGCTGTGATGAGATATTCGATTGCAGGCATTGCCATAACGATGTTAAGGTCAGTTTTTTTTTTCCTTTCCGGGTTTTTATTGATTTCGTGATCGTTGTGAAATTCGCTTCTGATGATTTGGGTGATTTATTTTTGGAGCAGAACTCATTGGAGGTTGATCCTATTGATCGCCATGACGTTCCTCGCCACGATGTGAAAAGGGTTAGTTGCTTTTAATCCCTCTAACTACTCGTGAATGTCGAGTTTGATACCAATTTATTCCCGCACCCTTATTTATTGTAAATATATCGTATATAGAGAAAAAAAAGTTGAGAAGAACAGGAATTTGGAGATTGGAATAGAATTAGAAACTATTGTTGGGCATTTTTCGCTACGGAGATTTGTTTTTATCAGGGTTTTGCTGGATCTGTATTTACTTTCCATTTATGTTTGCTAATCATGTGTAGCGTTAAAAGGTTTAACATCAAACATCCGAACTTGATGGATAAGCTGCATATTATGCCAACTTGAATTAGTCCTTTTCATTTCTTTCGTTTTATTCCCCTTGCCGCTCTTCATGCCATTTTTGTTTGAAGTTGTTAATCATTGTGAAATGTTACTGATCCAGTTTTACTTTGTTTGCCTTGCCTTGTGTCTTTCAGATCATCTGCTCCTTGTGCAACACGGAACAAGATGTAAGCTTTCTTTTAGAAAATTCCGATAATGGTAATTATGATTCAAAATCTAAGGATTGAGGTTAATGGATTCTCAAGTTCTGATATCTTTTTCAGGTTCAACAACACTGTATCCAATGTGGGGTTTGCATGGGAAACTATTTTTGCCCCAAATGCAAGTTCTTTGACAATGACGTAAGCCTCGAGTTCTAGTCTACTGAAAAAAGAGAAATTCTTTAGTTCATATTGTCATAATTATGGAACCATGTTTGAAAACACTTGTATCATCGAAAAATCCAAATTTTTTATTTTTTGCTAGGTTTCGAAGAAACAGTATCATTGTGACGGATGCGGTATCTGCAGGTTGGAATCTTTTCTACACTTTTTTGTTGTTCGATTTTGTCATTTGAGTTCTTGTCGTTGCGTTCGTAAATTTTTATGAGTACGTGTTACCTATCATTATCTTACTTCTCGAAAAAGTATCTTCATCGATAAGACATTTGCACGTGCCTAAGTCTGTTTTAATTGTTTATTACAGAACCGGAGGTGGGGAGAATTTTTTCCACTGTAACAAATGTGGTGAGATGTCAACCCTGTCTTTTTTTACTTTTACATTCTTTTAATCCTGCTTCTATAAATAGTCTAAATTGGAATATTTCCATCTATGTTTTAGGATGTTGTTACTCAATGGCGATGAAGGATTCACACAATTGTGTGGAAAAAGCAATGCATCATAATTGCCCTGTGTGCTTTGAGGTAAAGTTTGGAGAATACTATGTCTAAGTATTAAGGGAAATTCGAAAGTTAACCTTCTTTCCAACAAATTAAGGACTTTTAGCCTCTTTTTCAAGATTTGAAAATATAGACTCTAGGTCCCCTCAGCTCAATCTCCCCTCGAGTGGTTAAAATTCTAATAGTCTAAAAAATGGACTAAAAGTTTTGAACAAATTCAAAATTGTGTTAATTTAAAAAAATTTCCAAGTATTATATACTGAGTTTTCTGCGTTAAAGTGCACCAACTCACATCGGTTATTTGTGCAGTTTCTTTTTGATACAAGGGAAGACATTACTGTCTTGCGATGTGGACACACTATACATTTGGAATGTGTAAAAGAGATGCAGCGGCATTTCCAGTAATTCATTTTTGTTTTCAAGATATTTATACATAGCGATAATCTGATATAGGTGGTGGTTATAAATTGTAAAGAAAGTGTAGCCATATTAATTGTATATAACTGTGCAGGTATTCATGCCCAGTTTGCTCAAAATCATTCCGCGATATGTCCCGTGTGTGGGAAAAACTTGATGAGGAGGTAAATCTAGGATTCGATGATTCAATTTAATGAGTCGTATGACTACCTCTTAGTTACCTGTCTTTTCTAATTTACTGATCTCTTTCAAATCAATTTCAGGTTGCGGGGACTCCCATGCCTCAAAAGTATCAAAATAAGATGGTAAGTATACGCAGATGATCACTTTCTGTGGCTTCTGCAACTATTGGGTAATTAAATTTCGCACACTTTTGGTTAGGTTTGGATCCTCTGCAACGACTGTGGAGAAACATCTGAGGTTAATTTTCACATTGTGGCACACAAGTGCCTCAAGTGCAAATCCTACAATACAAGGAAAACGCGAGGAGGGCCAGCGTCATGCTCGTCAGGAATTACTTCAACGGTGAGGTGAATAACCTCTAGATCAAAATTTATGATGTATTATTTCTCAAATTATATCAGAAAAGTCAGCTTCCAGTTGTGACAGAGGGAAAATTGGTATTGCCAGCCCCTTTGTTCTTACATTAGTAGTTTCTCGATAGGTTGAGTCGCGGGAAATTTGCTCATATCTGAGCCAATTTCTGTATGCTAATGGGTAGGGGAAGCATTTTGCATTTGAAAGTATGGGAATGCCTTGTATGAAGCTTCATCAATGGAAAATGCTACAACGTTTCAGATAACTATCATGAAATAAATTTTTAATTCAATTACAAATAGGTTTGCAACTTCTGAGATAGATTTGAACACAGCTTCTGAAGCACATATAGAATTCACCAAGATGTGCATCTTAATCAAACATGTGCAGGCACTAATTTATTACAGCGGAAATGTAAACGTTTTCTTTTTCCTCCCAAGTATGGAGGTCGTTAGTTACGCATGTCTCACTAGCTGAATGATGAGCCGTGGAGCTTGACTTCCCGGCCATAGAGTGGTTGTACTGGTCTTGAATTCATCTCCGCATACTGCATTCAAGTTAATCAAGAGGAGTTAATATGTGTTAGGGATAGCTAGTTATTTAGAAGAATTACTTCACAGACAGGGTACTCACCTTGTAAACGGCTTTTTGAAGCAACTCCACTTGTGACGGTGAAACGGTATGTACCTGTGGACAGTTTGTAATCAGCTTGGTTCTCGTTTTTCAGGTACCAAAATGTGAAATCCCAAAAGTCGGGAAAGTTTTCAGAGCGGATGAAGTAGCTGTACCTGTTTGTTTATGGTCCAAGTAACTCCTTCGGTGCAAGGAGGGGTTGTGAACGATCCAGCGTATCTGTAAAATTTCGAGTTCTTCTTCTTCATCTTCCTCTTTGCTGCATCCTGATGCCCCTCCTGAGCCTTTTTCATTTTCCTTGGATCGATCACTCCCAAGTGTACCTCCTTCGGTTTCTTAATCATAGACGTTATCGCCTTTCTCATCTGAAAGTAGGAACAACACCATTGATCTTGCCTCTTCTAAGTTAACCGAAACGAGTCTTTACCGCGCAATGGTTGAGGTTTTTACCTTTGAGATGAAAGGATTGGGTTTGCCAATTTTGTAGAGGAATCCAACCACAGCTACATGGGTGTTGTTACTGTCTTTGTGAACCATGTGCAGTTCCACATCATACCTTTTGCCGTTGATGGTATGCTCGGAGGGTGCGTGCCAATGGCATTGCCGGAGGAAGTATTCTGTGCCATTGATCGTGACTCCTCCGGCATCGCCGTCCCACACAACCTGTATTGTCAAATTACACCACAAGCAGTAAACAAATCATGCATTTAATGGTAAATAAACAAGAAAAATCAGGATTTTTTTCACTTTCTTACCGAAATAGCATGACCTTCATTCTTCATCATGGCTTTGGTAGGTTTATAACGGATTGAAAAATGATCCAAAGTTGAGTTAACTTTGTGGGCAATAGCATCCCTCAAATCAATTGGTGATTGTAGTTTTCCATCCTTACATGTCCTCCATTCTTTCTTGAGGTCTCCCCAATGTTCTGGTCCTCTCTTGTCCCCTTTACCGTATTCAAACTCTATGGGATGTTCTGCACCGAAAACCCAAACTCAGTAAAGATTGCGACGATGCATATGTGGGTTAGGTTAGTCGGTCAGGGCACTTTGCCCTCCCAGCACTCCCAGCACCCCTTGTGCCCAAATTTTAATCCTCATCGATTTCCATAAATTAGAGCAGTTTAGAACATTGCTTTCGAAATGAATGAAGTTTATGATGATGAATAAGATGATGATGATGAAAAAAATGCAAGCATATATATATATATATATGTTATGTATATGACATTACCCTCATTGGAAAATTTGGAAGCTCTAATGGGTGATGCATCCCAGCACATAAGGAAAAATGTGAAAGCAATGAAGCCAAGGTGGATTTGCTTTGATCCAACCATCTTTTCAGGGGCAATTGTCACAAATTGCTACACCCCCAAGAGCTCCTCCCTCCCGGGTTTTATAGCAATATGTTGGAATTGCCAATAGAGGGATCTGAATGGGGAAACAAATCACAATTTCTCCATGATCAATGTGTGTGTGTGATAAGCCAATCCCTTTTGTGCAATTTTAATTTACTTTTTTTGGCTTTGCAACTCTTCTGGATTTGGTGGGTAAATATACTTTTTTTGCATAGAAAGTTTGGGGCTGTAGTAACTGAATGTGATTAATTTACACCCAATATATGACTGTTGTAAAACCTCTCGCCAGTATGCCCCCCTCATTTTCTCACTCCTTGATTTCTGTCCACAAATCATCCTTCTTATAATTAGCTCTAGATTTTGGGGAATCTAAATTTTCTGACAATAAGAAAAAAGATACCAAATACATGCCAAAGAGAGCTATGACTAGAAACTAACGACACCCGAGCGAACAATGTCGTTAACCAACAAAGTTAGCTAAGGAGGCAAAAATACCATCAAACGGTTGTTTTAGTTTGGAGGCAGACATATATTCACGTTCTTTTTTGGGATACAACTTATTCATGTTTTTCGATTTTTATGGTTATGTTTAGGTGATGGATTTTTACATTTCAAGGGATTGAAACCGAATTAGTAAGAAATAGACCACAAAAGTGATAGAAGGGACTAAAAATGTTCTTTATGAGCATTACAAAGGCATGCGAACGAAAGAGATTTGCAAATCTCTTACTTTTCCTTTTTCCTTATCCGAAATTCGATTCCACACATAGAATAAACCTAATAGAAAACAAACATTTTGAATTTCGATCTAAATACAACACAAACTTGGTGTCCATCCACAGAGAGCGGAATAATATGGGTTATATATATAGTTTTTCTATGTTATGGTTAACCACATTTTTTAAAGAGTACGCCATTGATATTCAGTGTTATTTGTGGTCGATATTGTTGACATCGTTGATGCTACGAACTTATATTGGTCAATGTGTGGTCATACAGTTGTCGAGATGCCGTTGATATTTTGTCTACAAATGCTGTTAACAACAATGTCGAAGGACTGCTTGTATGCATAATATACAAGTGCTACGTTTTTTTTCTCCACACAAATGCTACACTCTATAAGATTCCAGATGTACTCTATGTTTATTAGTGTACGCAAATTGATATTCTACCTTCTGTTATTACCCAATCTTTAGCCAATTATAATTGACTCTCAATGCATGGCAATAGGGTTAGCTAATCAATGAATGAAAATAACTTAATGGATCACTTTTTTGAATCCGGCTAAAATAGGCCATTTGATTCGAGGAACCTCCCGACTCAATCATGGACTTGTTATTAGAGGATAGAAACAAGGGAGTTTTAATGAAAAGGACAATTTTAAATTTTTTCTTAACCAAAAGCACCCTAATAACTTTCTTTAATAAAAAGGATAAAAAATTTAATTAAAAGGACAAACTTTACCACAATATGACAAAAAACAAAAAGGCTCACATGTTGGAAACAAAGCCCAATATGCAAGCTATAATTTTTTTTCCCAATTTGCCCATGACATAATCCAAACTTTTTTAGCCCAAATCTGTCACTTTTTAATTACAAAAATGCCATTAAAACTTTCATTATTTACAAGTATGCCATTAAATTATTAAAATCCAAAGACCACAAGGGAAAAAAAATGAAAATGAAATTTTTTTTTTTTTTTATAATTAGCCCAATACTCATGATTATAACATATTTGGTTGAGCGCTTCAAAAATTAAAAGGAATGCAACAAATACACATAATTATTTATATATTATGCCAACTATTTCTAAAAGTATGTACCGACTGTTTGGACATTATTTCTAGAAATAGTCACAGTTTCTAGAAATAGTGATACTATTTCTAGAAATAGTGGTCACCATTTCTAGAAATAATGGTCACAATTTCTAGAAATAGTGGTCACCATTTCTAGAAATAGTGGTCACCATTTCTAGAAATAGTGACACTATTTCTAGAAACTGTGACTATTTCTAGAAATAATGTCCACAATAGCAATATACCCACGCGCCACACACCACAATAGCAATATTATTAGCACCGCACACCACAATAGCAATATACCCGCGCCCTGTAAATTGCTCTATTTCACGAAGAATACAGTACGTTTGACTCTATTATATCTGAAATGCCCATTAAACACGATAAGAACCATTAAAAAGAAAATAATAGCAAAACTTTCTCACTAAAAGAAAATTCCCCAGTAGCAAGTAGCAACTGAGGTTCGCTTATCAGTGCAATTAGTTCCATTAACAAACCAAAGAAACTAAAAATTCATGAAAATTAGGACTAATAAGCTTCCCCCCCCCCGGCTAATTATTTACTTATTTTCTACTGCAAACTCCATTTTTCCACAAAGGAAAGAGTGTAATTACGAATCTCCATTTCCGAACGCGAGCATGACAAGGAAAGCGGAAATTGCAAAGAGCAACACCAGCTGAAGAAGAAACTCCAACAAGCCGCATATCTTGATCCTCTTGTTCCTGAGTCGCTCCCTCACAACCTCCACTTTTAGATCTCCGATCTCCTTCTTCAGCATCTCCTTCTCCTCCCGCTAAACAAATTTCCAAATTTCGATCAAAATTAAGATTATTGAAACGAAATTAAGCATAGAGGAATTGGAAATTAAGCGAATACGTACGGTGATGTCGTCGTCGATTGCAGTGCTGAGGCGGCGATTGGGCGATGATTTAAGCGAAGAGAGAAGAAGCGCGGCTTTTGCACAGCGAATTGCGACGTCCGATCTCAGAGCTCCGTCGGGCAGTCGCTGATGAGCTCGAAGGAATCATAGGCACTGTGTACTATGTCGTTGTTGTCCTTCGAAGGAATTATAGGCACTGAGTATCGCAATAATGGCCATTACTGGTATCGGCCTTCAAACTGTTGCTCGGGGACGACAACAGGTCATCCTGGTCTGGGTATCGCTGCCTCGTGGCCACTCGACTTCAGGTGAGGGTAGAGACAGAGAACGACGCCATTGCAGAGAAAAGGAAACAGACCAAATAAACAGTGCCAGGGGTACAATTGGAAACTTAGTAAGCTACTTTACTTGGGCTAGCTTTATTTGGGCTAATTTAATGTTGGACTTGTCTTAACCATTGAACAAAAGTTATTATGGTGGTTTTGATTAAGTTTCAAAACTTTTATGTTCTTTTTATTAGTTTTCCCTAGAAAGAATTTGTAATCTTAGGTGTGGGATGCTCTTTTCTCTGCGACCGGGTTGAAATCCCGAGTAAGAGTATATCGAGACCCAAATAAAAAGCACCGTATTCTCTTTTATGCTTATTCATTCACCGTATCAATGAATATTGTACTACTCTTAAAAAAATAACAATTATAGAGGCCATGGCTTAATGGATGAATAGCTACTAGCAAGCAGAAATATCTTCAATTAAAACTTATACGCTAATAAATGATATATTTCCATATAAACAATTTAAACATGATATTCATACACAATATTGGAAGCAAATTAACAAAAGTATAGTCAAGCAAATCCTCTTCAAGAAGCAAAGGTTTATACGAGGTGCATCAAAACAAATAAAGAAGAACAAAGTTTGAAGATTTGAGTCTCATACCTCTTGATTTAGACTTTACACCAATTATGAACCACCTCCAAGCCTTTTGTTCTTGTAACTCCTTCCTCCTAGCTATCCTCCTTTCCTCCTCCAACTTGTGATATTTGGTTTGTGCTTGATCCTCCTTAAGCCTCCAAAGTAGAACACCTCCAAAGCTTGACTCCCACTTGTTGAAGAGATTGGATGATGAATTAATCAAAAGGAGAAGTGAAGGTTAGCACTCTTCTCCCTATGGTGGCCGGCCTAGTGTGAATACAGAGCAATTTTCTTTTCTTCTCTAAGTGTTGAATTACATACAAAAGTCCTAAATGTTTTTTATACTAAAAGTTCATTATAAAGAGAAGTGAAATGGTGTGAGTGGGAAATCACTATTTCCTCACTCTCTCTCTCTCTTTGGCCGGCCTAACCTTAGTATTGAGTTTGGTTGGGCTTTGTCACTTTTAAGTCATCTTATGCTTACGTTAAAAATCCAATGGGTTTGGGCCCAATGGGCCCCATTAAACCCGAGCTTCAGGTAAGCCCAAAAAAGATGTTAAATCGCTTCTATGATTAATTAAGACTTTTTAATTAATCATATCACCTAATTAATCCAATTAATTATTTCCATCTTCATTATGATTTCTCGTCATACAAGTGTATTCGTAGTACAATTTTTTAGGTTCCCATTAAGGAGGCAGTAAGGTGATTAGTACAAATACATTTATTTAGTACTTGTATAACCATTTTGTGAATTCAAAACTTATTTTTAATTCTTCGTTTACTTTGATGATTACTTCGTTAATCATCAAAGGGGGCCCACAAGCCATGAGTGACATCTAACTATATATCATGGCTATCCAAACTAATGTAGAATTTGTTCGGAGAACCTATTCAGTTGGAATTACAATGTAATTCAATCCTTCTCTAAACCAATACTTTCAATCACACTACTAGGGTATGGATATTATTTGTCAAACCCTTAAAGTGATCAATCTCAATTTATATGATTCAATTGATGAATGAAAAACTTTGAATTTACATAGATCATTTGAACAAGACATGCTTAAATGTAACAGTTAAAGAAAGCATGAACTCAAAAACAAATCTAGTCCCATGACTTTCAAGGCCTAGAGAGTGGTGAACCAAATGTTTAAGAAAACAAAGTTAAAGATTTAAGCTTTATACCTTTGAAGCTCATCCTTGTTTTCACAAGGTTAACACCCAAATGGAGGGCCTTCAAGATCACTCCTTGCTTCCTTGAATGTTTCCTTGAATCTTTCCTCCTTGCTCCCTTGATATGCTCCTTGAGGATTAGTGAAAGATTTCTCCAAAGCTTCCAAATAAGGCAAGCCTCGAAGTCTCTACACCAAGGATGAGATGTAGAGATGAGAGGGATAAACTAGATGAAATTTTGTGTAGCTAAATTTCCTAGAGAGAGCTGGCCTTAGAGAGAAAGATGGATGAAGAGCCTCCACGTTTTCTCACTAAAACATAACCCTTTATGAGAATAGTGCCCTTAAGTTCAACTTTATACCACTCAACAATTGAGTGGCAAGCTTATAATTCTTCACTCTTTCTCACTATGGCTGGCCATGCCTAAGTCATTGGGCTTTGGCTTGTGTTGATTATGTTGTTTCACAACTCAATCAAATTAGGCCTTAGGGAAAAAAGACCTTTACAAACCCAAAACATGTTTAAAGCCCAATACGAAACCGTTTCGTATGATTAATTAACGTTTAATTAATCTTGACTAATTCTCAAATAAACTATTTAATTGAGTATGTCCATCTCATCATATTTCTACATAATTGTCCTTACTCGGTGTACAATCTATTAGGTTCTAGTTAGCGAGATAGTGGGCGATTGTACTCATACTATTTGATTGTGAATTAAAACTACTTTTAATTCTCCCTATTGTGAAGTTTAGTTGTTACTAATCTTTAGGGCTTCCACAAACCATGAGTGACACCTAGTAGTATGTCATGGTTACCCAAGCTAAGTCAAAGTGGTTGGAGAACATATCCAGCTGCAATTACGAATATAATATGGTTTTTCTCTAAACCAATACTATCGACCACATTGTTTGGATGATAGTTCGTTTCATGTCTACTATCCAATGTGATACATATCCTTATGATTCGATAGAATATGATTTGGAACATATTTCCTAAAATCACATTCGATTGCTTTGGCCAAAGACTTATGAATCATAACTTACAATATTCTTCTTCCATTATGGAAGTTTAGAGATTCCTTGATGTACACTCATTAGTCTTCGTGATTAGGCTTCTTAATTCTAACGATGCCGTGGACACCTTCTCAATCTGGAGTGCATTTGACATTATTAAAGATTAAGGACCTAACCATAAGATTACTATGGCGCCTTAGGTCAAAGGACTAAATTCGCATTATTGTGCAACCTTGAGTTCACACAAGACATGTATTGTAAGAACTTCATATTGATCGTTGTTCACTGTACCCAACTATCTTTTGAGCACCTATGTGTTTGCCTTAGTGTCTCACATTAATGACTTTGAGACAAGTCATACTCATCAGATGAGAAGTCATAACACATACTAGTCTTAGCGGATTGTCAACACCCAATTGATAATCCTATGACTAGGAACGTTTTGGAATGAACTTAAGAGAAATGTCTCAGTGATCTAACATAATTATATCACTTCTCTCTTAGGTTATTTACATTCCTTGGATTCTTTTATTGGTTATATACTTAATACATTAAAGAGTGAATGCCAATAAACATTGCCCTTCTATTAAACCAAATAAAAGTTTAACATCATAAGTATTCCAAAAGCTATTACATCAAATATGTGGCTTTGTAGGTGTACTCTCAGACGTATAGGGATGCCTTTCTTTATTACGCTCAATACTTCGGCCGAAGATTCCCAAATCATATCTTAGAGTATTCTTCCTCTCTTAGTGAGGATTAGAGATTCCTTATTGCACATTCACATGCCTTCATGATTAGGTAACTGATAGGAGCATATTTATGCGACTTTGTTAGCTTCTTTCCTTGCATTTATGGAGTTAGTTTCTGTTTATTATAGTGTTTTGAGTTATTTTCATGCAATTTCAGGTTCTAAGGATGAAGTATGCATAAAGGTGCATTTTGGAGCTTTTTGGAGCAAAGTTGGGCTTGGAAAGGATAGCACATGTTTGGAGCATGATGGTGAACGTGTTTGAAGTTCATAATTGGCTAGGAATGTGCTAAAGAGTGAAAATAGAAGTTCAGAAAACAAGCAGATTGCAAGAAAGTGGAATCCGAGTGAATTTGGGATTATGCTATGCACAACTGCCAACTTCGACAGAGCACCCAGATTTACTCAGGACGAATTAAGTGTCGTGCCATATATGGTTGGAAAGCTCTGGAAGTCTAGTTTCCATAGGATTTTACAGATTGGCATTCGGATACTTATTGCAGATTTTATAGCTGTTTTAGTGACTGAAGGTCGAAACAGGAAAGTACCCTCCTTTGCCGCATGGGAAAATCCCTTTCCCTTTATTTTCTCTTCCTTGCCGTGCAAGGGAGAGCTCTCTTTCCTCTTTCCTACCTTAAAACAGTATCCCTCTTTTAATTCTTTCCCTTGCTGATTATCTTAGCCTTTTTCCCTTAGATTCTGATTTTGTTTTCCTATTCTGGGATTATTTTGACTTTATTTCTGTCACCTAAATTAAGTTAGGGTTTTGGCTGACCCTAAGACCTTTAAATATGAACCCTTAGCCGCACCTTAGGGGATGATCCATCATTCTACACGTTCATCCACTACTCTACACAGCCATTCCCCCTTCTACACATCCATACACAGTCTTTACAGTTTCTGACCACCACCATACGTCCTCTCACTTATCCCTTCATACAAACAACCCACCAAACCACTACCTACTCCTTGTGTTGCAGCAAAGGAAGGCAAGGAGAGTGCTTGGACGTGCTTGCTGTTCAGTTTGGATCGCTGGAGCGCTTAGGTGTTTTCTTTCTTTTGTTTTCAATGTATAAATCAGTTTATCTTTGTGTTGCGATTATGAGGAACTAAGCCCTTTTGGCTAGGGGACTATTCAATACCATGACTATATTTGTGTTATGAATTAATTACATCCAGTTGTGATTTCATGATTTGCGAATCAATTTGCTTAACTGTTCAATTGATAACTTATTCTTGTATGTTGATTGAGGATGCATACTTAGTTTACATGCATGAATTTGATGCTAGAATATAAGGGAATTTCACCTAATCGTTATGAACTTATATTCATGTGTAGTGAAGGTCGCTTATAAACGATCGCGTTAAGTGAATTCTTGGCAGGAGTATCATGCTTTTCATAGTTACAATTGCTTCGTCAATACTTATGATTTCTATAGAGCTTAATGATTCTTGATATGTATCTCTATTATGCAGTTCATGTAGGGGACTATTGAGGAATATTTTGGGTTGTCGCATGCTGTCATCCAATTCAATAAACTTAGAGAAATCTGATGGTTAATTTAAGCGTACCTAATTAACTTGGGGTATTGAGGTTCATGAGTCATTGAAAGAACAACTGGAGATTAATTTGTATGCAAGTATGTCATGTGTGGAGAAGAACCCTCTAGCTAGTCATCCATCCATCCATTAAATCATCTTTAAATTGTGTCTTTGTTTACAATCTGTTTTCAATTAGTTTAGTTTACAAATTCGTCAAAACCAATTCCCCCTTTACTTTGGTGTGTTAAATAAGTTAGAATCTGTCTTAATTTGTGTTTTTAAGTATTTTGGGACTAGATTAGTGTTCTAAACTTAGTTTTGTGTTTTTAGTCAGTTTTAGGTGTTTTAGCAATCCCTCCTAATCCCCGGTCCAGAACGATCCCTACTTACATACTTTACTACAATTGTCAAAAGAGGGTTTAATTTGTGTGTTAGCATAATTTTCACATCAGTAACATAATCCCAACGATGCCGTAGACACCTACTCACATCGGATTGCTTTTGACACAATCAAAGATTAAGGACCTAACCACAAGACAACTCTGATGCCTCAGGTCAAATGACTATTTACATCATTCCAACTAGTAGAGTTACTTGCTTGACATGTAGATAGAACTCCATTCAAGTACTCTCGTTCGATTGCATTCAGTGTACTCATTCCCTTAACGAGCACCTACATATTTGCCTTAGTGTCCAATTGAGTTTGAAAATGAAGGAAGAAGTGTCCTGGAGTTGACGGAGAACCATAAATAATAGGTTCACCAGCTGAAATTTTGACAACATCACAGTCGACTCAAAGTGACTATACTCCTCTTAATCTTTGTTCTAGTTCACAAAGTGAATTAGACTTGTCACAAATCTATGATGAAACTCCACTGAAATAGAGGAGTTTGAATGATATGCTAACTCAATGCAATATGTGTATTTTGGAGCCTGAAAGTTTTAAAGAGGTAGCTCAGGATGATTCATGGAAGAAAGCTATGCAAACTAAGATTGATATGATTGAGAAGAATCACACATGGTAGCTGGTTGATAGGCTATCCAACAAGTCTATTATTGGTGTGAAATGGGTCTACAAAACAAAGCTTAACTTGGATGGAACTGTGGAGAAGAACAAAGCCAGACTGGTAGCCAAAGGTTATTCACAGAAGCCAGGGATAGACTTCAATGTGACCTTTGCTTCAGTTGCTAGGCTTGACACAATTAGAGCTTTGATAGCTTTAGTAGCTCAAAAGGGCTAAAATTTGTTTTAGTTGGATGTAAAATCTGCTTTCATGAATGGAGTATTAAAAGAGAAAGTTTATGTTGAATAGCCATAGGGCTATGTGATACAAAATAAAGAGGAAAAGGTTTACAAGCTCAACAAAGTTTTATATGGACTAAAGCAAGCTTCAAGAGCCTGGTATGATGAGATTAACTCATACTTTATCAAAGCTGGATTTCTGAAAAGCCCCAGTGAAGCTACTCTTTACATCAAATCCAATGGAAACTCATGTATAAGCATTGTCTCTCTATATGTTGATGACATTTTTTATACTGGAAGTTGTCCAAAAATGCTTGAGGAATTCAAGAATGATATGATAAAACACTATGAGATGACTACTCTAGGATTATTACATCATTTTCTGGGTATGAGAGTAATTCAAACTGAGAAAAGCATCTTTATTCACCAAAAGAAGTATGCAATGAAGTTGCTTGAGAAATTTGGCTTGAAGGATTGTAAATTAGTGGCAACTCCACTTGCAATGAATGCAAAATTGTGTAAAGTGGATGGTAGTGAAGTTGCAGATGAATCAGGATATAGAAAACTAGTTGGAATCCTACTTTATCTGACTGCAACCAGACCTGGCATTATGTTTGCAGCCAGTCTGCTCTGTAGGTTCATGCACAATCCTACAAAGAAGCACATGGAAAGATGAAAAAGAGTCCTTAGGTATATTCAGAGTACTTTGGATTATGGTATTGAGTATGTCAAAGGAAAACTACACTGCTTATAAGATACTATGACAACAATTGGGCAGAGAGTGAAGATGATATGAGAAGTACATCATGGTATGCATCCAATCTTGGTTTAGGAGTATTCTCATGGGCTTCAGTCAAGCAAAATACAGTTGCACTCTCGATTATAGAAGCTGAATATGTCAGTGCTGCTGAAGCAACATCTTAAGCTAAATGACTGAGATTTGTTCTAGAAGATTTTGGTGAATAACATATTGAAGCTACTCAGATTCTATGTGATAATACCTCAGCTATAACTATGGCCAAAAATCCTGGATTTTCATAAGAAAATAAGGCATATCAACAGAAAATTCCATTTCATCCGAGAGGCTAAACAAGAGAAAGAGATTGAGCTTGTGTACAACAAGACTGAAGAGCAAACAACTGACATTCTCACCAAGGCCTTGCCTAAAGACAGGTTTGCATATTTAAGAAGGATGCTTGAAGTGAAATCTGCAAAAGGTTTAAAAGGGAGTGTTGATGTTTAAACTTTTCTTTGCAGATTATCTTAGGGCTAGTTTGGTATTGCTCTGCTTTGAAAAAAAGCTGCTGTGAGAATAAGCGGCTGTGCTGTGAGAATAAGCGGCTGTGAAATAAAGCCAGCATAGTGTTTGGTAAAATTTTTTGTAAAAGTGCTTTTGGAAAAAAAAAAGCAGTATGATAGTGTTTGGTAAACTTTTATGTAAAATAGCTGTGACTGTGTGAAATGACCAAAAATGGTATAATACTAAATGTGCTATTAATTTAATTTTCTTAACAAATAAAGATGAATTACTAAATATACTTTATTTGTAAAAGAAAAATATTTATAAACTTTATCTTAAATATTAATTATATGACAAACTACTTCAATTGAAATATTTTAGACTGAATAGCTAGGATTCATTAGTACAATATTGTTAATGTACTTGAAAGTAATCTAATTAGATGCATTCATCAAACTTGCCACTATTCTATTTCTTAATGCTTCTATCTCATGTGATCCTTCAACTTGATAATTTTGATATTCTTCATCATCATCAATACTATCGCTCTCTTCACAATAGTCCCTGGGGTATCAAAATCACGACATGCTCAAAATACCTCCATATGTAATTATGAAGACAAATTTGTCTTTTATTTTGACAAGCCATATAATTAGTATCCTTATGAGGTTGCAATGCCACTTTCCCACAACTCACAAGAGACGCAGATGCATTGGTGTAAAACAAACGAAATAATAACCAATGCTAACACCGTATATGTGAATAGCATGCGAACAATGCAATTACACGCATTTTCAAACTCAGAAGTACACAAACATTCACCCGCCTAATTAGCCACTGAGATTTTTTCAACATATAATGTATGGAATACATCAAGGTAATAATGTGCTTCCATGAATCCGCAAGCATGGTCGCAGAAGAAACTATGCCTCGTTTCGCAACGAGAAAGTCCGATCTCTAATAAAGCCTTAAGAAACCAACCCAAGTTTAAGATATGAGTAGACACTACAGATGCAAACACCAAACGATGAACATAACACCATGATTGCCAACTACGGGTTCCATAACATCATTGATCGGGCATCTAGTCCGAAACAACTTACGCCAATCTAGAGAATACAACAAGCCTTCAAACATTCCATTAGGTTCTACTTAAGCACACATACGGAAAATGACAATAAAGTTGTCTCAGATTTCAAAGTACTCGTGGATAATATGAAATCACTACTACATATAAAGTGAAACAATTACAACCCGAAAGCGAAACCCAACAACAATATGTACTCAATGCAACCATGAAGTTAAATCAAGCAAGCGTAAAACAACAGATGCAACAAACGAAGACCCAATTTTAAAACAAGAAGAAAATGTAGAGTGGGCAACTGGGGTTTTAAAGAAAGTTACGTAATCTTAGAAACCCAAAGAGACCTAGGAAGCGTAAACAAGAAAAACTTGTGTGGAATTTAAGATCCCGCATCATAAATCCTCAAACATTTCCAAAAAAAAAAAAAACGAAAACCCCAAAACCCACATGCAATTTCCCACGATCCAATGAAATTTCAACAAACACCCATAGATCCAATTAAAAATATCGATCAATAAACAAACCCAGATCATCAATTCGCTTCAATTAATCAACAACATACAAAACGATACTGCTTCAAGAACTTCGAAGCCATAAACATTGAAACAAATAAATAAAAGTCAGAAAGTCTAGATTTAAGTGTGTTTGGCTTTCCTTGTCAAAATTGTAATTAACATCACACAAGCTCTTAGATGAACTCCAATTAGATTAGATTAAGAAAGTTACATCATTTTGAAGAATCCGCATGAAATCAAAAGAGTAGGGTTTTGCATGTGCATTCAAATATCATTACCGTTTAATGCATTTTACGTCAAAGTTTTTTGTCTTTTGACTAGTCTTTTGTCTAGTCAAATAGAGTCTCGTCTTTTCCGCAAAGCCGGCACACCAATTAAGAAAACTCCACATGGGTCACTCGACACTATTCCGCTTCCCAAATGCCTCCCTCTCACCCGCGATCGAAGGAGATCTGCTTTGGTTGTGACACTGGCCTCTTCCTTTTTTGTTTTTCCGATCCTTTAAGTGTTGTTTGGGGTGGTCGTAAAATATGGTTGTTGTACACGTAAAATATCAAAATTGCGTGAGAGTGTTTTTAGCTTTCAAGCTTCCTCTCCGTTGAGTTTACAAACTCCAAAGATAAAACAAAGGCTTTGTATAAGGATTGTAATTCGTGTTTCTTTTTACACAAATCTTTTGAAAACCGTTGTGTTTATTTTTGTCTAAAAACCCGAATTTCTCCAAATCTTCTTAGACAATGTTTTTGGATTCAATGCTAGTTTTCTCCCAATTATTCTCGAGCGGGAGAAACCGACCGGTCGATTTGAATCCACATTTGCATTTCATCTTTACATCTTCATTCCATTTGCATGGTTCATGCCTTGACTCAAGTGCCACAAGACGTTGAGCCTGTAGGACAAGCGTTTCGTGAAGACCGAAGCAGGATCCATTTGGTGCTAAATAAGGTTGCACAAAGGTACAAGCCGCTCTTTGAACATGTCTAGATTTGAGCTTACAGTGAAACTTTGTATGAACCTTATTCATCACTAAGTGGATGTGATTCCTGCAGCCCCCGTTTTTTAACCCGCTTAGGGGTTTTTCCCAGGCAACAAAATATTGTGTGTTATTTGTTATGTTTGCTTAACCCTTCCTATTAAGTTATTGACATGCTTACTTCATGTTAACAAATCAGACATGATATGTTAGATGTTTATCTATCCTCATTGAAGTTATATCTCGGTGGTATATTTGGTTACTTGTGTAGTTTGGTCATTTAGTGGCTTTACCTCGTATTTTTTAGGGCTTTGTTGTCTCGTGACATTCTTATAAATCTAGTTTATTCATTGTTAGACTAGTCAGATAGACTAAGAAATTGTGTTTGTTACAGTGTTATTCCGCCCGGTACCAATTTCACCTGGTATCGTAGCGCCTCTAAAGATACATGTAGTGATCTCGGGAATTACCGGGTATTGGGTGAATCTCACCATGGATCGTGATAGGACGTCCTGTCCCGCAACGCAAACCCCGTTCGATGGTCTCCGATTATGCAACAGGGAGGAAAATTCCGCATTTTCTTAGATGCTCAGATCTAAATGCTATCGACTATCTTACTCTCGAATGGAAGGCTCCTTCAAAGACACGCTTGATGGTGAGAAAGTGTTGAAACCTAAGTGTGACCGGACCACAGGGGAAGTGACCGGCCGCAATGGCGAACAAAAGGCTAGGAATGCACCAGCCGCGATTTCTCGTGCTCGCTTGAACACATTAGACACTGTGCTACCGCCAAAACAAGTACGGGATAAACCTCTAATTATGCATGAAGGTGACACTTTAAGTAAAGGATCTCAAACTTCAAATGACTCGTACAAAATTCGAAGAGTTGAAAATGGATGACTCCGAGCCTTTTTTCCGTGTTCTATGAAAGGCTGGAAGGCTTGACAAATGAAGCTATGAGTCTGGGTAAACAAGATTGACGAGACAACCATTGTTGCTAAGATTCTAAGTAGTCTCTACCTAAGAAGTTCAAGTAAAAGAAGACTGGTTTTATCTGAAGAGGTACAAGACCTCAATGAAATCAAGCTTAGGGAAACTGGTCGCTGTTTATCACATATGAGATGGAACTTGAATTAGAAGAAGGTGACTCAAAGAAAGGGAAAAATGTTGCTCTCAAGCGTGTCGGTAAGACAAACGCTCCGAAGGAATCAAGTTCTTGAGCCCAAGAGGATATGGCATTGTTTGTGAAGCAATTTAGAAGAATCTCAAAACAAGGGAAGAATCGTGAAAAGGAGTGGTGAATCGTCTAATGATTCGGCTTCAACCACAAGCAAAGAATTCTTTGGTGTAGTTAAAGGAAAATTTGAGCCGATCGTAAAGACTCATCCTCCTCTGAGTCTCGGGACCTTGCTTTGCTTGTGGAGGAGTTATCATCGTGCCTTTGGAATGTGCAAACACCAAGAAGCAGAGAAAAGACAAAGCTATGGTGGCCACATGAGTGAAAGCGAGAGTGAAATTTCACTCATTCGACGAGTCCACCGATTTACGAGGAGACAAGAAATTGCTTTTGTGGCAACCGTGGGATGAGAATCACCTTAGTGATGACGATCTGGTGCGTGAAGATCTAGAGGATTTGTCATATGAGAAACTATGTCTCAAATATGACTCTCTTTGATGAGACTTGCAATGCTAAGAGTAACAACATTGAACTCAACAAAAGACTCTCTCGCACCGCCGAAAGAAAACGAGTCCCCGAGACTAGTCGAAAGGAAATGTGAAGAGAAAATTGCCAATCTTGAAAAACAACTCGTAGACATGTCGATTGCAAGTCTCCCTTGCCTTCTCAAAAGTGACTGGGACAGAATTGATGCTCTAGATGCTCAAGTCAAACACCTATCTAGTGCTCGTGATAAGTTATCAAATCAAGTTGTTGCACTTAAAGCTAGCAATGTTATGTACCAAAATGCCAACTTGAAACAACCGGAAGAATTGAATGAGGCAAACAATAAAGTCATCCAACCGACCATTGGGGCTGAAAGGACAAGATGCCGAGTTTGGGAAAGTCATATGGTGACAAGAGTGGTCCGATTTTGTTAAAAATGACCAAAATGTCAGACCGTTAAACCAAGTTTGTGAGAGAATCTCGTGCCTACCAATCCTACACTCACTTCCGAACCCGTGAGACGGTTCGTCTCTTACTGTGTCACCACCGTGGTGAAGCTGGTCACATTCATCTGTGCTGCAAAGCCGTATGCAAAAGAAATGACTCGAAGAATCGCTGACCGACTACCGCCGAAGTCACCAATTGCTCGCTAGTTTGTCCATCAAGCTCAAATCTTTGTGCAAAATATGAAATGGGTCAAGAAAACTCCCCGAAAGGTGTATGGTTGTTCTAAATGCTCTTACCGCCACTAAGCCGAATGTGTGGTATCTTGACAAGGTGTTCTCGTCATTGACTCGGAGATAAAGATGCCTTCTTATCACTTGATCCCTACCTGGTGGTGGTGTTAATTTGAGGAGGTGAAAATCAGCGCATTATTGGCAGAAGCCTGCTCCTCAACTAAAAGATGTACGGCTAGTGGATGGTCTGGTAAATCAAGCTTGATAAGTATAGCCAATTGTGTGATGAAGTGGTCAGACGAAGTGTGTTTCTAGTCGTGGTCAGCTGTGACAGGTGACAAAAAGGGAAACAACATTCTGTGCTACCAATGTCACATCCCGATCGACTCGCCGTAGCACGATATTGTCCGGCTAGCCACGCCCTCACTCGGTTTTGTTTAGAACTCACGAGCAACTCTCAAAGGGTCACCCATCCCGATTGCTCTAGCCCAAATCCAGCTTAACTTCGGAGTTCCGATGGAACCGGGGGCCGCTGAGCCCCAAAAGGCCTCGGTAAGCACCGAGGTGGGCATGTACATATAAGGCACATCACCCTCTCCGTTGGTCGATGTGGGATATAACAATCCACCCCACTTAGTGGAACCCGCGTCCTCGCCGGCACATCCGTACCGAACGGCAGCTGGGGCTCGATACCATTCTCGTCACATCCTCGACCGACCCGCAGCACGATATTGTCCGCTTTGGGCCACGCCCTCACGGTTTTGTTTCTAGTGAACTCACGAGCAACTTTCCAAAGGGGTCACCTGATCCTGGATTGCTCCTAGCCCAAATTCGTTTTAACCGTGAGTTCATGGAATCCGAAGTTCGTTGAGCTCCCCCAAAAGGCCTCGTGCACTGAGGTGGGCATGTACATATAAGGCACATCACCCCTCTCCGTTGGTCGATGTGGGATATAACAACCAAGCTCGCCGATCATTGCTACATACTTCACTCCTCTCAAATCAACACTCTCTCTGGATGCAACAAAGATACTCTGAATACGAGACAAAGTTGTTCTCAAGTGGGCATAAAAGACTTGGCCATAAATTTCATGATCTCAAAAACCTGGCCAAAGCATGGTGTAGTAAGTGATCTCCCACGATCACTACCTCGGATTCGTATAAAACATGTCAATTGGGAAAGCAAACCAAAGTGGCTCATAAGAAAGTGACAAGTATATTTGAACGTCAAAAGCTCTCCAACCGGTGCATTTGATTTGGTTGGACCCATTCGTACCTTGTCCATGGGTGGAAAGAAATATGTCTTGGTGATTGTGGACGACTACACTAGGTTTACTGGGTGTTTTTTGAGAGAAAATCACCACTTTTCGGCCAGTTTCACCGGCTTCACAGTTATGCGAACGAGGCTCCAAACAAAGCCAACCCGCACTAGTCGAATTCTGGCCCGATCATGGAACCGGAAGCTGAAAAATGTGCATTTTGATGATTTTTGCTCGACAAATGGGATTAAGCATGAATTCTCTCGCACCAATCACTCCTCAACAAAACGGTGGTTGAAAGGAAGAATGTGGTCTTGATTGAGATGACCTGTGTCGTTAAATAGCAAGAACTTGCTAAGCATTTTCGGGGTCAAGTAATGAGTACAAACGTGTCATATTTCAAATCGTGTGTTTTCTAATCCTGCACGTAATGACACCCTATGAACTCGTGGAAAGGAAAGAAGCCAATGGTGAAGCATTTGCAGTCTTTGGAAGTACCCGCTACATCCTAAGAGATCGAGAACATCTTGCAAAAGTTTGATTTTAAGAGTGATGAAGGATCTCTTGGGATATTCTACTACAAGTCGCGCATATGGTCTACAATCTTCGAACAAAGACCATCATGGAATCAATAAATGTCAGAATTGATGATTCTACTGCTACTCTTGCTGAATCTGTTGAAAATGTGGACTTGATCTCTCAAGCCCCATTAGAAACCCATGAAGATTCTGTCAGGTCTGAAGAGGGGTCAGAAAGAGAAACTCATGATGAACCATGTCCTAATCAGATTTCTGGGACTTTGGATAAGAAAAAGCCAAAATGGGTTACTTGCAATCACAACGATGAAACCATTGTGGGTCCTGCAGATAAGGGTGTTCGAACAAGAAAGCAAGTTGCAAATGAAATTGCTCATGTCTGCTATGTGTCTCAAGAGGAACCCAAGAATGTCAAAGAAGCTTTGAAAGATGAAGAATGGACAATTGCCATGCAAGAAGAACTAAATCAGTTTGAAAGGAATGATGTATGGCAGCTTGTCACTCGGCCTCCCAACACCAATGTTATTGGAACCAAGTGGATCTACAAGAACAAATCTGATGAGTCAGGAAATGTCATCAGAAACAAGGCCAGATTAGTTGCACAAGGCTACTCTCAACTCGAAGGTGTGGATTTTGATGAAACCTTCGCTCCAGTTGCTCGTCTTGAATCTGTTCGGCTCCTATGTGCTATTGCATGCCATTTGAAGTTTAAACTTTTCCAAATGGATGTCAAGACAGCCTTCCTCAATGGGTACTTAAATGAAGAGGTGTATGTGGAACAACCCAAGGGTTTTGAAGATCCTCACAATCTTGATGGAGTATACAAACTGAAGAAAGCTCTCTACGGTCTAAAACAAGCACCACGAGCATGGTATGACAGATTATCCTCTCATCTTCTTGCACATGGTTTCTCTCGTGGCTCAGTTGACAAAACCTTGTTTGTAAAAAGGGTGGATAAACATGTTGTGATATCTCAAGTGTATGTGGATGATATTGTGGTTGGCTCAACGTCTAATTCTCTAGTCAATCAGTTCATCAATATGATGACTAGCGAGTTTGAAATGAGTCTTGTTGGAGAACTTACCTATTTCCTCGGGCTTCAAGTGAGACAAGAAGAGAATGGCATTTTCATTTCTCAAACCAAATATGCCAAAAATCTGTTACTAAAGTTTGGTCTCGAGAACTCCAAAGCTTCTAGGTCTCCCATGAGCACATGTGCTAAGATGCACAAGGATCCAAGTGGAAAGGATGTGGATCAAACCTTGTATAGAAGCATGATTGGTAGCTTACTGTATCTTACTGCAAGTAGACCGGATATTGCATTTGCCGTTGGGGTGTGTGCTCGTTTCCAAAGTTGTCCTAAAGAATCTCATCTGATGGCTGTTAAAAGAATCATCAAGTATGTCGGTGGAACTTCTGAGTTTGGCTTACATTACACTCATGACACAAATACAAATCTCGTTGGGTATAGTGATGCTGACTGGGCAGGTTGTATAGATGATCGGAAAAGCACTTCTGGGGGAGCTTTCTATGTGGGGAACAACCTGGTTGCATGGCACAGCAAGAAACAAAACTGTGTTTCTCTTTCAACCGCCGAGGCGGAATATGTGGCGGCTGGGAGTTGTTGCACTCAACTAATGTGGATGAAACAAATGCTTAGTGACTATGGGATCTTACAATCGAAGTTTCTGATCTATTGCGACAATATGAGTGCGATTGACATATCAAAGAACCCTGTCCAACATTCAAGAACCAAGCACATTGACATACGACATCACTTTATTCGAGATCTTGTTGAAGGTAAAATTCTCACCTTAAACTTTGTGCCAACTGAAAAACAACTAGCGGATATATTCACAAAAGCACTAGATAATCGAAGGTATGAAAATCTTCGACGGTCTATTGGTATTTGTGCTTAGTCTATAATAGTTTGAATAGCTATGCTTCCACTGTCTTTCTGTGCATAGTTTTGATTAGTCATCTCACTCATCAAACAGCTACCTGTTCTCTCTGTTTGTTTCTCTTCAAGGTCATACATGGTACTATAATGTGTGGATTCTACTTTAGTAAATATTGACTATGATGTCAAAGGTTCTCCCTTCCAAAATATGATGGCCTCTGAAAAATCATTTTTCCTAACTCACAAAAGCTTAGGTGAATTTGTTTGTTAAGTCTACTTTGGTCTTAATTGAGACATAGTGCTTCTACTTGCTCTATAATCTGAAATTCCTTTTGGCATATGACCATCTCCCAGTAGTATTTATTTCTACATTTGTGTGTGCTTGCTCTACATCAACAACAACATCAAAAAAAAAAAAAAAGGGAAAAACATCCCTTAGTATTTAGAGCAGCACCGTACTTCATTCAACAATATGAAATTCTTTTATTACTCATCTCGGTCAAATACTATTCCATGCAATGTCATGGTGTTTTCACATCTTGTCCTCATCAAATTCAAAAAAATTGAATTTTGTAGTGCCTTACTCAAACTTGCACTCACTATGATAGGACTTGGCTCTTACTCTATGCCTTATCAGTCATTATCATCTCATATAAATTCCATCTTTGTCATTGACTGCCTTCTTGTTCATATTATGTAGCAAGTGTTAATTCTTAAGCTCAATGGATTATTAAAAGTTTTGTTAACTCTCACATTCGTTTTGGCCTTGTTAGCAAGGAAATATGATTTCATGATGGCCATCAACCTTCCCCTTCCCTTACCTTGACGCATCATAGTTGCATAATGAATAAGTCCAATCCTAATATTATTGTCTATATATGTCTTTGAAGAGTAGCTCTTGAGGAACCCATTGCATTCATGCTTTTCTTATTTCATGTTTTCTTTTATCTTGGAAGCATGGTTGTTGAAATTATTTTATTCTTTCTTCTTTGCATCTGTCTAGTTGTTATCTGTTGATGCAAAGCTTACTGTGCTCTTCCTTGATCTTGGTACCATGTGTGTTGTCATGTTCAACTGAGTTGACTTGGGTACACTGTGATTGTTTTTTTCACAAACACACGTTAAGTGGACATATCTCTTTTCTGACTAGTATTAATGTCTAGTCAGATAAGGGAAATAGGGCTATTTTTGTCATTGTGCTTCTAGTCTCTTCTGCCACCTCGAGTTTCCCATTGCTGTGTTTCGAGAAAATCTGGGCATCTGGGCTCTAGGGCTCTACGATTTCTGTTTCTTAAATATCGTGCCGCCTCATTTTTTGAAACCAATTTCCTCTACAAATTTTTTCAAACATCGTGCTGCCTCTTTCCAACCCATTTACTCTAACCGTCTCGAATCCTCTCACTCTAACCGTCTCAAATCCTCTCACTCTAACCAACTCAAATCCTCCCTCTCCATGGCCTCTTCTTCTTCCTCCTCTGCACGACGCACTAGATCCCAATCTTCAGCTCCTTCCACTGAGAGATCCGTCACTGAGCTAGTCGATGGAGTTGCTCGATTCTTCAACAAACGCGCTAGCACCAGATTCGACCACATCTCGTCTTGGCCCATCGTCTCTGAGCGTCACGTGTCCTTCCTCGACCTTCCTCTCGCCACCGCCTGTACAGCCGACGATTTGATCTAAAAATACAAACTTCACACTGTCAACCAACCACTGGAGAAATTCAATTTGTCGTGGGTGTTGGAATTCTACGCCAATCTTCCACCTACTTTTCCAAGCATGGGTCCAGGTGTGTATGTTCGAAATGTGTCGGTTCCTTTTTCCCCAGATGTCATTGCATATGTTTATGGTCTGCCTTCATCCTTCAAATCTGATGTTGAGAGTTTTATGGTCGCTACCTTTGCTTACACTATCGAGTCATATCATCGTGATGCTTATGCCGATCCCTCTATTCCCTTGAAAAACTCTCAAGTGTACAAATCCCATCTCTCTCCTTACCATAAGTGCTTCTGGGATTTTCTTCGTCGAAATGTCATCCCCACTTCCAATAATGCCAATCCGACCATCCTCGCTGCTAAGATCGTCTATGCCATGCATAATGGTCTTGAGGTTCCCTTCTCCTGCCTTATGTTTGACTCCATCCTCTCCAAAGCACGAGTCTCCCGAGGTTCTCTGGTGCTGCCAAATCTCATCACCCGGCTCTGTCAACTTCAACAAGTGCCTCCATCTGATGACGACGTTTGGATCACTTCTACCACGGCTCTCACTCGTTCGTCTCTGGATTTAAGCGCCACCATGTCTGCTGTTGCATCTGGCAATCCTCGTCCCCCTCCTCCCTCCACTGCTTCAGCGTTTCGCAGGATTAATTACCTTGAAGCTGAGGTTGCCCGTCTTCGTCAAGAACTTGCCGAAGCTCGTTCTGGGGGTGCTCCAATGCCTGTCTCCTCAGATGGGTCCGACGACGACTCACGCTCGGAGGAATTTTAAGCATCACTTATGGGGGAGTAGCTTGTATGGGGGCGTAGTTAATTTTAGGGGTATCTATTAGAGAGCAAAGTGTGTCTGCGAATGTCTCCAACTTTATGTCCTTTATCCGTGTCTTGCTACTTTTTTTTCATGTTGGTTTAATTTTCTGTATGGACTTAAATATTGCTTATCATTTTGGTTATTATGGATATTTGTTGTGAGTTTAATGTTTGTTTTTCAAGTGCTTGTTACTTGTTGTCATTATCATGTTGCTTCTTCATCTTTTTCTTAGCCATGCTGCTGCGTTTGGATTTGCCTGTTTTATACTTGTTAGCATGTAATATTCCGCCTTGTCCCTTTGTCTTCCTGTGACAAAATGGGGGAGAAATTATGCATCTAATAATGCTCTCATTTTTATAACCCATGATATTTCACACTTGTTCTTGTCAAAAAGTTTTTTTGTGTGCAGGTGTTGGACTTCGTTAATCTACTTGAGTATGGGTGTGAAATTAGTGTTAGGTTTGGGTTTGTTTTGTCAAGAAAAGCCAAAGGGGGAGATTGTAAAGTCTAGATTTAAATGTGTTTGGCTTTCCTTGTCAAAATTGTAATTAACATCACACAAGCTCTTAGATGAATCCCAATTAGATTAGATTAAGAAAGTTACATCATTTTGAAGAATCTGGCATGAAATCAAAAGAGGTATGGTTTTGCATGTGCATTCAAATATCATTACTGTTTAATGCATTTTACGTCAAAGTTTTTTTGTCTTTTTGACTAGTCTTTTGTCTAGTCAAATAGAGTCTGTCTTTTCCAGAAAGCTGGCACACCAATTAAGAAAACCCACATGGGTCACTGACACTATTCAGTTCCCCAATGCAGTTCCCCACCGTTGATCTATAGAGATCTGTTTTGGTTGTGACATTTGCCCTCCTTTTTGTTTTTCTGATCCTTTAAGGTTGTTTGGGGTGGTCAGAAAAATCTGGTTGTTGTACACAGAAAATATCAAAATTGCAGAGAGTGTTTTTAGCTTTCAAGCTTCCTCTCTGTTGAGTTTACAAACCCAGCATAAAACAGTTTTGTATAAGGATTAAATTCTTGTGTTTCTTTACACAAATCTTTTGAAAAACTGTTGTGTTTATTTTTTGTCTAAAACCTGAATTTCTCCAAATCTTCTTAGACAATGTTTTTGGATTCACGTTAGTTTTCTCCTCAATTATTCTGAGCGGGAGAAACTGACTGGTCAGATTTGAATCCACATTTGCATTTCATCTTTACATCTTCATTCCATTTGCATGGTTCATGCCTTGACTCGGTGCCACAAGACGTTGAGCTCGTAGGACAAGCTGCCCTCTCGTGAAGACCGAAGCAGGATCCATTTGGTGCTAAATAAGGTTGCACAAAGGTACAAGCTGCCCTTTGAACATGTCTAGGATTTGAGCTTGTTGTGTGAAACTTTGTATGAACCTTATTCATCACTAGTGGATAGGACTCCTTGGAGTCCCCCGGTTTTTTTTTAACCCAGTTAGGGGTTTTTCCGGGCAACAAAATTATTGTGTGTTATTTGTTATAACTTGCTTAACCCTTCCTATTAAGTTATTGACATGCTTACTTCATGTTATCAAATCTGTATGATATGTTAGATGTTTATCTATCCTGCTGAGTTATATCTGTGGTATATTTGGTTACTTGTGTAGTTTGGTCATTTAGGGTTTTTACCTGTATTAGGGTTTGCTGTCTGTAACATTCTTGTAACTAGTGACTAGTTGTTAGACTAGTCAGATAGACAAGAAATTGTGTTTGTTACAGGTTATTCCGCCTGGTACCAATTTCAAAAGCTATAAATCTCGAGAGAGGGACGAAAGAGAAATGCTAACCTCAAGAAAATGGAGGAGCGAAAGAAAATGAATGGGGGTTCTCTCTCGCCGTCGAGACTCGGGAGCGAGATAGAGGAGAGGAGAGAGTGAGGAGCTCGGGCAATTTTGGATTATTTCAAAACCCACTGTTCACCCGTGTTTTTCACAGAGAAGCTGCAACTATTTTTTGAAAGCTGATATTTGCAGCTTTCAGCTGCTCTTTGAAAATTTGGCTTTTTTTCACCTTAGCTTAAAAAAAAAGCTGCTTTTGAAAAATTTACCAAACACTTAAAAGCACCCCAGCTTTTGTTTTAAGCACCTCACTCCCAAACTGGGGCTTAGTGTCAAGTTATTAGAATTACCTTTCTTTTAACTAAGTTTGTTGATGATGTAATGTGAGCCATTGGTTGTTGTTGATGTAAGAGAGAGAAACTCTTCTCCTTGAGTTGTAACGACTACAATCACACTATTAGTGTGTAGAGAACATTGAATAAAAATATTCTTCTTTAAAAAATTCTCTTCTTCTTCCTTCCCAGAAAATCCAAATACAAAAACAACACTCAAACATTAACAATTTGTTGTTATGTTGATATAGGCTTATGTTTTTGTGGAATTAAACGATAAAAATTAGTTGGGTATTTTGAGCTAGCTTTGAATTGGGCATACTTACGGAAGGTCTTGGTTATGGGTTTTCTGATTTTTTAAAGATTAGTAATATTTTTTGAAAGAAAAATTTCTATGAATTTCGCTGCATATTGATTTGGTAGTAATGGCTGTTGAGTTTTTAAGAAATGATTGTTTGTGTATAGCAGACTAAGTGGACGAAGAAGGCCGGTATCGTTGGGAAATATGGTAAGTGCCATTTAGTTTGGTCAGCTCTTCATGCGTTTCTTATACTGCGATCTGTTCTATGTTTTGCGTAACGCAACGATCTGTGAAATTCAGTCATAATTTTCTTGATTATGTTATTTGTATTTCTTGTCTAATGGTCAGTTATTATCAGCGTGAAATTTATTAGCTGTAGTAGTTTTAACTTGGTTGAGATGCGGATTATGTAATATCCCACATCCACCAACGGAGAGGGAGTGATGTGCCTTATATGTACATGCCCACCTCCATTTAGCATGAGGCTTTTTGGGAGCTCACTGGCTTCGGATTCCATTAGAACTCCGAAGTTAAGCGAGTTTGGGCTAGAGCAATCCCATGATGGGTGACCCATTGAGAAGTTGCTCGTGATTTCCCAGAAACAAAACCGTGAGGGCGTGGCCCAAAGCGGACAATATCGTGCTATGGCAGAGCCGGTTTGGGATGTGACAGAATGGTATCAGAGCCAATCTGCTGTTCGGTACGGATGTGCCGGCGAGGACGCCGGGTTCCCCTTAAGTGGGGTGGATTGTGATATCCCACATCGACCAACGGAGAGAGGGTGATATGCCTTATATGTACATGCCCACCTCCAATTAGCACGAAGCTTTTTGGGAGCTCATTGGCTTCGGATTCCATCGGAACTCCAAAGTTAAGCGAGTTTGGGCTGGAGCAATCCTATGATGGTTGACCCACTGGGAAGTTGCTCGTGAGTTCCCAGAAACAAAACCGTGAGGCGTAGCCCAAAGCGGACAATATCATGCTACGGCGGAGTCGGTCCGGGATGTGACAGAATGGTATCAGAGCCACTCTGTTGTTCGGTACGGATGTGCTGGCGAGGACGCCGGGTTCCCCTTAAGTGGGGTGGATTGTGATATCCCACATCGATCAACGGAGAGGGGGTGATATGCCTTATATGTACATGCCCATCTCTATTTAGCACGAGGCCTTTTGGGAGCTCACTGGCTTCGGAGACCGTCGCAACTCCGAAGTTAAGCAAGTTTGGGCTGGAGCAATCCTATGATGGGTGACCCACTGGGAAGTTGCTTGTGAGTTCCCAGAAACAAAACCGTGAGGGCGTGGCCCAAAGCAGACAATATCGTGCTACGGCGGAGTCGGTCCAAGATGTGACAGATTATTGTTCGGTTGTATGCATGAAAAATTTAATTTTTACTTTTGTAGTAGAAGAGGCTAGTTGTATCACAGCCAGTAAGTGTAATGGGAAATTGCATCTTTTTTCTCTATTGTTTTCTGGTTTATTTTCCTGGGAATTCTATCTGATGTTTATTTCTATTTGGCAAGAAAAATGTCTTCCTGTGTTGCTCTTCATTAGTGACGGTCTCTATTTCGTAACTGTTTTGAGTGAAAATTACACACAACATTGAGATTTTTTTAAAATGCTCTGAGTAAATACGTTTTGGATTTGTGAAGTTTTGATATGCTTTTGCATTGAAATGTTTTTTTAACTAGCAATTTGTTGTTTATTTATATTAGTCTTGGTTTGCAAAAACTATTTGGTCTGTCATAATCAAGTTTTATTTATAGAAGTCTTGGTTTGCAAGCAATTAATAGGGAAAGCTGCTTACACAATGTAGTTGTTTTATTACTTTGGTGCATAATGGTAGTTTGATATTTGGGCTAATATTTCAGTGCATTTTATCTTTCTTTTGCAGCGCTAAACCTAAAGCTAAGAGAAAAATATATAACTTTAAATTGATCAGGGATCTTCCTGCATCATTGCTCTGCCAGTTGCTCAAAAATTGGGAAGTTCTCACTGTTAGTGTGCTTGAGGTACGACTGTATTTTCCTTTATGTAATGCTAGTCCGGAACTTATTTTTCTGCTATTATTTGGTTTCATATTCTTTTTGATTTAGATAGTTGAGAGCTATAGTAAGTATTTAAGCTCAACTCTACCCCGCACCTTGCAATTAAAGTTAGCCAGTTGCTTGCTCTTTTGCATTATTTGGTTTCTTTTTCTTTTCTTTGGAGTGCAAATTTCATGGCTTTCTTTCATTTTGTTGATGAACTGTACTAGCATTTGAGATTGAAAAATTAGGTCCGATTGCTTTTGAGGAATGGTTTGTCATTGTGGAGTTGGGTCTTAATCTTTAAGAAATTGTTATTTAACCACTCATTTTACTCATGTACTTTCATACCTTTCCTTTTCTGAACTGCATTTTTTTTATTCTTGATAAAGGCCAAGTAAGATGAGGCAACTAGTAAACTTATGGAGGATGGAGCCACATTTTTCAATGAGGAGGAAGTTTTTTCTAGAAATATTGGGTTCTAAGAAACATATAAGTGTTTGCAGCGTTATGGTGCTACTCGAAAGGCAGCTCCAATAGATGAAATTGAGAGAATGAGAGTTCAAATGAGAGAAGAGATGAATGTACAAATAGAAGAGAAATTGAATGAGGTGACTGCACGATATGAGGCCAAGTGTGATGTGATGCAAGCAAAAAATGATGCAATACAAGCACAAAATGACGAGATTCGGGCAAAGTATGACGCACTGCAAGAGATTTTGAACGGAGTAATGAGTCATGTCGGTTGCGCTTCACTATTACAGTCAGACTCATAAAGTAAGTTGTTTTCTTATGCTTAATCATAGGTCTACTTTAGATTTTGGATGTTGGTAAATATGAAGTTTGTTTGGTGGTGGGTTGGTTCTCAAGACTTGAATGGTTGTGCAGCATCAACTTATCAACATCAGTAATACAGCAGCAACAACAACAATATAGCAGAAGCAGCAGCAACTTTTGAGCTTTCTATTTGTTTAGTGCATAGTAGCAGAAGCAGCTCTTGAGCTTTCTCTCTGATTGATGTATATCAGCAAACGTTCCTGATTATCTGCTTTCTCTCTATCTTGTTTGGCCTTGCAGCAAACGTTCCTGATTAGCAGCAAACGTTCCTATTGATTTCAACATGGATTTCTAGATGGCTCTCTTGTAAAAATAACTTTCAATTGATTTGATTAGCTTGCTACTATTTCTTTCTTATATTAATGATATTTGCAAATATATTAGTCATGAATAATAGTGTATACAAAATGTTGGTTATAGAGTGTTGTTGTGTACTAAGAATTTTGAGTCATGAAGAGGGTTGTTGTACTAAGATTTTTAGTCACGAAGATTTGGTTGTGACTAAATAATTATTAGTCATTCTAAGGGCGTTGTTAATAAATTTTTTAGTATGAAGAGTAGTTGTAACTAAAAGAATGTTGTGACTAAAAGTTAGAATTTTGTTTAATTTTCTAGTAACAAGGTATGAGGTGACTAATGCATCTTTAGTCAGTCAATGTGTTTTTTTTGGTGACTGAATCAATTAGTCACGGGGTTTTCAGTCACAACCTAGTTACAGAGTTTTTTCATGACTAAGTGGGAGTAGGCTACAATGCTCGCAAGCATTGAATGCTTACACCGATCTCACCATTAAAATGAGGGAGGAGAGAGGAGAGAGGGGGGAAAGGAGGGTGAGATCGGTGTGAGCATTCAATGCTTGCGAGCACTGTAGCCAGTCCCGACTAAGTGTTCTAGTCAAAAGTTTTTTACTTTTTGTCACGACCTTCTTTGTGACTAAAAACTTGTTTTTTTGTAGTGTTTACTAAAAATTGTTGCACGTGGTCCAATATCCTAGTGGAAAAAGTGTTGGGTTTCCACCCATACATCCCGGGTTTGAAACTCCTCTATCCTCTAAATTATTGTAATAGTTTCGAACCCTCCCCCTCCCCATAATAATAGTAAATTAAAAAAAAAAACTACTAAAAAACTTTCCAGCAAAGCAAGTACGATAATGTTGGTTAAAATCAATGAATCAAATAGTGTAAAAGAGATCATGTTTTTAATTTGTTTTGTTTCTTTCTTGAGCTTACTGCAAAAGAAATTATCTACGTACATTATACACTTTCATATATTTCTCCTGAGATGAAAATAATTAGTTCATTGAAACCAAATTGGTTAGTAGATTGACTAAATGTGAAGGAATCTTCTGCATATAATTTTGAGGTGAAACGATAGTGATTTTGTTCAAAATGATCAAGGAAGCATACAATCCTCGAGAAGCACATCCTGAATTAAATTCGGAGGCTCCTCAAACCAACAATAATCATAATTAGAAATTAAGGCCAACTTGGCCAATCTATGTGCCACCACATTGGCGTATATGAACACGTGACACTCTAGATGCAACAAGGCCCCGTAGGCCAACCTTAATTAATATCATCTATAATCAAGTCCACTACAGAGAAACTATTATGCAAACTTCCAATGGCTTGAACAACTTGGAGCGCTTCACTCTCAAGAGCCACATGCTGCCACTGTTGTTACAAAGCTTTTGAAACACCCTCTCGAGCAGCTAGAAATTCAACTACATTGGGATTTGTCACATGAGGTACTTTGAGAACGAAACCTCCAGCATAGCTACTTGCTTCATCTCAAAATACCACACCGACACCACCAATTTTTGTGGCTGCACAGAACGCACCATCAACATTAATCTTTATCCACTGCGGTGGAGGAGGAAGCCAACGAACTGGCGATTGAAGAGGCCTAGGTTGAGAGGCTGACTAAGCTTTAAGAAAGTCACAGAGATGAAGAGCAGCAAGTTTACTAACAATTGTTGGGCTTTCAATCTTTTTATCCCATAAAGTAGAGTTCCTAGCTCTCCAAATGGAGCTAATAAGAATCAAGAGCATATCAAAGCGGGCAGATGGAAGAGCATTAACACAATGATGTAGCCAATCACGCAAAGAGTGAGCTCTAGTACCCCTAAGAAGATAGTCAAAATTTGAGGAGAAGAAAACAACCCGTGCAAATGGACATTCACTAAAAACATGTAGCGCTGACTTCGGAGAGGAACTACACAAAACACAAATATTGTCCACCGCAACACCCTTTTTCTCCAAGGTAGAACGTGTAGGAAGAATATCCAAGCAAGCTCGCCAAATCAGCAGCACAAGTTTCCGAGGAGGAAGGAGACATATTCACACAACAAGCAATCTTAGAAGCACTTTTAACAGAAAAAATTCATTTAGAATCATAATGCCAAATCATTCGGTCAGGAGGTCGACGAGCACTAAGGGGAATGGAAAGAATCTCAGAAGCTTCACTAGGTGGGAATAAACCACAAAGTAAGTCATGATTCCATGTACCAGAACCTGGAATTAATAAGGAAGAGACAAATTCCATAGTGCAATTTGCAGGTGGGGGTGTGTATGAACGAAAAAGATGGGGATGAGCGAACCACCTATCCTTCCAAATACGGATCGAATTACCATTCCCCACAATCCATCGAGAACCCCTCTCTAAAATTACACGAGCTTCCAAAATCCCTTGCCAACAAACCGAAGTTGCGGATCCAATCCAAGCATCCGAAAAGGAGTTGTGAGGGAAGTACTTGGCTTTAAATAAGCGAGAGGCTAATGAATCAGGGTTCTGAATAAGCTGCCAACCCTGATTGGCAAGGAGTGCAAGGTTGAACTCATATAATAAGCGGAAACAAGGCCACTTTCGCATTTGGGACGACACATAGCCTCCCAAGAAATGAATACGATGTTTGTTCTCAGTGTCGCCCGTCCAAAATTGGCTTAAAATTCCTTGCAAATATTCACTAAACGTTTTAGGTAGGAGAAAGTAGTTCATTGAGTAGATTGGGAGGGATTGCCCAACCACTTTAATAAGAATTTCCTTACTCGCTGCACTCAGGAGCTTATCCTTCCAACCTTTCAGTTCACAATCGGTCTTTAATATAAGCAAACCTTTCAGAGCGGTTACGCCCTAACAGAATAGACAAACCCAAGTAACGATCCTAAATGTCCACACGGGTGACCCCCAAGAATGCAGCTAACTAGTCCTGAACATCACGACGAATATTGGGAGTAAAAGAGATCGCACTTTTCCTAAATCTGGCGGTATTCCCTGAAAGAGGCACGGAGGAATAGAAAACTATCGTCGGCAAACAGTAAATGTGTTATGCAAGGAGCATCGCGACAGATAAAAACACCATGAATGTCTCCTTCTTGCTCACGTTTAGCAATCAACCCTTAGGCTTTCAGTGCAAATCAGAAACAAATAAGGGGAGAGAGGATCCCCCTGCTTAAGACCACGAGACGGAGACAAATAACCCTTGACCTTCCCATTGACAAGGAAGGAATAGGAAACATAACTCACACAGTTCATAATAAGCTTAGTCCATCCCGCATTAAATCCTAATTTGAGAAGCAATAATCTATAGAAAATGGTATCAGACATATATTGTTTGGTTGATAAAGCTTTAAGCTTTCAAATGTGTTTGCAGAAAGCTAAAATGTATTTTTCAGAGGGAGAGCTTGAGAGGAAGCAAGAGTCTGTATATTTCTTGATTGACATTGAACAACAAGACATACAATACATATATCCTATTACATCTGCAAGCATTGGTGGTTCTGCACAAGGACACAAACACATTTTTGTCCATGAAAGTGACAGAACACACTGATAGCTGTGTACAGGACAAAACTAACAACTGTAGCTGTTTAAAGCAGAAAAGAAACAAACGACTAAACAAACTAGCCGTTGCACGCTATACTAAAAATAGCAAACGTCAAATCTTAACTTCTTACTTCATTTGTAAAGTATCGGGATGCTCTGACTCCATCGGATTGCTTACTGGATTCCATCGGGTTGCTCCCTGGCTTCCATCGGGTTGCTCCCTGACTTTCATCGGGTTGCTTCCTTCAACTCCATCTGCAGGATTATCATTTGCAGGTTCACAACTAAGCTAGTAGGCAGCTTAATTCTCAACAGCCTCTCCTAAGCTGCTTACTGGCTTCATTCCTAACTTCATTCTTAAATAATTAAAATGATCCTTAGGCAATGCCTTTGTAAATATGTCCGCCAACTGTTCTTCACTTCGGCAATACTTCACATCAATGGATCCTTGCTGCAATGCTTCTCTGATGAAATGATACTTCCTGTTTATATGTCTGGTCTTCTGATGGAAGAATGGATTTCTGACCATCGAAATTGCTGACATATTGTCACAAAACAATGGTGTTGCCTCTGGTTGCATTTCACCGAAATCATCCAGCACAAATCTTAGCCAAATAGCTTGAGCTGTTGCTTTGGCTACTGATACATACTCAGCTTCTGTAGTTGACAATGCAACTGTGTTTTGCTTGACTGAGGCCTATGAAAATGTGCCACTTCCAAAGCTGAATGCATATCCAGATGTTCTTATGCTGTCATCTTCACCGCCGCACCAATCTGAATTACAAAATCCAATCAACACATCATCCTTATCTCTTGTGAACTCAATGCCATAGCTGAGAGTACCCTGAATGTATCTGAGAACCCTCTTAGCTACACCCATGTGTTTCTTCGTTGGGCCATGCATGAATCTTGATAACAGACTAGCTGCATACATTATATCAGGCCTGGTTGCAGTTAGATACAACAGGCTGCCAACAATTTTCCTATACAAAACTTCATCAACTAGTTCACTTCCGTCAACTTTCTTCAGTTTCTCACCAGTAGGTAGAGGAATTGCTACTGACTTGCAATCCTCCAAACCAAACTTCACAAGTAGAGACTTTGCATATTTGCTTTGATGTATAAACACAGCTTTATCCAATTGTAGAACTCCCATTCCCAAGAAATGATGTAAGAGTCCTAAATCAGTCATCTCATACTTCAGCATCATGTCTTTTTTGAATTCACTGAGCAATGTATTGCTGCTTCTAGTGTACACAATATCGTCAACGTATATAGAGACAATGATCAGCTTCCCTTCTTCATCGGTTCTGGTATACAGAGTGGCTTCACTGGTGCTTCTTTTGAAGTTGCAGTTAATGAGATAATTGTCAATCTCGCTGTACCAAGCTCTGGGTGCTTGCTTCAAACCATAGAGGGCTTTCTTCAGCTTATAAACCTTGTGGCTTGCATTTTCAACTTCAAAACCTTCTGGCTGCTCAGTGTAAATCCTCAAGCACTCTATTCAAGAAAGCTGACTTAACGTCTAATTGAAACAGCTTCCAACCCTTCTGAGCTGCTAGAGCAATCAGAGTTCTGATTGTATCTAACCTTGCCACTGGGGCAAAGGTTTCATTGTAGTAAATACCTGGTTTCTGGGCATATCCTTTTGCCATTAGTCTTGCCTTGTGTTTATGAACAGTTCCATCTAGATTTAGCTTGGTCTTGAACACCCATTTGACTCCTATGACAGGTTTGTCAGTAGGTCTATCCACTAGCTCCCAAGTTCCATTCTTTTCAATGGTCTCAATCTTAGCATTCATTGCTTCCTTCCATGCTTTGTCTTTAATAGCATCATGGTAGGTTTCAGGTTCAATGATTGTCATGTGACATCTTGCATAAATATCCTCCAAGCTTTTTAGCTTTACTGGAGTGTTGCTTGGTGATGAACCTTGACTTGTGCTAGTACTTCCAGAAACATGTCGACTTTCTGCAACTAATTGAGTGACATTCGGGGAGTTAATCCCATAACCTTCATGAGCGGATTCTTCAATTCCAGCTGTTGCAGAGACTTCATTTCCAAGAGTGAGAGGCATGAAAACAATTTCTACTTGCTTGCTTTCCCAATTCCAGGACTTGTTCTCATCGAATGTAACACTTCTTGAAAGTATGATCTTCTCAGTTTGAAGATTAAAGATTCTGTAGCCTTTCTCGCAGCTACCGTATCCCATAAAGATTCCCTTGCTTGCTTTGTCATCAAGCTTCTGCCTTAGATTCGATGGAATGTGGCTGTGGCATATGCTTCCAAACACTCTCAGGTGTTTTACACCGGGTTTTCTCCCTATGAAAGCTTCAAATGGTGTTTTACCATTGATTGCAGTGGTATGACATCTATTCTGCAGATATACTGCAGTTCCAACTGCTTCTGCCCAAAATTTGATGAGGATCTTTTTTTCAGAAAGCATCGATCTTGCCATTTCTCCAATCATTTTGTTTCTTCTTTCAGCAACTCCATTTTGCTGAGGTAAGTAGGGTGTAGTTAGTTGCCTCTCCATTCCGAGATTACTGCAATACTCAAGAAATTCATTTGAGGTATATTCTCCACCTCTGTCACTTCTTAGCTTCTTCAACTTAAAACCACTTTGCAACTCAACAAAAGCTTTGAATTTCTTGAACACATTGAAGGTGTCAGACTTATTTATGAGAAAGTATACCCAGCACATTCTTGAGAAATCATCAATGAATGTGATGAAGTACCTATTCCCTCCAATTGACTCATTTTGCATCGGACCACATAGGTCAGTGTGTACCAATTCAAGTGGACAGCTTGCTCTCCAAGCTTTCTCATTTGCAAATGGTTCTCTGTGACTTTTCCCATAGACACAGCTTTCACATACTCCTTCCTTATCTGAGAAAGCAGGTAGACCCAACACCATCTGAGCTTGCTGCATCTTCTTCATACTTGCAAAGTTCAAATGACCCAATCTCATGTGCCATATCCATGGATCTTTGTGTACTGCTGCCTTCATTGCTACTGAGTTAACAGATTCCATAGACAATGGAAAACATCTATTTCCAGTCATTGAAACTTTAGCAACAACATTCTTAAGACTACTATCATCAAATATTAATGCATAGTTGCCTCCAAACAAAATGTAATATCCATGCTCCATCATTTGCCTTACGCTTAGCAAGTTTTCATCCAATCTAGGAACCAGCAACACTTCTTTTATGTATCTTCTGCCTTTCTGTGTCTCAACAACCAGTGTCCCTTTTCCTGTAGCTTGAACAAGGTCTCCAGTACCCATCTTCACTTTGCAAGTCACAGACCTATCAAGATTGATCAACAAAGATTCTTGAGAGGTCATGTGGTTGCTGCAAGCACTGTCCACAAACCATACAGACTTACTTGATGCAATAGAACTTGCATGATAGGCATAGAACATCGTCTCTGTGACTGCATCTTCTTCCTTTGCACAGTTTGCAACTTGTTTACCATTATCACAGTCCTTTGTTAAATGACCAAAGCGACTGCACTTACCACACTTGGGTTTTCCCTTATATTTGCATATACCACACACTTGACACTGCGGTTTGCCATTTCCTTGGCTGCTACTTGGTTGTTTGTTGAAACTAGAAAATTTGTTGCTCCAGCTTGAGCCATTGTTGTTGTTCACGTTTCCATTTTGAGACCAATTTGATCCCTTTTTGTATTGACTCTGCCACTTGTGATTTGGCCTACTCTGTGGACCTTTGGACGTACCAGTGCCTTGGCTATTACCAACTCTAAGACTACTAAAAGCTCTCTCAGTTCCTGTCAGTCTATCCCTTTCATCATGCAAGTCTTCCCTTTTATCGTAGGCCTTTATAGATGCAATGACCTCTTCAACTCTAATGTCATCTAGATCTCGAGTTTCCTCAATGATAGACACGATAGACTTATACCTTCTACTTAAGCTCATCAACAGTTTCTGCACTATCCTTTTTTCAGGCACATCTTCACCAAGTGATTTTAGGTTGTTTATAATTCCAAAAGATCTAGCCAAATAATCATTTAGACTTTCACCATCTGTCATTCTCATATATTCAAAACCTGCTCTTACTAGTTGGAGTTTAACAGCTCTTACCTTTTTGTCTTCTCTGAACTCTCTTCTCAAAATGTCCCAAGCTCCTTTTGCAGTCTTCTCGTTTCTGATGCGAGGAAAGAGCTCATCAGTTAATGCTCCTTGTATGAGACTCAACGCCTTGACGTTTTTAATTCTGTCTTCTCTGGAAATGGTAGGTGCTTCCCCTGGAATTTGCTCAGCCATGCTTTATTCATCTCCGGATCCTTCTTCCTCCTGGAGTACCGGCTGTGATGGCTGTGGTTGTGGCCCTATCTCTACTACATCCCATAGATCGTAGTTTGAGCCATTAAACTGTGGCGTTCGTAAATCACCACCGGATGAACTTGAACCAGCCATTGTCTCAGGTAACACAGCAACAAAATAGTTTTAAAGATACCACCTTTAAGGTTTCTCTGGATTTTCTTCAGAGATGTATCTTTTCTCTCTCTCACAATATTATGCCCCTTTGGAATCAAACCAAGAGCTCTGATACCATGTAGAAAATGGTATCAGGCATATATTGTTTGGTTGATAAAGCTTTAAGCTTTCAAATGTGTTTGCAGAAAGCTAAAATGTATTTTTCAGAGGGAGAGCTTGAGAGGAAGCAAGACATACAATACATATATCCTATTACATCTGCAAGCATTGGTGGTTCTGCACAAGGATACATACACAGTTTTGTCCATGAAAGTGACAGGACACACTGACAGTTGTGTACATGACAAAACTAACAGCTGTAGCTATTTAAAGCAGAAAAGAAACAAACGACTAAACAAACTAGCTGTTGCATGATATACTAAAAATAGCAAATGCCAAATCTTAACTTCTTGCTTCATTTGTAAAGTATCGGGATGCTCTGATTCCATCGGATTGCTTACTGGATTCTATCGGGTTGCTCCCTGGCTTCCATCGGGTTACTCCCTAACTTTCATCGGGTTGCTTCCTTCAACTTCATCTGCAGGATTATCATCTGTAGGTTCACAACTAAGCTAGTAGGCAGCTTAATTCTCAACATAATCTCAGAAAGCTCCATTCCACCCTGTTGTAGGCTTTGCTCATATTGAGTTTCAAGGCCATATATCCATGTTTCCCTCTGTGATGGTTGTGGAGATAATGTCCTATTTTGGAAGCAATTAAAGAAATCCTTCCGGAGCTAAGAAACAATCTCATTGCAGAAGTGACGTCGTTGCTCACAGTAGATAAGAACCGTTGAAAAAAATAGAGGGGACATACCATCTGGTCCCGAAGCAGTATGGGGATTCATTTGGAAAATCGCCTCCTTAATTTCAATGTCTAAGTACTCTGCTAGCAAGGTCTGGTTCATTTCTGGAGATACTTGGCTTTCAATAGAGTTGAGAACCTTTCCACAAAGGGAAGTGCCACTAGTAGAAAATAAGCCAGAGAAATACCCAAGAACTACCTTTCGAATGTCCTCCGGATTGGTATGCCAGACACCATTAACATCAAATAGCCTCTTAATACAATCTTTCCGACGATGGTTGGAAGCCTTTTTATGGAAATAACGCGTGTTCTTGTCACCATCATGCAACCAAGCATCATTGACACCAATACGTTTCCTTCTGAGACAGTAGGAAGTCAAGCTTATCATGAAGAAACCCACTGCTTTCCCAAGTAGCAGAGCTAGAGGGTTATTGGAGGAGCACACCCAACTGATCTCTAACCATTGCAATTTCTTCTTCAATGGTGGATAGTGAATGCTTGCATTTAAATAACTTGACTCTTGTAGCCTTAATTTTATCACAAGCTTTGAAAATAGGGGCACCATGAACTGTTTAAGACAACCCCGTAGAATTGACCTGTTCACAATCCTCACGCTGAAGCCAAGCTTCCTCGAATCTAAACTGTTTATGCTTCCATTTTTTCGGACTCAGACCTTTCCGTACTGATGAGTAGATTTTATATTATATATTTAACCCTAATTGGTTTATTTTGGAAGAATTTTAATACTTTAAATTGTATTTTCAATATAGGACTTTTGACTTCATCTAGAGCAAAACGTGGTCAAATGGATGAATTTTGGAGTAATTCTAGTTGGAGGATGTTCTTGAGTCGCTTAGCTTGATCGTGTCAAAATCAGATTTTTTCACCAAGCAGTGATTTTCTGGCAATAAAATAAAGTAGCGATGTGCAGTGCTGGAATAGTGACGTTTTGGGCTTGGATTGCGTTTCTAAAGTCCAAGATGACCTCGGATTGGTTCGTGGCCTTTTGGAGATGTGTTCAGAACATTTTTTATTTTTAATACAAGCTATCTTGGGCCGGATTTGGAGGAGGTTTGAGGCTAAAATGTGGCTGGACAGTTTGTGTGCAGTTTGTCCTAACTTAATTAGAACTTTACCTTCTAATTTATTTTATTATTAGTTAGCTTCCTAGTGGAAATAAGAGACTTGGTTTTTAGGGATTGTGCTGCTGGCTTTTAGGGTAATATTTACGGTTTTAGTTGGCCCTAGTTTGGGGGACGACGCTTTCTTTTATGCAACTTTGGAGACAGAGAGTAATTGTTAGGGTTCTTGAAGATTTTCTACTTCAAGGTGTTTTCATTCTAATGATATTTTCTTTGATTTTAATTATGAGTATGCGTACCTAATTCAAATTGCTAGGGTGAGGCCATAAGTCTTAGCATGAATATGTAATTTTATTAATTTGCTTATGAATGAATGCATGCATGCTTGCTTTGAATTATTTATCACCGCGATTAAAACTATCTACATATTCTACTGATTGATCGCCATTAGGATATTTAGACAAGTAATTTGATGCAATTTCTGTTGGAACATCACCCTGAAATTGAGGAGGGCTTCTTGTGATTAGTAATTGTAAGTTCACTTAAGGCAAATATCACTCTTAAGGGTTGCATGGTTTTTCAAAGGGTTTTCACGAGGCTTAATGAATCTTGCATGTTTATATTTGATCTGAACATCACAGACGGATTGCATGTTAGATATACATTTTCGCTTGAACATCACAAGAAAAATATGCATTAGGAAAACCTAACCTTCAAAGCATGTATGTGGAAATTAGGGCTGTGATTTTTGTACCGAAATACCGATACCGAACCGAATTGTCCCGAATGATTCGGTAACCGATACCTAAAAAATCCTGAAAGTTCGATATGGGAATCGGGAAGGTCTTCCCATTTATTCGGTAATACCGAACCGAACTGAAATAATATATATATATATATATATATATACCCGCCAGTGCATAGACACATGTTCACAGATTCGCCTAAAAGTACCACACTAAAATCACAAGCCTGTGCTGCTCAAGTCCCTTCAGACTTCCACTTTTTCTTCTCTCTCGACACTCGACTAAGTCGAGTCGACTTCTCTCAATTTTGATCTCTATCTCTGCTTTCCTTCCTTTCTTCGTCGTCCAGGTCTAGCCACCACGCACCATCATTAGATAACTCAGCCACCATCACCACCACTACCACCATGACCCATCCCATCTGTTCCCTTCCTTCCACCACCCCTACACTCCATCGCCCAACCACCACCCCCATGGCCACGATCCAGACTCTAGGGTCGGTCCACGACCACGATTCCTCATGGATTGGATTAGATTGGTTGGTAAGTGAGTTTATACTCTCTAAATTATGAAATTAGGGTTTTAATTTTAAGAATTGGGGATTAATTTTGGAATAGGGTTTTACTTTACTTATGGAGAAATTAGTAGGGCAGGGGATTAATTTGTGAAGATGTGAATGAGAATTAGTTAATTAGGGTAGGTGATTAATTTTTCGATTTGTCTCTGGACTCTATTGTTTGCAGGTGCAACTGTTGTTGCAGTTGTTTTCTTGCTGCAGTTGCTGTGTGCTTGGGTTGGTTGTTTGCTTGCTGCAGCTTGCAGTTGTTGTGGCTTTCCTGATGTGCTTGCTTCTGGTTTTGGGCTTTTGTAAAATTTCGGGGAGGCCCAATACCGAAGTGGCTCGAACCATTCGGTAATTCCAAAATTCGATATACCGAACCAGTCGGTTCAGTTTCGGTATCACGATTTCCCAAACTGAAAAAATCTGTTCGGTATTCGGTACGGGTGTTTCAGTTCGGTTCCCGAATCGAACCCAGCCCTAGTGGAAATTCATAAGTAATTGAAAGAATTGCATAGGATTGTAACGGTGACCGCTAAACCCTAAATTTTTTTAAATTGTTAATTTTATTAAAAACTTTTTTCTTCTTTGCTGCCATTATTTCCAAACTTTCAGATTTCTTTTATTGTTTATCTAATCATTTCAAATTCATAAATCTCAAATCTTTGATAAAATCTATTTTAATAATTAATTAAGATTTAGTTTAATTACAAATTAGTCAAACAATCTTTGGAGACAACGACCTTACATGAGCATTTATACTACAATTATCTTGTATTCTTGCAAGTATTTTCAATGATTTCAACCCTATTTGCGCAGGTACTAAAAATCCTATCACGTACCTCCAGCAATATTGGAATGTGGTCGGACGTCAACGGTGGAAGGTGGATCACTTTCGAATGGCAAAACAAGGATCTCCAAACAGGGTTGCCGAACAACGGTCCAACCGGCACTTCGTAACTGAACTAGCCTAGGTGAACACCTCCCCATTGAAATCCAAATCCGCCAAATTGCAGTGACCAAGCACATCTCTAAACCCTTGCATCTGGGGGGCAATTACGAGTTCGTCCTCCATATATAAAAAATAGAGGTCTTTTGATATGGGCCAGTCAACTATATAAAATGTGGAAAAAACCCACTATTTACACAATTAAATATAATTTAATAATAAAGTTAGCAAGATAATCCATATAAGTAAATTATAGCTCCAAATTTTTTATACAAATTACAACTTTTGCCATTGAGGGAATCTGAAATTTGGTAGACATTTGAAAATCTTCATGGTTGGCATAATCACAACAGGTCAGTTACACAACTTTTGAATTCAAAATCAAACAAAGGCCCCTTGTATAAAACCAAATGTTACCTAAATTGTCAATACGTTCTATAGTAAAGGAATTCTTAATGGCAGGAAATATTTTTTTGTAAGAGAGGAGATATTGCTTAGTTATTGGGTATGCTGCATTTTAGTGTTAGTTCTATAATGGCAGAGATTTTTTTTTTAATTCGTAATTTTCAAGAAACTTCTGTAGTTTAGGTGTAATTTTTCTCTTCCCTGGACAGCAAGAGTTTTCTATTATGTAGGTATGATATATATATATATGAAAATGGAAAAACAAATGAACTGCATATGTTTGTTTGATTGGGTGGTTTTTTTTTTCTTGACAAATGGTTGGGTGGTCTATTTGATAGATATGTTATGTATAACGTACCTACCAGAGCGGAAGAATGAGAAAAAGAAAAACATTATTTGTAATACGTAATTACATATAATTGTTTTCTTCTTCCTACAACCAACTAGAGTAATCTGACTAGAAAAAACAATAATAATGAAATGCATGTATACATACATACCAAAGAGGAAAAACGGGAAGAAAAAGATTGAATGTTATTTGCAAAGAAAAAACTGAATGAGAATAAATAAAAATAAATCGAAAGCACCCTAATTAACTTTATATCTTCAAATCCAATAAGTAGAAAATCAAAAGCATTAATGCCAATCAAAACACACTAAAACGTAAATCAAATCAGCCCACTATAAGAGAATAAAATACATACAATAAATGATGATCAAAATATTCTCCTAATAAATGTGAAGGGTACAATAGGTATAAAAAATTTACACACATATGAACTGAAAACCCTAAGCTGACTCATCACCTTAAGAAAAGGTAATTTTCTTATGTGGCATGTTCGTCAAAGGGTTTTATTTGAAGATTTTCAAATTTTGAGTTTTCTCTAAAATATGCTATAAAAATTGGGTTAAAATCAACTTTTCTATATTAGTAAATGGATTGATGCCTCAAATGAGAATAATATCTTTCCAAAGTGTCCAAAACATTATCCGGCTGAAATTTGAATTTACTCTGCCGAACTAGTATTACTTGTAAATACTGGTATTACGAGCTTGTACCTAATCATGTAATGTCCTTCGTTGAGTGTGAGGTAGAAAATGAAGACTTTGTATCCATGCTATTAGGATACCAGAAATAGGATACCGCAAACTCATAATTGGTGCAGCAAATTTATGCTGTTTTCTCATGTTTCACAAATTCAACACAAACTACAAAGGGATTACAAGGCTACCAAAAAAACATAAAAAACCAATAAAGGAAAATATTTAATATCTTAATTAATAACCAAGTAGAGAAGATACGCGAAGAGAAACGCGATTACTTGTGGAAATAGTTTAACAGTCTGTTGGGAGCTGTGGTTACCGCTTTGGCTACTCTCTTGTAGACTTGCCGCATTGATCGACTCTTGAGGGCTTGATGCAGCATTAGTCGTTGTGTGAGGTACTTCGTCATCACTGAATGATAACGACGGGCCGTACAGCTTGATACCTCGGCCATCGGCAGGTTGCAATGGTCTTGCATTCATCACTGCATACTGCATTTTAAGTAACAGAAAAAGTTAATATGCATGTTCATTGATGAGTATACACAGTTAAAAGATGCTCTGGTGTAGCTAAACTTAGTACAGAACTCACTAGCAATGAGTATTTGGTTTAGCCATGTTAAGCTTTTAGCTTCTTGAAGAAGGTCGTGATACTAAGAGACACAGAGAACAAACTTTTAAGCACAAATATCATTTGTCATATTTTTGACATTAATTGAGTCAAATTAGTTATATCCGTATTCTTTTCTTTTAATGCACAAATAAACGTGCCATCTTATTGATCACAAGTTAGCCACAATTGTGCCCATGTGTAAAGACTAAGTATATATATAATTTTTTTGAACAATAAGATTAAGTATCTTATTAAATTTGAAGAAAAAACCTATCATATTTGATTAAAAAAATTGTGTCTTTATCTGAATGGTATGACTAGACACAAAATCATATTTATTTCTAAATAAATGAGAGATTCTCTCTTGCTATCAAGATATAATCTTATTGGCGTCACCCGTCTAATAAACGCCACGTGGTGAATTGTGCCAAAGAGGTAATTAATCTCTCCAAATAAAGACATCTAACATATTTTAGTTTGTTTTGTTCCGATATTCAATTTTTACCAAAGTTCAAATATAAATAATTCTTAAATTAAAGAAAAAAGGAAAAAGAAAGAGGAACCACTAAACAAAGATAAGGTGACTTACGTCATCAACAACTTGTTTCAGTAACTCCAGTTGTTTTCTTGAAACAATATTTACCTGAGGACGCTAGTTTATGATTAGCTAAATGTTCTCATTACTGGCTATATTGAGACATGAAGAAATACTTTAGGGCTAGCTGATAAAGAGGTTCTACCCTTTCGTTTACGGTCCAAATAACTCCTTCAGTACAGGGAGGGGTTGTGAGTGATCCCATGTATCTGTAAAATCTTAAGCTGGGCCAGTTTATGTCACTTGGATTAATCACTCCCAAGTGTTTCTCCTTTGTACCAATCACAGACAGTATATCCTTGTTCACCTGAAAAAGTGGAACAGTTGGAATAACGCCATCAATCTCTTTAAAATTCATTTACATATATATGTTTTGAGGATTTTTACCTTTAAGAGAAAAGGATTGGGCGGACCAATTTGGTATAGGAATGCAATTACAGCTACACTGTTCTTGTCGGCACTTCGATGTACCATGTGTAATTCCAAATCATACCTAATGAAGGGAACTCTTTAGATATGGAAGAAACGTTTTGGATTTTAAAGACAAAGGAGCTGAGGGAGAGAGACCTTATGCCATTGATGGTGTGCTCAGATGGGGTGTGCCAATGGCATTGTTTGAGGAAGTATTCTGTGCCGTTGATTTGGATAGATCCAGCATCACCTTCCCATTCAAGCTGATCCAATTAAATACAATACAGAATCAAGAAATTGGCAAGAATTAGAAAACCATAGCTTTTTTGTGAAAATGAAAACAGCACTCTATCATTTTTTGCTAATAATCATGGATTAAAATAGCGTTCCTTCAATCACCATTTTTTCTGAATTCACGTTGACAATATCATTTAATCTCCAATTTGTTAGATGAAGTCCTGAATTCAAATCTTATGGACGATAGATATTCAACAAATAAATATATACATAAATAATACTTCCATATGGCATACGTTGTAGAAATTCATAAGACCACATGCACTCTCCACATATAAAAACCATGAAAAACTCTGATGTGATTTTCACTTCCTCACCGCGATGTAATGACCTTCGTTCTTGAGAGTTGCATCCGAAGGCTTATGTCTCAGTGTAAGATCCCTTAAAGTTGGGATCGCTTTGGCGGCACGACTCTCGTGTAAATCTATTGGGGATTGAGATTTTCCATCTTTACATGCCACCCATTCTTTCTTAAGCTCTCCCCAGCGTTGTGGGCCCTTCTCACTCCCTTCCCTATAATCAAACTCTATTTCTTGGTCTGCACCAAAAACCCAAATTCAATATGCATGTAATAACGATGATCATGATAAAATGATGAAAATGATTTCCGCACACATTCTCCTTTTGCACACGATTCTTCTTTGATTTGTTCAACCTATAAAAGGTCAGAAATGAAGATGCGTGTGGAGGAAGAGAAAATGATTGCGCAAATTAGTTCGCAATGAAAGTCCATATATTTGGCATTACCAAGTGGTTTAGCTGTAATTGGTATAGGGTGCCAGCACAGAAGGAAAATTGTCAAAACAAAGAACTGAAGATGGGTTTGCTTTGATTCAAGCATCATTCACAACCAACAACCACAAATATCGTTCATACAAATGTTAAGAAAGAGATGTCTCAGTCTATGAATACTGAAATTTATAGAGCTACCTTACAAGGCAGAGCTAATCACTGTAAAAAAAAAATTACAGGATCTAGATGTGGAAATCAATGCTATCTTCACCTATATTAGATGCTAAATTTGAGTAACTTGCCTTGACTTATTCTTCTTAATTAGCCACAACACCATCTAATAGTATCTCACCGAGGGAATGATAAACTTCTCAAAATTTTTGCATGATTCAAAAGCTAGCTCATGCTCAAGTTGTGGTTGTTATAATCGTTGAAGGGAATTTAGGCCCATACATTTTGCTAGGAGTTTGCTTATTCTTTCATATTTACCTAGAAATGACCTTGTGATGTTTACCCATATAGAATTCATATATAATAAAAAGGGAAAATGACAAAAAATGAGACAAATTCTTAATCTTGTGACCAAAATAGGATTTTTTTAAATATGCACACCACATGCACACTACATATATGCACAAATGTGACCAAAATAGAATTTTGCTAAAACTTGAAATGACCAAATTGCCCTCCTGTATAAATGAGTTATTGTAGAGACTTTCTCATTCAACCCCTCACACTCTCTCTCTATCCTTAGAATCATTCAATATCTATGTATGTAGAAAAATCATATGAGAAAATTGATTGGTTATGGAGGTTTTGTTTGTGATTATATCTAAAATTCCAAGTTTATTGTTATTTTCGCAATGGCTTCATGTTTTTTGTACGTAATTTTGGATATCTGATTTTGGATGTGTTTTTGGCGTAATTGAATGATTAGTTACTTTATCTTGAGGTTTATAAAGTTTTTTAGGATAACTGGAAAGATGATGTTGAAAATTGCTGCTTTGGTTCTTGTTGTTTTGGCTTGTAGGGAGTTAGCACTTTTATCTAAGTTATGCTTTGTTAGGCTCAATGGATCAGAGTTTTTCGTTTCTTTAAGGTGGAACAAATCCTAAGTGGTATCATCAACCATGTGTTCAGCTAAACTAGTTATGAAGTCTGGAGGGTTTCGTAATTTGACGTGTACTGAAAGCTGTGAATTTTATTGTGTCTTTGTGTCTTTGTACACTCTTTTATTGTGTCTATGAATAGAAGATTTCATGCTATATGTTGATTCATACCTTATGATACGTAAACCTAAACTAGGTTGCTACTAGTGTTGTAAGGTTTGCTACATTCTAGATTTCGAACGAATGTAATTTATTAGATTTTCCTGAATTTTTGGTTATCTTGTTCTGTGAAATTATTTTGTTTTCCAATTTATTTGTTTTAGTTAATGTTGTATGAATTTCACCATGTTATAATGCAGGATATGATGGATGAAATGAACTTGATTCAGCAGGCACAAAGGCATCACTTGGTGGTTCGGGAGCTTGAAGAAGAGATTGATTTAGAAATTGGAGCTGGAGATGATGATCCTTCATTTGCTAACACCCCCATTATTGGTGTCTACGACGAGAACCTTCTGTTGAGGATTATGACGAGAGCAAGAATATGGTAATGGCCTCTCAACTCCCTAGTGATGATCATGACATGTCAAAGGGATACTAACCTATGTATGAAGAATGACTTCAATCATCTATGAAGCTTATCGACATCATGTGTGTTCGATGGCTATACGAGTACGCAGGTACGGAACACTGGTTGGCTAGCCGCAGGGTAACACTGTCTTGCTTCCTGTTGAATTTTTTAGTAGGCTTCACTTTTATCCCTTTGAAGGATCGCTCGTGAGGCCTTTATATGTTGGTGTATTGTTAGGCATGCCACTATTGACTTCTGCCAATAGAATGATGTAATTATGATCAGATTAGATTATATACGTATTAGATACTTGCGCCACAAGTAGTATAACTTCTCCACAAAGGATTGAGGCTTATCGGATAGCCTCTTTGTTAGGTTCTTTTTAATTGCCTTTCTTGTTAAGAACTTTTAATTGTCTCTCGATATTTATACCAAAGACTGCTAAGATGGGGTATGTTATAAGCTGATTATAAACAAAACACCCCACTCTTAAGCGTTCACAGGAAAAGTAAAGACTAATAAGTAAAGACAGAATGTAAAGACTGATAAGTAAAGTCAGAAAATAAAGACTGATAAGTAAAGACAGAAGATAAAGACTGATATCAAAATGACTTTATATAGAGAAAAGTATAACAATCCTACATATAAGACTCCCATCAGATTGGATACAACTCCATCGGGATGGTCCTAATGCTGCTTCCTTATAAAGAGAAATAACCAAAGACACACTGGCTTGCGATTGGTAAATCGATACTACCAAAATAAAGGGATTTGGTTGTAAAGCTAATTCACTAGTTCTTAGAGGTTTTAGGAGGTATGGTTCTAGAATTCTAATTCTTGATCTCAAAGTCACAAACTACACAAGCAGCGTGAATGAGATGATCACAGACAGAGAGTTTCACTCCTTGAACTAAAACTAAATGATCTATGGGCTATAGTGTTGAGGGATTTCCTCAGTACGTTGTCTTTTGAACTTAAGAGTTCTGATTTTTGGCTATTTGAGTGTCCTTGTGCTTGAGCTTTTCTTCTTTTTATATAAACCTCTCATCATGGACTCCTTAGTTCCTAAACATCTTAGCAGAAAGTCATCTGGTGTTTTTTTACTAATTCTCAATCCCATAGAGAATAATTCAAAGCCTGAGTCTTTAATTTCCTCTCTGTTTGCATTGACGGGTTAATGAGATGCTTTATGAGTGGGAGTCTCCAATCCTCATCCTCTGACTCTGTTTGCATTACATCCATTTCAAATTCCCTATCAAACACATAGGAAAGAGTCCTTGTCTGGACCTCAACCCACTTATTAGCTTGACCAAACTAGACTTGCACCCCAGATGCAATCTGTGCTATATCATTGGCAGCTAAATTTTCCTCTCAGGGAATATGTTCTACAGTGATACAATCTTTCCAGATTTTTACTAGGCATCCGACAACACACATGTAGCTAGCCATCACCAAATTTTTGCATTTATATTTTCCTGTGAGTTGATTGATGACTAGCTCCGAATCTCCATATATGTTTACGCTTTGTGCTCCCAAATCCATCAATAATTCTAACCCGATGATGAGTGCTTCATATTCAACTCGATTGTTAGTTATCCCCTCAAAATCTAGATGGAAAGAAAAATGATGATGTTCGCCTTTAGGGTTGACAAGCACTATTCCTGCGCTCGCAGACTTACTAGTGCAGGAACCATCAAAGAATAATTTCTAGGGTGTGAGCCATAAACTGGCTACATTTTTGGAGATTTCGAAAGAATAATCTTTCTCATGCTTAATTAGCAAGCTAGACACTGCTGATTCCGATATCTTGGGAGGCTGTTCTCTTAACATTGTGGAGTTGTTTGGATGGGATGCCAAAAAGTCTGCAATTGCCTGGCCTTTAATAGCCTTTTGAGGCATATATTGGAAGCACAACTCTGACAAGGCTAGCATCCATTTTCCAATCCGACCAACCATCATTGGCTTGGGTAACATGTCCTTAATCATATATGTGTTAGCAATTATGTGGACCATGTATCGTAACATGTAATGTCTGAGTTTAACTGCAGTGAAGTACAAAGCCAAACATAATTTCTCTATTGGGGTGTATCTTGTTTCCACATCAGTCAGACTTCTCCTTAGATAATAAACAACTTGTTCCCTACCCTCATCATTATCTTGGGCTAGGAGGCTACCTATTGACCCTTCAGAAGCTGTGGTGGAATTAAAACAGGCGGTTCTTCCATATATCGCTTAATTTCTTCTAAAGCTCTTTGGTGATCAAGTCTCCATTCAAACTTTTCTGCTTCTTTGAGCTTCAACAGTGGGGATAGAGGTTTTAGCTTTCCTGCCATATTTTCAATAAACCTTCTTAAGAAGTTAATCTTCCCCAGCAGCATCTGCAGTTCTTTCTTGTTCTTTGGTGAAGGCGCTTCCATGATTGCCTTGGCTTTATTTTTGTCCACTTCGATGCCTCTCTGGTGCACTAGGAACCCCAAAAAGTTGCCTGCCCTTACCCTACAAGCACATTTCTTCGGATTCATCCTTAGCTTATGCAACCTCATTCCTTTTAGTACTTGCCTCAGGTCCATCAAGTGATCCGTATTGGATTAGGATTTAACCACCCCATCATCAATGTAGACCTCTAAGTTGTGGCCAATGAGATCATGGAAGATGACATTGATGGCTCTTTGATATGTAGCCCCAGCATTTTTCAATCCGAAGGGCCTAACTACATATTCAAAGGCTTCAACATGTCCAGGACATCTAAAGGTTGTCTTATGTATATCCTCTTCAGTCATTCGTATCTGGCTGTAACCAGCATTTTCATCCATGAAGGATATAATTTTATGATTAGCTGCTGCATCAATGGACATATCTGACATAGGCATTAGGTAGAAATCTTTAGGAGTAGCATCATTAATATTTTTATAATCAATACACACTCGGATTGCTTTTGTCAATACTTTTATCACAGGTACAATGTTAGCAAGCCATTTTATACACTTGGCTGGCCTAATGAACCCTGCTTTTAACATTTTTTTAATTTCTTCCTGGACCTTCCCTTCAATCTCTTTTGACATTCTTCTAGGTGCTTGTTGAACCGATCTGTATCCCTCTTTGACTGGCATTCTGTGCTCCACCAAGGCTGGATCCAATCCTGGCATTTCAGTTTGATGCCACGCGAAGCAGTCTTTGAACTCTGTCAATAACTCGATCAATTCCATTTGATAGTTGCTAGACAACAGCCCACTAATCCTTATTGGCCTTGGATCACCTTCCGTCCCTAGATCAATATTCTCCAAAGGATCCTAGACTTCTGGTGTTGGTCTATCTGGCTCACTTGGAACAAACTCTGGCAAATCAAAGTTTGGCTCCACATCATCTGGCCAATCTAGATCAAATGTATATTCAGTCAATTGCACTGCCGTATTTATTGTTGCCACATCAAAGGTCTGGATAGGTTCTTCTTGGTTCCTGAAGTACTGGCCTCATTTTCAGCCATTTCTCTGGTTGAAATTTCTTTTAATGCCTTCCTTTCTTTTCTATATTCTCTTAGCCTTTTGATCAGTGATCAGATTGCTATCACTTGATCCCTTTTTTTGTCAATTGTACCTATCATAAAGATTGTAGGCTAGGAATAAAAAATGGTATGTCCCACTCCTCTTGAGTCATGGACGTAGCCTGCGCTAGGAGCTTTTGGGCCATCACCTGTGTAGGGTGGCCGTCCTTGTCAGTTCTTGTGCATCGAAATGCTCCTGTATGTGGATTGTAAAAGTTTGCTTTTGAAATGTTGGCTGTCGGGAAGACTGGCCGTGAATCAGCTTGTACTAACTCCCAAAACCTTTCCGATCTGGCTGAAGCCTCCTCGTGATATACAACTATTTGTTGGTGGAGGGTAGATGGTATACACAATGACTGATGTATCCAATCCCTTCCCAGTAACGGACTATACACCGAGGTACTCTCTACCACATAGAATACCACCATGATTTTCTTGGAGCCCAAGTTAACTTCCAAAGGTTTAACACCATACGTTTTGGTGATGGCCTCAGAGAAGTTTGACACTGTACCACAGAGAATTAAATCCGCTTGGGATAGATTTAATTTCCTCAGCATCTTGATAGGCAACACATTCACAGAAACCCCTCCATCAACCATTACCCCTTGATATGGAAATTTATATGTAAGTTCCCAAAGAATTACAATGACTGATGTGAATAGTTCCAGACCACGGAACACCAATTAAGGCATTCACTTTACGGATTGAAACAATTTGGGAGGATGTGGTATACTCATCTAAGTGATTATTTGGTCAGTCAAGAATATATGAATTAACTATGCCATTTGCGTGTTAACTAAGAAGTATTCCGAATTTGCTAGAGTTGCAGTCTATGATGATGACATGAATATTAGTAAGACTCTGGAAGACCATGAGAAAACTGCCTTGCACTTGAAGATGGAATTTGAGATGAAAGATCTTGGGAAAACTTATTACTACCTTGACCTAAAGTTCAAGCGTTGGTTCTGACAGGTATTCTGGTCCACCTGTCCAACCACACCCAAAAGGTGTTTTTTTTTAGTACATCCATGATCATCCATACGCTAGATGCCTTGCAGAGGTTTTGGAACCCGAAGTTCCATATCTAGGTTCAACTTGCGCTTTTGCATTATACAAGACATCTCATCAGCAAAGCATCAGAAGATTATCAGGCAAATCATATTCCAAGACAACCTCGCAGATCTCTTCACGAAGTCGATGTCGATGTCTACCTTCCAAAAGCTTACCAAGGAATTACATTGCGTGACCTATCTCATTTGCAATGCTTGTAGTTCTCAAAGGGAGTTTTGTCGAACCTCAGAGGGAGTATCCAGAAGTATATTCAATTGGCCTTAATGTACTCTTTTTTTCTTAGATCATTATCATTTTTCCATTGGGTTTTTGCTAACCTGACGAGGTTTTGACGAGGCACCCAAATCGGGCTGGTCATACCCTTGTGTGTGTTTTCTACTACTTAATGCATCATGGAGATGTCAAGTATCGACATTGCATTAACTCACATTTTTCTCCTTTGACTACCTGTTTGTCCCATTAGGTTTACCGTAGCCAGGTTTTGTGAGACTATCTCCTTATATGCATCCCTACTTTGAGACTTACATATGCATTGCCTGTGCCAAACAAGAGCTGATGATAACAACAACCATCTCCTAATCATGAAGACCTGATGCGACTACTTCTTAAGTTCTATACATTTAAAGGGGAGTGTTGTAGATAGTGTTTTATAACTAGTGTGATTGTGTAAACTAAAAGTAGGAATCCAATAGGATCTAGAAGATTCTTTCCTTGTATGACTTGTATTACTTGTAGGACAAGTAAAGATCATCATGATTAGTATAAATAAAAGCACCAGGCATAAGGAATTACACACATAATTCCTCAAGCCATTCTCTCTCTCTCTTCTCTTACCGCACACTCTTCACTCTCTATGAATTTAAACAATAATGCTATGAATTTAAAGCAAGATGCTGCCTTTTAGCTATGAGCAATAAAAGACTATGAATTTTGATGTTAAATGACGAACCTCACCTCCTTCGAGACAATGCCGTCACAGACCAATCGGATGTCCGAATTGGGACATTTATGCTGCTGCTAAATGCTAGTAGCCTTGGCGTTAACGAAGACGACTCCGACAACGGAGTGCAAGTCGGGTTTCAAGAGCAGGATGCCTATGATGAGGTCTATGTCGAGAGCCCGGAAGGTGTTGCTAAACTCACTGGCGGCGACATGGAAGTTGGTCGCGTGGAGCAGGCATGTGGTTCTAAGGTTGCCAGAGAAGAGAAGGGGGTGGGCCTCCTTTTTGTTATTGTTAAGTTTTTTTTTAGATTAGTTTTATGTTAAAATTATTTTTTTCTAATAATTAAATAATGGGCTAACTACATTTACACTCTCAAGGTTTGAGGTGATTTTTAAATTAGGCTATAAGGTTTCAATTTTCTCAAATTTTTAGGCTATCTAGTACAAATGTGGCTTATATGTCAACTCAATTACGGATTTCATGCTCACTATGTCATCAATTTAATGAAAATTTAAATAATTTATTAGACAAAAGGTGTAAATTGATACAATTTCAAAACTTTAGGGGGCAATGTGAGAAAATTGAAACATTGTGGCCCATTTTGAAAATCACCTCAAACCTTAAGGGTGTAAAATGTAGTTCACCCTTAAATAATTTTTATTGGTTTTTTATTCACATAATGCAAAGTTGGCATCCACGTCATTAAAAATGTGGGCCTCATATTAGCCACGTCATCACTTAACAGTTAACTTAACAGATTATCTAATGGATGTATGAGATTGTAGCTAAATCGTAACTCGTTGTATGATGTTGCAATGTTTTAAAGTTGAGGTACGAGATTGTAATGGCACCCAAACTTAAAGGTATAAAGGGTAATTTACCAAAATTCTTTTATGGTGTATGAAAAAAAATTGTTATTCATTTTTGTTACTCAAACAAAAAAAAAAAGATTCCTCAGTTAATCCCTCCCCAAACTACTATCGGCAAGTATCCAGGTATTCAAAATATTATTAAATAGGCAGATGCCTCAAATAGGAGTGATTCTTCCCAATCTGTCCAAAAACTTATCTGGTTGAAATGCGAATTTACTCTCCCGCACAAATGTTACTTTTAAATACTGGTATTACGAGCATGTCTAATCATGGCCATGTTTACTTACCATGAGAAAGGGATGAGGAGATGAAGAATTAGGTATGAGATAGACAATCCTCCTGTTTAGAATCTCATATCTTGATTTTTAGGGTATGACAAGATATGAGATATCCAAAATCAATGTGGCTTCACTTAATTTTTTTATTTTTTATTGTTGAATACAAACGATATTTTTACTCTAAACTACTTTAAGAAGAGGGGTGAGAATTTGAACTCGGGACATAATGAGTTGAAAAAATAAGCCCGTCCTAACCATCAAGGCAATCCACCACTTGTTTTAGTTGTTAGTATACCCATTCCTTTTAATTACTTGATTTTTAGTAAGCACATAAATGAGAATGATCCACATTCCTTACAAATTGAATTCTTGTAAGTAAACATGCTAATAATGAATGTTCTACTTTGAGTCTGAGGTAATTATGAAGACATTGTGTGCATGCTATTACGAATTACGATAAGAGAAATAGGACAACGCAAACTCACAATTGGTGCAGCACATACATGCGTTTTCTCTTGTTTGAAAAATTCATCAACAAAACTACAGAGGGATTACAAGGCCACTAGGAAAGCATGAAAGCAATAAAGGAAATATAAGCATGAAAGCAATAAAGGAAATATTTATCTTAATTCATAACCAATTAGAGAAGATACGCGAAGAGACATGCCGTTAACTTGTGGAAATAATCTGACAAATTGTTGGGGACTGTGGTTACCCTGTTTGGTGCTGTGGCTACTCTCTGGGGGACTTGCTGCATTGATTCACTCGCGAGGGAATTCCGCAAAATTAATTCTCCTCCTGCTCGGTAATTCTGCATTCAAGTCACTTAGCGATGATGACGGGCCGTAGAGCTTGATATCTCGGCCATCTTCACGTTGCAATGGTCTTGCATTCGCCACTGCATACTGCACATTAAAGAATTGTGCCATATTGTTAAGTGTCTTAATAAATTTGAAGAACAACATATCATATTTGATTCCAAAAAAAATTGTGTCTTTTTATCTGACTGATATAACAATACCAAACACAAAAACCCTATTTGTTCCAAAAATGAAGGCAGCTAACAGTATTGTAGTAATGTTTTATTCTATTAATTAGTTTTTCCCAAAAATTCGAATTTAATAGACTTTAATTGGTGAATTTAAAAAAAAAAAAAGAAAAAGAAAGAGGAATACAAATATATGAAGACTTACATCATAAACAGCTTGTTTAAGTAAGTCCAGTTGTTCTCTTGAAACAATATCTACCTGAGGGCATGCAGTTTATGATTAGCTAAAGGTTCTCATTAATTAATTATTGGCTATATATCAAGCTAATGACGAAATGCTTTAGGGTTTGGGGTTGATGAAGTGGATGTACCTTTTCGTTTATGGTCCAAATAACTCCTTCAGTACAGGGAGGGGTTGTGAGTGATCCCATGTATCTGTAAAATCTTGAGCTGGACCATTTTATTTCCCCTGGATCAATCACTCCCAAATTTTTCTCCTTTGTTCCAATCACAGAAGATATATCCTGGTTTACCTGAAAAGTGGAATAGTACGTGTAACACCATGAAATGAATATCTTACAATTCATTTACATATGTTTTGTAGATTTTAATTACCTTTGATAGAAAAGAATTGGGCTGCCCGACTTGGTATAGAAATGCAACTACAGCTAGACTGTTCTGGTCAGCGCTTTGATGCACCATATGCAGTTCCAGATCATACCTAATGAAGAGAACTCTTTAGTTTAGACATGGAAGAAACATTTTGGATTTTTAAGACAAAGGAGCTGAGGGAGGGGGAGAGAGAGAGAGAAAAAGACCTTACGCCATTAATGGTGTGCTCAGATGGGGTGTGCCAATGACATCTTTTGAGGAAGTAATCTGTGCCGTCCATTTGGATAGATCCAGCATCGCCTTGCCATTCAAGCTGAACCAATTTTATACAATACTGAATCAAGAAATTGATAAGAGGAAGAAGTTTTCTTTAGAAAAAAGAGTTCTAGAAAACCAAAGCTATTTTGTGAAAATGGCAAGCAGCACTTTGAATATTTTTTACTAATAATCAGCAGCTTTGGTTTTCATAAGGAGAAAGAGTTTCTCCTTATGAATGAAGTAAGGTATTGTAAGAAAATGAAAATTGCAATATTAAATATATCCATAGAAAATGCTGTATCAAAAATGAAGGTACACTCCATATAAATATATACATAAATAACACCTCCATATATATACAACATAGGTGGTACAAATTCATATGACCATGCAAACTCCACAATTTAAATTAAAGCATAAGAAAACTCTAATATGATTTTCATTTTCTTACCGCGATATAGTAACCCTCATTCTTGAGAGTTGCATCGGAAGGCTTATAGCTCACTGTAAGATCCTTTGAACTTTGGATCACTTTGGTGGCACGACTCTCGTGTAAACCTATTGGTGATTGAGATTTTCCATCTTTACATGCCGCCCATTCTTGCTTAAGCTCTCCCCAGTGTTCTGGGCCCTTTTCACTCTCTTCCCTATAATCAAACTGTATTTCTTGGTCTGCACCAAAAACCTAAATTCAAGATGAATGTAATAATAATGATCATGATAAGGCGAGCGAAATGATTTCTGCACAGTTTCATCTTCTGCACACTATTCTCCTCTAATTTATTTAATTCAAGGGTTAGAAGTAAATACGGGTATGAAAGGGGAGAAAAGAAGCGTGCAGAAATCAGTTCACAACATATACTTGGCATTACCGAGTGGTTTAGCTGTAATTGGGATTTGGTGCCAGTACAAAAGAAAAATTGTCAAAGCAAAGAACTGAATATGGGTTTGCTTTGATTGAAGCATCATTCACAGCCAACAATCACTAAGATCGATCATACAAATGTTAAGAAAAAGAAGCCTCAGTTGTATTCCGGTTTAGTCAACAATGCACTATGAGGCTATGAATACTGAAATTTATAGAGCACAAGGCAGGGTTAACCACTGTAAAAAAAGTTACAGGATCTAGATGTGGAAAGAAATCAAATCCGTTTAGTAATACCTATATTAGATGCAAAATTCAAATAATATGCCTTCACCCCTTCTTCATTTTTTTGGTTCATTACTATAAGTAGACATGAGAATTTGCCAACTTTGGACGACAAATTAATTTGGATCCTCTACAGATTTTCTCTCGACAAGGACTTTCGATCTTGACCATTCAAATAGATTCAATGTTTAATGATATTATAAATTAATATATCCTCTTTGGTCACCTGCCATCGCCAAGTACCATTGGGTTCTCTATTATTTTCCTTCTAATAAGTGATTATTGTGGTGAAAAATAACCAGAGATTTGCTATTGGAAAGGACAAATACCAATCGAATCGTGGCCGTTTCATTTGTAGCTTTTGATTTGTAGAAAAATATATTGGAATCCCACAGTAAGAGATCCTATAATCTAGGGATACAATAACAAATACAAAATCTATTACATAATAACTTCTCATCTAAACACATTAATTTTCTAATATACACAAAAGTTAAAAAGATTGTCACGTGTTTACTTTTCTAAGGGCACTACTATGATAATTTTATATTTATTCATTTTCTAAGTTTATTACAAAAATTGAAAAAATGACAGGTGACTACTTTTTGTAATTTATTCACTTTAATTAAACAAAAATGACAAAAGCAGCCATACAAAATAAAGGGATTTGTTTCATCTTCACATATTTGTTTTGTTATCGTCACATATTTATTTCTTATTCGATACTAAGCAACCACAAGCCCTCCCTTTATGTGCAATCTATCTCCGTTTTTTTAGGCAGTGTGAAATTTATGTATATACGTGCAATTAATTTGTTCATCCTATCGTGAATTATCCATCTGCTTTGTACCAAAAGAAGGATTATCCATTCCTAGCTAGGAGAACTAGAAGGAAAAAAAAAACTTTCACAAAGAGGAGAGGAAGCTTTGCAAAACTTTCCCAAATTCTTGCTTGGCTCGCAATTATGGCGTGTTTACTAACTAAGAATAGGAGTAAGCAGGAATCAGAATAAACAAAAATCAGAGTAAGCATGAATTAGAGTAAGTATAAATCAGAATCAGACATTCATATTGAACTGTTTACTAATTAATAGGAATCAGAATGAAAATAAAGCTAATTCCTATTAAAACAATTTATAATAGCGAAAAATCGATATCTAAACCAATTTGATTACCAAACTATTCTTGAAATGACAACATATTGTAGTTTGGAGTGTTTTGTTATATTAATCAAGATTACATGCCTAGGGGTGGGCGCGGATAGGTTTGATTCGGTTTGGCACGAAAAATATAACCAAACCAACAAGCATTCAACGGTTCGGTTTTGACCAATAATACCCTTGAAACCGAACCAAACCAAACCATTGTTGATCGGCTTAGTTTGGTTTGGTTCGATCGGTTTAAGCCTATTCCCCACACATCAATAAAAAATGTCCAACATTTCAAGACTTTTAATTTTCTAAACATCTATACATCTCAAACATTCTAATTGAATCAAAAGATTAAGTTTTTAGAACATAAAAATTTAATCAAGTCAACTTGGACTAAGTTTCAATTATGTAAAATCTCATGTTAGCAAACGATTTATTAGTTACAATCTAACATAAGCCTAAAATTCAAACAAATCTTATAATATGTTAACACTTATTGTATATGTATAATTAGACATCGAAATAACCTTATAATATCTTGACATGTTTAAAATAAATAAAGTAATAATCAAAAGATATATGGTCGGTTCAGTTTGACTTTGGTTAGTTTCAAAAGCATCAAAACTGAACAAACCCAACATAAAATTGGTTTGGTTCGGTTTTTAAATTGTTTGACTTTTTTATTGGTCAAAACCAAACCAAACAGACCAAAAAGGTTTGAGTTGGTCAGTTTAGACGATTCAGTCGGTTTGATGCCCACCCCTATTACATGATTCTATTCATTTTTTTTTTTTGTGAAAATATGAGTTTACCCCTTAAAATTTAATTTTCTTTAACTAAAACCCACCATGGTAAATTTTCCTAACAAAAACCGAATGACTAGTGATATGATTTTTAATGTCTATGCAATTAGGCTGAAAATCACATGAAATACTTGCAAGAATACAAGGATATTGTAGTATAGATGCTCATGCAAGGTCGTTCTCCTCAAGGACTATTTGGATAATTTATGTAAAAACAATTCCTAATTAACTACTTAGAATTGAAAATTGAGAAAAGAGAATTCTGATTTTAGGTAATATAAAAAACGAATTTTAATTAAAAACAAATATGATAAAAGAAAAGAGTTTTAAAAACCAGTTTATAAAAGCACTAGGGTTCCACCATCACCTAGCAATCTTATGAATCTCTACCAATTACTTATGATCTACACATGCCACTTTGAAGGTTAGGTTTTCCTAATATATATTCTCCTCGTGATATTCAAGCAAGAACGTATATCTAACATGTAATCCGTCTGTGATATTCAGATCAAATATGAACATGCAAAACTCATTAAGTTCTATGAAAACCTTTTGAAAAACCATGCAACCCCTAAGAACGTGATATTCGCCTTAGGTGAAATTACAACTATTAATCACAAGAAGCAATACTCAATCCTCCGGTGATATTCCGACCGAATTGCATCCAATTACTTGTCTAAACATCCTAATGGTAGCCAGTCATCAAGACAATTAGATAGTTTAAAACAGTGATCAATAATTCAAAGTGTGCATGCAATCAATCATAAGCAATTAAATAAAAATTACATATTCATGCTAAGGCTTAAGGCTTCACCCTAGCCAATGGAAATTAGTTACGCATATTCATAATAGAAATCATAGAAAATATTATTAAGAAAAGGAATGAAAACACCTTAAGATAGAGAGTCTCCAAGAACCCTAAAGTTGAATAAGAATAAGCCTCCCCACAATTGTGAACGGCAATAGCAATATATACTGCTATGCCATCGCACAAACCCTAAATAATAGTCTTTTGTTCCAACTAGGAAACTAAATAATAATAAAATAACTTAGAAAATAGATTCCTAATTAATCTAGGAGAATCTACACATAAACTGTCCAGCCACGTTTTAGCTTCAAATCTCCTCCAAATCTGGCCCAAGATAGCTTGTTTTAAAGATACAAACGTTCTGAACACATCTCCAGAAGGCCACAAATCCATCCGAGGTCATCTTGAGCTCCAAAAACGCAATTTAAACCCAAAAAACGTGACTTTTCAGCACTGCGCACTACTCCTTTATTTTGTTGCCAGAAAATAACTACTTGGCAGAAAAATCTGATATTTTGATACGATCACGCTCAGCGACTCACGAACGTCCACCAACTGGAATTACTCCAAAATTCGTCCATTTGAGTATGTTTTGCTCCAGATGAAGTTGAAAGTTCTATATTGAAAATACAATTCAAAGTATCAAAATTCTTCCAAAATATTAACCAAAATATACAAAGAATAGGGATAAATATATAATATAAAATCTACTCATCAACTAGGCTCCAACTAAGCAATATTCATAATTAAGTTTGACTTTACAAAATTTGTATTTTCAGATGCCTAAATTACCTCTAATAACATTGACTTTGGGTCTATTTCTTGTTATCTACATTTATTTTACATTATTTCATTCAATTAAATGTTTTCATATAGATTATGCGGATTGCAAAAGAAAATATTTAAATGTCATGATTTCAATCGCGTGAATAACACTTTAATCCAACCCAATACACTTATTGAACGAGTGGTTGAGTTTTTACCTAAAAATAAAGTTTAAATATTTAGAACCCAACCCATATCGGATGGGTTGGTTGGGTTGGTCGGTAGACTCACTAAAATGCTCACCTCTAGTTTTGATTCCTCATATAATTGTTTTCACATTTGTGTGAAATTAAGCATTTTTTTGTTCCTTTCAAAAGATGGTAACATGTAAATTAGTAAACCCTACAAATATAAAAATGTTATTTTATTTGAAATTACCTATATTTTATAAATAAATATACGTAATTATTTTACACAACATATATATAATAACTATAAAAGTTCCTAACAAATATATGTAATAATACATGCAAACTAATTTACCTATAGAATAGAGGAATGTTGTTTGATTCAAAATTAATTAATTATCTATATTTTAAAAAAAATATATAGGTAAATTATTTGCACACACGTGACACATCTCGATCCGGATATCTAGAACGACATCGAAATCGAGGCATGCTAGCCGACACCCGGAGGGCGACGAAAGCCATGAAATGCAAGTGATGTGTAAAAGTACGAATAAATTAAAGATTGAAAAGTAAAACATGAGTAGAGTGCGTAGGTGAGTGTGATGACCCTTAAAATTGAGGGTTTTTATCACAAATGATCCCTGAAATTGACCTAACTCATCATTTAGTCCTCAATTTGACAATCGATTAATTTCGTCCTTGAAATCGACCTAAGCTATCAATTTAGCCCTTACCATCCAATTACATTAAGTTTTTCGTTAGATTGTTGATGTGGTATGATGTGGGGACCACAAAATCACTTGTTAAACAAAGCAAACCAATGTTTACTAATTTTTAAATTTAAAAACTAATAATTGATGATTTTTTTATCATCCATGTGGCATCTTATTATTAGTTGTGCGAGCTCTATGTGTGCCAGGTTACACTCTAACGGAAAACTTAACAGAATTAGACGGCAAGGACTAAATTGATGAGTTAGGTTAATTTTATGGACGAAATTGATCGATTTTCAAATTAAGGGACCAAAATATTGAGTTAGGTCAATTTCAGGGATTACTTACAATAAAAACCCTAAAATAAATGCATGTAATGGAATTCAAAGCATCTTGTTAGATAAAGCGGAAGTAAATTAATGTAACATATCCGAAGATGTTAATTACAAATTTACTAAGATTATTCCCTACACTGATTAGGGAATATTATACCACCACGCCTTGACGTCAAGAGCTTCAAAGCCTACTAAATCCTAAAGAGGAGCAAAACAGAAAGTGTGAGTGGATAAAAATAAAGCACTTTCGAACATAATAACCCTTCACTGTAAAACTCGTATAACTTTCAAAATCATATGACATCATAAGTATGAAAAACCAAAGAAATAGCAGTAAAACATTTATTTCAAGAAGACTGGTAAATCATGTAAAACTCAATACAAAATCGTTACGATGAATCTAACCGGTAGAAATTACAATTCTAAAGTATTTTGTCATAAATCCATAATAACTATCAAATATCATGGCATCAATGAAAAGCAGGTATATCACATGAATCACTAAATAAACATGTATAGTATGCTCATCAGATAATGCAGACACACGAGTTCATGCAGAGATATTCTGACATGAACAGGCTGGGTGCATTAATCTATGCACAAGTACTACATACACATGAATATAGCGCTAAGTACATCACATACGTGTCCTAAATGCATGAGCAACTAGTACTGCATAGGGCAGCCCCAGGCACCATTGCCCCACCATAGGCAAATCCAGGAGATGTGACCAACATGAGCATGTCACCATTTAGTGAAGAAATTGAGCGTACGAATCCACCTTGCAATTTTACTATGTCGTATTTCACCCGTTATGAAGAGATAAGGATCCGGAAAGGCATCTCAAGCACAACCGCAGTACCATGATTCTATAACAGAATGATGCACTCATGTGCAAGATATTCGCCACAACTCTGCAAGGCCATGTGCAAGATTAGTTCCACATCCTAGTACCATGGTCAATCTAGAACTTCCATGAACTTTCTTTGGTTTTCACTAAGGAATATTCGTCTTACCGTTCGATCAAGAAGGAGTCCAAGCATCTCTTCAACCTTAAGATGGAGTCCAGGAAGTCAATCTGCAACTATGTCAAAATATTTAAGGGTGAGAAGGCCAAGATTGTCGGTTGAAACGATGACATAGCGATAACAGCATTCAGAAAGGGGCTTCCAACCGAACACTTCTTATTTGGAGAATTGGTCGTGGGTGAGAATCTAACCCTGGTAAAACACTTATGCTTTGGTAGAAAAGCACACACTTTGGGACGAGGCCAAGCAATCTGTAAGAGTCTAAACTAATTCCCCGGCACCCATTGGGTAATGCTTTCCCCCTAGAAGAGGGTAAACTGCCCAGATGTCCAGACGTGGACAAGTTTGGATGTCCCAGTATAACTAGACGCATGATAACTATTGACGATGCTTCCCAGAATTAGCTACCATAATCTCTTCCTGGGATCCCTAGACTAGACCTAGCTAATTGAAGGATTCCTACCCTTGGCTGAATCCGCGGGAACCCGAGCTTCTTTACCAGAATGAGCATAAGTGCATCACATTCATTGAATTGTTGCCCATCGATTTCCATACAACTGAACACGTTTCCTGTGACTAGTTAGTGACTTTCGTGTCTCCATAGAAATATATCATGTTGTGCTACGGGCTACGCAGCTCAAGGAATTAGTGACTTCATACTATAATGGCTTCGAGCCAGCTGCCCATGAATCTTCGTCGCTTTTTACAAAGCATGATTTTCATGACATAGAGACTGTGAACAAAAATATCAACAATACAACTTCCAAGCGACCTACCTATGAATCTTCGCCATGCCACACGCTACAGCCTTGTGGAGTACAAGATCTAGTAAACTCGAAGTATGCTGCCCATGGAACCTCGCCTCAGTCGCAGGTTCCTATGTCAGTGAACTTCGTTCAGGCAATAAAGTCAATGACCAGCATGCGACCCCATCAACACATGGTTTGTGACAGCAACGCGCGATGAAGTTAACTGATCACGCCCTAAAAAGTGAAAACTTGCAGCTTAGACACGCCTACTAGAAGTGCCTGCTTTGATCAAAGCCAAGCAAATAGTTCGCCCTTCTATGATTAAAGTTTTACTACATGCTTAGAGCAAGCAAAATTTTAAGAACATTCAAGACAATTGAATAACGAAGACAGAGTACAGTGAAGAAGACAGTTTATTAAACTCTGAGCAAATTGATAAATTGGCACGAACACAAGCTAAGCAAACGAAAAGAAATTTTCTAAAGTCTTCAAAGCGAACTACTCATTAGCAGTTTGGATGATCTCTGGCTCTTCAGCAGCCGCATTGCCTTCAGCAGCCGCATTGCCTTCAGCAGCTCACACTTCTGCCATCCCATCTTCAACAGCCCCAGTCTTGGTAGCTCAGCCGAGAAGTTGGATTTCTAGTCCCAATCCAGAAAATCCAGCAAGCAGGCCAACCTACAAACAAGGCCCTGTGCCACCTTTTTCATGGCTTCAGCCCGCACCACCTTTCTCTCGGCTCAAGCCCACGCCACCTCTATCACAGCTTCAGTGTTGGAAAATTTACCCTAAAGTCAACCATGAGATGATACTTTATGGACATTTCACATATTAAACTAATTTAGTTTATTCTAAGGGCAAAGATTATTGTATAAAGTTGTCTCATTCATTCTTATATGCTACACAATAAGTCCAAGGAATATGTAATAAAGAGAATGTGATATAAAGAAGTTAGATTCATGAGACCTTTCTCTTTCATACACATATCCCAAATGTACCTGATCATAGGATTGTCAATTGAGCATTGACAATGCGGTAAGATCAGTACATATTGTGTCTTCTCTTCAGAGAGTGACTGGTCTAGAGTCATTGGTCTGAAAGACACCAAGGCCAGTATGTAGGTGGTCAATAGAGAATGAGTCCACTGAACACGATCAACCAGGAGTTCTCATACTCATGTTCATATGAGAATTCACTAGTTGGGATAATGCAAAGTAATCATTTGACCTGAGACGCCACAGTTGCATTATGAGTACGTCTTTGATCATTTGACAATGTGACAAAGATCATGCCTCATGTTGGGCGTGTTCCTAGCATTATTGAGGTCATTGATTTATTCATAGAGACATGTGAGTGTACAATAAGGGATCTCTAACCTTCAAACCGTTGAGGGGGTGGGGGAATATTCTATGAAATGATTAAGAATCTCTGTCCAGAGTACGTGAATAAGATTTTGGAAATATGTTCCAAATCACATTCAAAGAAATAACATACACAAGAGAATCACATTGGATAGACATGAATAAACTATCAACCAAACAATGTGATCAAGAGTATTGATATATAGAGAAGAACCATATTGCATTGTAATTCCAAGCTGAATTGGTTCTTCACCTCTTCTGCTTAGGTTACGTAGTCATGACATACTGCTAAGTGTCACTCATGACTTGTGGAAGCCCTGAAGATTAGAAATCATTAATCTTCACTAAAGGAAGAATTGAAAGATAGTTGCAATTCACAATCGATTAGTGAGAGTTCTAAACGTCAACTGCCTTACTAATTAGAACCTAATGGATTGTACATTGTGTAAGGTAGAGATTGAAGAAATAACAAAGTTGAGTAAGAACAATTAAACGGTTTAATTGTTTATGGCTTGGATTAATTAAAAGTTAATTAATCAAAACGAATAAGTTCGAATTGGGTCTTAAATTAGTTTCGGGATTCAAAGCCCAATGGGCCTTGAACCATCAAGCCCAACAAGTTAAATTGTTTAACAGCTTATAACTAAAAGCCCAAAAGGCCCACTAATACTAGTGTGGCTGGTCATAGAGAGAAAGTGTTAGACTTTCTCATTTAGTCACAAATTGAAGAGACTATATATATCTCAATATGAGTCTAAGCCTCATTAGGGTTTTCACGAGGGAAAAGAGAGAAAACAACTCTCTCTTCTCACTCTTGGAGACTTGCCACCATAGGAGAGATTCACTAGCATTTTTTTCTCCTTTGATCACTTATCTTCTCTTCTGACCTCTCTTTGGTGTGGAGACTTAGAGGTTCCCTACTTTGGGAACTTGGAGATCCTAGTCTTCCATCCAAATCCAAGAAGCTAAGGAATCAATAAGCAAGGAATGAACGCCCTCTCTCTTGGGTGATTAGTCTTTGCCTATGTAAAGAGGATTGTACAAAGTCTTAACAAATCTCAACTCTCTTTTTTAATTTGAGTTGAGTATTTAGTTCACCACACTACTAAGCTTTGAATTTCATGGGTACGTTTTGTTTTGAGAGCATATGCTTTAGCTTCCGCCATTTAATTGGTAAATGTTACATGTATGTTGCTCAAATGAACTTAATTTAGCCAAATTTTCCTTCATCCAGCCCGCAGCTCCATTCTCGCCTCCAACCGCACCGCTTCGCCACACGCGACTCCCAGTTTGCGCAGCCTCTTGCCTTCTCTATCGCTGGCCCCAGCCCACCAAATCCAATGCTGCCATGCGGTAGCAGCAGCAGCAGCAAAAAGAGAAAAAAAATGTATTTTCGTACCTAATGATGCAACACGATGGGGGTAGAGAAAAGGAGCAACACCTTGCAGAACATGCAAAGAATAAAATTGGGGGAGGGGGGTCCAAAATTCTCTCCCTCTGGTTTTCTCTCTTTCTCACTTGGAAATCAATTGCTCTCTAGGTTTATTCAATCTTTTATTCATAATGAAGATAAATAAATCCTACGGGTTTTTGAATTCCATATCCCAAAGGACTTATACTACAAGTCAAGGCTCAAAATTCAATGCAGTCAAAGAGTCTATTTTTGGCAGTTCTACTCAACTTGAGACTTCTACATCTTCTGCACTCCCTACATTCAACACAATGGAGCTAAAAATAATTTAGAATATTGTGGAGTTGACTCGTGGATTTTCATCCACTATGGATGAGAATGCCCTCATTAATTGGCAAGGCCCATATTCATTGAAACTCAGTCCAAGGAGAGCATTAATGACTAGTTCGCTCATTTAATGTGATCCATGAGCAGAACGCCCGCATTTATTACCCGACAGTTTAACTGAGTTAGAAGCCTTGAGCTACTGACTACAATTACTCCAAGTTCAACTGCACATGGCGAGGAAGCAAGACAAGGGAATTGAAGGTAGAATTAATAACTAATTCATACCTTTAAGCTTTTCTAATTGAAGATAGATTCTTTTAATCAAGAAACACAATCAAATCAGATCAAGGATTATCCAAAGATAATTCTTATGATATTATTAATTAACTTAATAATATCTTCAAGGATTATTCTCAAGCATCTTTAAGATATTTTAGCATCTTAAATATACTTTTCAAATTGATCCAACGGATGACATACTTTGGCCAATCAGACGCCGACACATGGAATGGGATCCCCTACATATCTGGCCGACCTTAGCTCCTGTAAATACCCCTTCACTAGTCTATTTTCGGGTAAGTTGATTCTAAGCAATTCAACCCTCAAACACCCACTTTTTTTTTTTCAGAGATATTAACTTAGGCATCGGAGGTTCATTGGCCAAAACTCCCCTCCCCCTCTGGGCTTGAGGTTTGATCGTTAACCTAAGATGTCTCTTTGTTTTGTAGGTACAATTTTGTCAATTCGAAGATGAAAGAATTTTGCTACCACAACTGAAGGCACGCACCGTTTGAGGATTCCATCAAGGACAGGAGGTCTCTATAGTGCACCCATAATTAAAGTGAAAATTAAAACAAGTAAAATGAGTTTCTTGATATATGATCCCCTTATATCTTATCTATTTTGCTGTGTTAGGTATGCCATGGAGTTCCACATGGTTTATCAAAGCCCGTATTCGAGAGTGGAAAACAATATTGTTGTTGTTGGTGTCCTTTACCAGATTTGTCACCCAAATGCCTTCCTTTCTAAGATAGAATGGTTTCTCAATTACTCAATGTATACTACGTGGCGGTGTGATGGACACACCCAAGAGTTTTCGTTGGAATTACCTATTTTGAGTAACAAAAAGAGAGATGCTTTTCACACACTCTTTTGGCCTCTCACACACCCCTCTTTGGTTCTAACCATCAAATTGAACAAATTAAACTAAAACAACAAACATGAATAAATAGGAGTGAAAGAGATTATTTGAAAATATAAGAACTTCAAACTTAAAATATTAAAGTAGTTTTCAATTTGCGATTTTTAGTTTTTTTAATTGTGTGTCATTCAGTACACATTCATTTTACAATATTTCTTCCACTCCTTTACTTTTCTAATTTCTCATTTCTTCCACATATTTTCACTCTATTTATAATACAAAAAATAAAAACAAAAATGTTATCAAACAACCACCACATTACTTTGTGCTTAAATAATCTTTGCGCGCAGAAAACTCTGCTTCACTTGATGTATACATACTACATATTTTGTTTTATTCTATTTTTGTTATCGCTAACACTAGTAGAAAAAACAACTTGCGTGACAAAACTTTAGGCGACAGAGGAAGTTTCGTCGGTCAAGAGGACTTTAGGCGACGAAAATCCTGTTTCGTCCCCTAAAATGTCAGAACAATTAGGTGACGAAGACATTCGTCGCTTAAAACTGGAATGGGCGACGAATAAATACATTCGTCACGCAAAAGAGGGAAAAAGTGGCGGCAAAAGGAGAATTTGGCGCCAAATTTTGCGCAACCAACAGTTTCGTCGCCTAAAATATAATGCGCGACCAATGGTTCGTCGCGCAAAGCCGAGTGACTTTAGGCAACGAATATGTTCGTCGCGCAAAACCAAGCTGATTTAATCCCCTTCCTTAGACCCGAGAGGCAGTTTTCGCAGAAAACTACAAACAGCTGCCTTTCAATCTCAATCTCTCCCTCCAAATTTGTCCCTCCAAATCTCTCTCCCTATCTCACTCATCTCCCTCTTCCCATCTCACTCTCTCTCCCTCTAGATCTCTCTCTCTCTCTCCCCCTAGCTAGCTACCAACTCCTCCTCCACCACCACCATCTCCTCGTCCTCCTCCACCAACATCGGGCCCGGTCATCGTTAACGGTAATTTTAATTTTTAATATTATTTTATTATTTTGTGAATTAAAATTAACATAAATTAATTAATTTTTTATAGGTTTGTTGCATAGGATTGTTGTTGGAGCACCAATTTGAAGGTATTTTCTTGATCATTTTATGTTGTTGACATACGAATTTATTTTATATGGTTTTGTATGCAAATAATTTGTATATCTTGAATGACTTTATGTTGCGTTATACGTACGAAGTTAATAGTAATTAACTTCGTATGCATTTTTTTAACAAAAACTTAGTTTCCCGTTTGAGAATTAATTGGATTTTGCTCATGGATGCGAAAGCGTGACTACGATCCAATTGATTCTTGAATTGTCCCATTTTTGGACAGTTTGGGAGTGCACATTTGTGTGTCGTAGTTTGCAGTTCACGGATTAGGTTTCGATCGTGGGTTTTTGGTAACATCTTCTTACGTTCTTCGAGTGCATAGTAGGTATTTGATATCTATGTCGTGTACTTGGAGAACTGTAGGGAGATGCTACCAAACTTTTTCCACATCGAATTCTAATCTTGGTGGATCCGTAAACTACGAGACACAAATGTGCACTCTCAAATGGGATAGGGCCTTTACCGGAGGCATAAGATGACGAGACATAGTTGAAGTTGTTCTAATGCTCCCCTCTCTCTCTTTAATGTGGTAACAGGAAAAATGGACAGACAGTGGATACAGAATCCGAACAGATGTGCTGATGAATATTTGGAAGGGGTAGATAAGTTTATTGACTTCGCAATGAGACACAACCGGGGTTCAACTGATATCAAGTGTCCGTGTAAGACGTGTAACAATCATATGTGGGAGACATTCGAAAATGTTCGATATCATTTGGTAAGAAATGGGATGACGCAGACCTATACGAGATGGAATCATCATGGGGAACCATTACATCATGCTTCATCTTCGTACCAATCACGAGCGGAGACTGTTGAAGGAAGTTTATCTAGTAATGAGCAAGCCATGGGTATTGTAAATGACTGCTATCCATACGCCTCGAGCAATTACAATGAGGAAGTGGGGGATGACGTGCCTCCCACCATGGACAAGAAAGAATTCGATAAGTATTAAAGGCTATTGAAAAATACCAAGCAAGAATTATACCCGGGTTGCGAAGACTTTTCGGTTCTTACAGCGATTGTGGAGTTGATGCAAGGTAGGATGACGTTCCATATGTCAAACCGGTGTTATGATTACTTTATGGGAATCTTGAAGAGGATGCTTCCAAAGGACAATTGTTTGCCTAAAGATCATAAAAGTGCCCAAAAGGTGTTGAACGGTCTGGGATTGAGGTATGAAAAAATTCATGCATGTGTAAATAATTGTATATTGTTCTATAAGGAAAACAAAGAGTTGGATAAATGCCCTATTTGTAATGAGCCGAGATATAAAATCACACCTAAAAATAGAACGACAAAGATTCCACCAAAAGTGTTGCGTTATCTTCCATGAACACCTAGATTGCAGCGCTTGTACATGTCGATGCACACTGCAACCGACATGAGATGGCATAAAGAAGAACAGGTTAATGATGATGTTATGAGGCATCCTGCAGACGGACAGGAATGGAAAGAATTCGATCGGATGTACCCTGAATTTATAGAAAACCCACGCAATGTCAGACTAGGACTTGCTACTGACGGATTTAATCCGTTCGGAGTTCTGAACCAAACCCACAACACTTGGCCGATCGTCATAGTTCCTTATAATTTGCTGCCTTGGAAGTGCATGAAAAAGGAATTTACGATGATGAGTCTATTAATCACTGAAGATCCAAGAAAGTCCATTGATGTCTATTTGCGGCCGTTGGTTGATGAGTTAAAGAATTTATGGGAAAACAGTGTGCGTACATTTGATAAGCACACTGGGAAGATGTTCACCATGCGAGCAGGTTCCAAATCATATCTTAAAGAAATAATGATACATAAGAGAATCACATTGATAGACATGAATAAACTATCAACCAAACAATGTGATCAAGAGTATTGATATATAAAGAAGAACCATATTGCATTGTAATTCCAAGCTGAATTGGTTCTTCACCTCTTCTCCGCTAGGTTACGTAGTCATGACATACTGCTAGGTGTCACTCATGACTTGTGGAAGCCCTGAAGATTAGAAATCATTAATCTCTTCACTAAAGGAAGAATTGAAAGATAGTTGCAATTCACAATCGGGACAGTGAGAGTTCTAATCACAATCACTTTACTAATTAGAACCTAATGGATTGTACATTGTGTAAGGTAGAGATTAACAATAATAAAAAGAGTAAGAACAATTAAACGGTTTAATTGTTTATGGCTTCTGGATTAATTAAAAGTTAATTAATCAAAACGAATAAGTCTGAATTGGGTCTTAATAGTTTCTGGGATTCACCCAATGGGCCTTGAACCATCAAGCCCAACAGTTAAATTGTTTAACAACTTATAACTAGCCCAAAAGGCCCACTAATACTAGTATTGGTCATAGAGAGAAAGTGTTAGACTTTCTCATTTAGTCAAGCAAATTGAAGAGATTTACATATCTCAATATGAGTCTAAGCCCATTAGGGTTTTCACGAGGGAAAAGAGAGAAAATAACTCTCTTTTCTCTCTCTTGAGACTGCCACCATAGGAGAGAGATTCACTAGCATTTTTTTCCTTTGATCACTTATCTTCTCTTCTGACCTCTCTTGTGTGGAGATCAGAGGCTCCCTACTTTGGGAACTTGAGATCCGTAGTCTTCCATCCAAATCCAAAAAGCTAAGGAATCAATAAGCAAGGAATGAACGCCCTCTCTCTTGGGTGATTAGTCTTTGGCTTATGTAAAGAGGATTGTACAGTTAATAACAAATCTCAACTCTTTTAATTTGAGTTGAGTATTTAGTTCACCACACTACTAAGCTTTGAATTTCATGGGTACGCTTTTGTTTTGAGAGCATATGCTTTAGCTTCATTTAATTGGTAAATGTTATGGTGTTGCTCAAATGAACTTAATTTAGCCAAATTTTCATCCAGCCCAGCCCTCCATTCTCGCCTCCAACCGCACCGCTTCGCCACACGCGACTCCTATTTGCGCAGCCTCTGTTTTCTATCGCGGCCCCAGCCCGGCCAAATTCACTGCCGCCATGCGGTAGCAGCAAAAGAGAAAAATGTATTTTCGTACCTAATGATGCAACACGATGGGGTAGAGAAAGGAGCAACACCTTGCAGAAACATGCAAAGAATAAAATTGGGGAGGGGGTCCAAAATTCTCTCCTCTCGGTTTTCTTTCCCTAATGGAAATCAATTGCTCTCTAGGTTTATTCAATCTTATTCATAATGAAGATAAATAAATCCCTATGGGTTTTTGAATTCCATATCCCAAAGGACTTATACTACAAGTCATACCAAAATTCAATGCACAAGGAATTACTTGCAATTCTACTCAACTGAGACTTCTACATCTCCCCAAGACTCCCCTACATTCAACACAATGGAGCTAAAAATAATTTAGAATATTGTGGAGTTGACTCAGATTTTCATCCACTATGGATGAGAATGCCTCATTAATTGGCAAGGCCCATATTCATTGAAACTCAGTCCAAGGACCATTAACACCAGTTGGCCCATTTAATGTGATCACGAGCAGAACGCCTTTCGTGATTTATTATCCGGCATTTAACTGAGTTAGCCTTGAGCTACTGACTACAATTACTCCAAGTTCAACTGCACATGGCGAGGAAGCAAGACAAGGGGGAATTGAAGGTAGAATTAATAACTAATTCATACCTTTAAGCTTTTCTAATTGGAAGATAGATTCTTTTAATCAAGAACCACAATCAAATCGATCGGCGATTATCCAAAGATAATTCTTATGATATTAATTAATCAATAATATCTTCATGATTATTCTCAAGCATCTTTAAGATATTTTAGCATCTTAAATATACTTTTCAAATTGATCCAACGGATGACATACTTTGGCCAATCGTATCGGCACATGGAATGGATCCCCACATATCTGCTGACCTTAGCTCCTGTAAATACCCTTCACTAGTCTATTTTCGCAAGTTGATTCTAAGCAATTCAACCCCTCAAACACCTACTCTTTTTCAGAGATAACTTAGGCACCTGAGGTTCATTGGCCAAACTCCCCTCCCTCTGGGCTTGAGGTTTGATCAGTTAACCTAAGATGTCTCTTTGTTTTGTAGGTACAATTTTGTCAATTCGAAGATGAAAGAATTTTGCTACCACAACTGAAGCGCACGCACCGCTTGAGGATTCCATCAAGGACAAAGAAGTCTCTATAGTGCACCCATAATTAAAGTGAAAATTAAAACAAGTAAAATGAGTTTTTGATATATGATCCCCTTATATCTTATCTATTTTACGTTAGGTATACATGGAGTTCCACATGGTTTATCAAAGCCCTATTCGAGAGTGGAAACAATATTGTTGTTGTTGGTGTCCTTGCACAGATTTGTCACCCAAATGCCTTTCCTTTCTAAGGTAGAATGGTTTCTCAATTACTCAATGTATACTATGTGGCGGTGTGATGGACACCTAAGAGAGTTTTCATGGAGTTACATTTATTTTGAGGTGACAAAAAGAGAGATGTTTTCACACACTTTTTGGCCTCTCACACACCCTCTTTGGTTCTAACCATCAAATTGAACAAATTAAAACTAAAACAACAAATACGAATTAAATAGGAGTGAAAGAGATTATTTGTGTAAATATAAGAACTTCAAACTTAAAATATTAAAGTAGTTTTCAATGGCGATTTTTGGTTTTTGACTGTGTCATCTAAGACACATTCATTTCCATAATATTTCTTCCACTTTTACTTTTCTACTTCATTTCTTCCACATATATTTTCACTCTATTTATAATATATAAAAAAAATAAAACAAAAATGTTATCAAACAACCACCACATTACTTTGTGCTTAAATAATCTTTGCGTCAGTAAAACTCTACTACTTGATGTATACATACCTTACATATTTTGTTTTATTCTATTTTGTTATCGCTAACACTAGTAGAAAACAATGCGCCACAAAACTTTAGGCTTACGGAGGAAATTTCTGCTTGTCAAGAGGACTTTAGGCGACGAAAATCCTGTTTCGGCCCCCAAAATATCAGAACAATTAGGTGACGAAGACATTCTGGCCGCTTAAAACTGGAATGGGCGACGCCAATAAATACATTCACACACAAGAAAAGAGGGAAAAAGTGGCGGCAAAAGGAGGACTTGAGGCCACCTACGCAACCAACAGTTTCGTCAGCTTAAAATATATTGCGATCAATGGTTCGTCACAAGAAAGCCGAGTGACTTTAGGCAATCGAATATGTCTGGCCGCAAAACCAAGCTGATTTAATCCCCTTCCTTAGACTCCGAGAGGCAGTTTTCTGAGAAAACTACAAACAGTTGCCTTCAATCTCAATCTCTCTCCAAATTTGTCCCTCCAAATCTCTCTCCCCTATCTCACTCATCTCCTTCCCATCTCACTCTCTCTCCCTCTAGATCTCTCTCTCTCTCCCCTAGCTAGCTACCAACTCCTCCTCCACCACCACCATCTCCTCTCGTCCCTCCTCCACCAACATCGGGCCCGGTCATCGTTAACGGTAATTTTAATTTTTAATATTATTTTATTATTTTGTGAATTAAAATTAACATAAATTAATTAATTTTTTATAGGTTTGTTGCATAGGATTGTTGTTGGAGCACCAATTTGAAGGTATTTTCTTGATCATTTTATGTTGTTGACATAATGCACTTATTTTATATGGTTTTGTATGCAAATAATTTGTATATCTTGAATGACTTTATGTTATGTTATACGCACGGGTTAATAGTAATTAACTTCTGTATGCATTTTTTAACAAAACTTAGTTTCGCTTGGAGAATTAATTGGATTTTGCTCATGGATGCGGAAGGATCAATGGATCCAATTGATTCTTGAATTGTCCCATTTGACAGTTTAGAGTGCATATTTGTGTGCTGAGTTTGCGGTTCACTGATTAGGCTCGATCGCGGGTTTTGCAACATCTTCTACGCTCTTCGGAAAGTGCATAGTAGGTATTTGATATCTATGTCGTGTACTTGGAGAACTGTAGGGAGATGCTACCAAATTTTTCCACATCGAAATCTAATCTTGGTGGATCCAAAACTACGCAGACACAAATGTGCACTCGAATGATAGGCCCCACTCGAGGCATAAGGTGACGAGACATAGTTGTAGTTGTTCTAATGTCTTCTCTCTCTTAATGTGGTAACAGGAAAATGGCGTGACAGTGGATACAGAATCCCGAATAGATGTGATGATGAATATTTGGAAGGGTAGATAAGTTTATTGACTTCGCAATGAGACACAACCGGGTTCAACTGACATCATGTCCGTAGGACGTGTAACAATCATATGTGGGAGACATTCGAAAATGTTCGATATCATTTGGTAAGAAATGGGATGATTTGTGACCTATACGAGATGGAATCATCATGGGGAACCACATCATGCTTCATCTTCGTACTCAATCACGAGCTGAGACTGCTGAAGGAAGTTTATCTAGTAATGAGCAAGCCAAGTGGGTATTGTAAATGATCGGCTATCCATACGCCTCGAGCAATGACAATGAGGAAGTGGGGATGACGTACCCCACCATGGACAAGAGAATTCATATTAAAGGCTATTGAAAATACCAAGCAAGAATTATACCCGGTTGCGAAGACTTTTCGGTTCTTACAAATGATTGTGGAGTTGATGCAAGGCAGGATGACGTTCCATATGTCAAAACTGTGTTATGATTACTTTATGGAATCTTGAAGAGGGATGCTTCCAAAGGACAATTGTTTGGTCAAAGATCATAAAAGTGCCCAAAAGGTGTTGGAACAGTCGATTGAGGTATGAAAAATTCATGCATGTATAAATAATTGGTATTGTCTCTATAAGGAAAACAAAGAGTTGATAAATGCCCTATTTTGTAATGAGCCGAGATATAAAATCACACCTAAAAATAGAACGACAAAGATTCCACCAAAAGTGTTGGGCGTTATCTTCCATGAACACCTAGATTGCAAATAAGTTTTGTACATGTCGATGCACACCGCAACCGACATGAGATGGCATAAAGAAGAACAGGTTAATGATGATGTTATGAGGCATCCTCGCAAACGGACAGGCATGGAAAGAATTCTGATCGATGTACCTGAATTTATAGCAAAACCAATAATGCCGCACTAGGACTTGCCACCGACGGATTTAATCCGTCGAGTTCAACCAAAACCCACAACACGGCCGATCGTCATAGTTCCTTATAATTTGGTCGCCTGGAAGTGCATGAAAAAGGAATTTACGATGATGAGTCTATTAATCATCAAGATCCAAGAAAGTCCATTGATGTCTATTTGGTGCCGTTGGTTGATGAGTTAAAGAATTTATGGGAAAAACAGTGTGCGTACATTTGATAAGCACACTGAAGATGTCTACCATGCGAAAGAAGAAGGATGGGACTTATACATGATTTTCCCCCGCTTATGCAATGATTTCGATTGGAGTACAAAGAGATGGCATGCCCACCTGCAAGGAGGACGAATATCCGCTTGGCATGGCCGAAAGGTTTATTATAAGGGACATCATAGATGGATGTTGGGGATCACGAGTGGCGCATGAACGATACATCCTTCGATGGCAACATAGAGATCTGCCCTCGCACTGCTGAATGGTCGTGAGATGACATTCTCGCGAAGTTGATCAGTTTACAATTTGTCCATTTGGCAAAGGAGTTATCGACCGTATTAATTTTACACATCCAAACTGACGCATAAGAGTATTTTGTTTGAATCCCCAGATCGTCCAAGAAGCTTAGACTAACCTTGATGTGATGCATTGAGAAAAATGTGTGTGATACTGGTGGGGACACCCTAGACATTGGAGGGAAAATCGAAGGACAATGATCAAAGCTCGCCTAGATTTTGGAACAAATGGGCTAAGGCCAATTCTTTGTGGATGAAGAAAGTCAGCCGTGTACTAAGAAAGGGGCATCCGTTTTTCACAAGCAGAACCGGAGGGGGAAGAAACAATTTTTCAAGTTTCTTTCTTCTGTATAGCTTCAGATGGGTATGCTTTAATATCTCGCTATGCGCATGTGGAAACAAAGCGATTTTCGGGATTAAAGAGCCATGATTGTCATGTGCTAATCCAACGCTTTCTTCCGTTGGTATTCAAAGTCTTTGCCTTCGAAGGGGGAAAAATCGATAGTGAAGTTGTCCAGATTTTTTGCACAGTTGACTGCAAGGTTGTTGGCAAGTAGTCGGATGTAAAAAAGTGGGAGATGACATTGTACACGTCCTCTGCAAGTTCGAGCATATTTTTCCGTCAGCTTTTTTTACAGCTTACTAATAATTCTGATGATGTTATATAGTTTCTATAAACTTTATAACGTCCTACACAAATTTGACTAAACTGTAAATTTAGGGACATGATATAAACGATCCGAACAGTTCATCTTATTGCATTTAGTAAAAGATCATGCTTTCAAAAAAGAACCGGCATGAAAAAAACAAATTACGGATATAATAACGGTGCGTAAACGTAAACGTTAATCGACGGTTAAAAAATAATATAGCCTTCATGGTTTCTAGTGTTCGATTTTCGAGATGACCCTTTAACGAAAGTTGTAGACCTTCTCGTTACAAGCGTTTGTATATTTTTTACAAATTTTTCCCCCTTCTCAATTACTTATTATGAATTTTTCACTGTAAGTTAATTTTTCGTACAACTGTTAATTTTTAAACACACATAGATATTTATTTCTTTAAATTTGAACCGTTGAATATGTAGACCTCTTCTTGAAGATCATTCTGTACAAAAATTATTTCATTCAGACATGAATAAGTCATTCTTTAGCAGATCAAAAGAAGAATGGTGTACGATAAATTTCTTAGGTTTAGGCGACGAACAACTTATTCGTCGCCTCAAGTGTCTTTGCGCGACAAAATGAAATCTAAATTCGTCGCCCAAAACCTAAAAAATTTGCCCCAAAAATTTTCGGCTAGCCGCCTAAAATATTGTGCTGGTTTTAAAATTTTTAATAACAGTTCGCACAACAAAATTATAACTTTGAGCAACGAAACTAGTTCGTCGCGCAAAGGCCTTCGGGTTTATTTTTTTAACCCGTGCCTTTTCTCTTTTGGTTTGTTCTTTCTTTTTCCAATTTCTGCAAACTGACCCCTAATCCTCCTCCAATTTCTGCAACCACTTCAGTCAGCTCAAAAATTACTCCATCCCTTTCTCTCTCACTCGTGCTTCATCTCCATCTCTCTCTCTCACTCATGCTTCAATTTCCTCACCATTTCCTCTTCACCGTGAACTACAATTTTGCCAGCTCTCCTTTGCCCTGCGTCAGACGTTCTCTCTTTCCTTGGGTAAGCTCTGAAACCTTTGTACAGCTCGTGCATGTTGTGTTAATTTCAAATATCATGCTTGATTATGACTTAATTTTGGGATTGTTTGGTAGGTATAGCAAATTACCATCTTTTTGCTGTAATCCATAGAGAAATCTGGACAGTTTAAGAGATGGGTTTTGCTGAAAAGAAAAGATTTTTGTTGGGTTTTTCAGATTAGATATTAAAAATCTCAATAAAATCTTCAAGTAAATGTAGGCTAGCCCAAAATTTTTGCTGGATTGTTTCTGAATTTTTGCTGAACATCAAAGATTTTTGTGTGTGTTCTATGTGTTGTCTGTATGTATGTGTTGTCTGTGTGTGTATGTGATGTCTATGTGAATGTGTGTGTGTGTGTGTGTATGTGTATGTGTGTGTGTCTGTATGTGTGTATGTATGTGTTGTGTATGTGTAACGTGTTGTCTGTGTGTGAATGTGTGTGTGTGTGTGATGTGTATGTGAATGTGTGTGTATGTGTGTGCGTATGTGTATGTGTTGTCTATGTGAATGTGTGTGTGTGTGTGTGTGTGTGCGCGCGTGTGTGTGTGCGTGTGTGCGTGTGTGCGTGTGTGCGTGTGTGCGTGTGTGCGTGTGTGTGCGCGTGTGTGCGCGTGTGTGCGCGTGTGTGCGCGTGTGTGCGCGTGTGTGTGCGTGTGTGTGTGGTGTGTGTGTGTGTGTGTGTGTGTGTGTGTGTGTGTGTGTGTGTGTGTGAATGTCTGTGTGTGTATGTGTATGTGTTGTCTGTGTGTGAATGTGTGTGTGTGTGTGTTATGTATGTGAATGTGTGTGTGTCTATGTGTGAATGTCCGTGTTCTGTGTGCTGTCTGTATGTATGTGCTTTGTCTGTGAATGTGTGTGTGCACTGTGAGTATGTGTGTGTGTGTGTGCGCGATGTGAGTATGTGTGTGTGTGTGTGTATACGTTGTGGGCATGTGTGTGTGTGTGTACGCTGTGAGTATGTGTGTGTGTGTGTGCGTTGTGAGTATGTGTGTGTGTGCATTGTGAGTGTGTGTGTGTGTGTGTGTGTGCACTGTCAGTATGTGTGTGTGTGTGCATTGTGAGTATGTGTGTGTGTGTGTACGCTGTGAATGTGTGTGTGTGTGTGTGCGCTGTGAGTGTGTGTGTGTGTGTGTGCACTGTGAGTATGTGTGTGTGTGCACTGTGAGTATGTGTGTGTGTGTGTGCACTGTCAGAAGTTATGCATTATAGGTTAGTTATCCATTATAGGTAGTAGATATTTTACATATTTGAAAGTTCTTATTGTTGTGATTGTGTTGTGCTTGCTGTGTATTTTCTTAGCTTACTTATAAATTAAGGGTGGTTGAAAATTATAAATTTTATTCATGCATGTGTTGCATCTTCTTGTGTTCCTCTCTGATTAGATATAAGTTAATACTAACCATTGGAATTGGAATCTGAATTTGTATCCTCAGGTAGCATTCAGTTGTCCATTCAAAGAAAGTGATTTGGAATAAGTGAAAACTCAGTCCAGGTACCTACTTCATCTTCCTTTTTTTCCTGCATACATATGACTTCTTATTCTAGAAAACGTGGTTGGAGTTGTAACTTTTATATCATCGTTCTTCTCTTAATTCATATGTAAATACTTCCCTGCTATTTAACAATTTGTTTTGTGGATTATATTAACAGTTTAGGCTCACTAGATTTAGGTTAATTTGTATAATTATATCAATTTGTTTGTAAATGACATGCATATGTTGAATATTTTGATTCATAAGAAATCATTGTTAAAACTAAAAGAAAGCATGGTCTGACACTTTTTGTCATATGTATGTCCTTTTATTTAACAATTTGAAACTGGCTTAATTTACAGATGTCGGGTTTGATTTCTACACGCCGCCACTCTAGTCCTAGTTCAGTTCCATCACTGTCGGTTAATGCTGCGGAGCCCGCGTCGGCCGCTTAGGATGTCTCCGAGGTGCCTATCTTATCCACTGCTTCGGTGACGCATCCCCCAGTGAGCACTCTTCGAGCTCACCGGCGACGTCGTCTCGAGGACCAGGCCCCTCAGGCACCCGAGACATCCACAGTCAACGGCGACGACTCGCAGACAGGTAATATACCCCTACCCCCAATCTTTTACATTTTTGTTCGAATGTTTACTACCATATTCAAATTAATAGATTGCATGCTCCAACTATTGGAACATACGCAAATTAGATACCCGAGACATCCTTGAGAATTACGAATGACGTTGCCAATTAGATAACATACGCAAATTGATACTTTGGACAAGCTTCTAGAAAGTAGACTTCAGCAGAAACTTGGTGAAGATCTCAACAACATTGTCTTGGGATCAGATCTGCTTGACTTTGTGATACTCTTATTACTGATGTGAGGAAAAGAACTTCAGTGCAATATACTTGGTATTGTCTCTTTTGATGTAACATTTCTTCATTTGGTCAATACAAGCGTCATTATCTTCATGGACAGATGGAAAAAAGTCCGCAAGTACTTTATTTGAGGTTTTCTCTAGTCAAGTAAGCTAACACTAAAAAACCTATATATATATATATATTTATATATATATTAATCTCCCCTTTTGAGTTACCCTGACAAAACCTTTAACCTAATACTAATCCCAACTCAAATCTCTTGAACTTGAATCTTCTCCCCTTGAAAACATGCAAAACCAACTAAACTACTCCGCAAGAAACAAGCATTCTATCACAAAATAAATCGTCAATTTCAATAATATAAGCAACATTAAATCGAAAATTCCTCCCTCTTTTTGTGAAGGAAAGACAAAGAAACTCCTTCTAATTACAAGAGGTCATTATTATAACAACCCCTGGACTACTACTGAGCGACTTGAAGATCAAGCTAACGCAAGGCAAGACATACACATTTGGAATCTAAATCCAGAACCATTAGCATGATAATCTTCCTTTCAGTCAAAGATGTGGGACCTTATAACAAAGTAATAAGAACCAAAAAGGTCATCAAACTTACGTATTAGTGGGCCGATGAGGTATGAAAAAATTCACTACTCCAATGATTCAAGAAGAATTTTTGTATAACATTATCCAAAAGCAGATTCTTATATTTTTTGTAGAAAAGAAGAGACATAATATTCACTACTCCAATGATTCAAGTCGTTTTTTGTAGAAAAGAAGAGACATAATATTCTTTATATTTTTTTTATTAATTTTTTAGTTACAAGCTAGAGAGGTGACAGATATAATAAAAATAGGTGGTTTTGCTAATTGGCATTTGAAATTTATGGCCATTATATTTTCCCCTCAAACTAATTTTTTCAAAAAATTTAAGAGTTGAACTTTTTTTAATTAGCCAATTGCCCTCTAATTGTCGAATTTTACACATTTCATCTAAAGTGTCACATGTAGGGTAAATCTGACACTTCAGATGAGAAAATTGGTATTTCAACATGTATTTGGGTCAAAAACATTAATTCCAAAAGTTTCCCACTCCGCAAATACATATACATGATGTTGAAATTTGATGTTTGTGCACAAATTGGTGTAGAAAACAATAATTTACCAATTAAAGTGTTAGACTCAGAGTGTCCATCAGGTGACACTATTAAATGAAAAATTAGATGGAAATAGAATGTTGACAATGAGGGGGTAAATTGGTTAATAAAGTAGTTATCTTAATCCCAAACTTTCCAAAAAAAAAAACAAAATTAGTTCGCAAATTGACAGATTCCTTTAAAAATAAAAATATATATAAATAAACCCAAAATTAAGAGATATGCCTGCATACTCGATAGATTATAGATTGGATTAACATTTCGAGGTATATGTTCTTAATTGGGTGTCAAAATTTTCAAAAGAATCCTAAAAATGGTGGGTCTATAGGGTTACATTTTTAAATCCTTTAACAGAACGGTGAGTGGGCCAATGATATGCAGTTAAAGTTAATCGAGGGTGTTCTGCTTTGCATGTTGGAGAGGAAAGCAATATGAATACACCTCCTTTCTAACATAAATATTCAACAATGGTACACCCCATTTGTCTGATTCTGAGAATCTCTGATGAACTGGTGTGTAGATTAAATTAGTGTACGATATGCATGCATAATATTGTACATGACTCATGTAGCTAACCAGCTAGCAAGGTGAACGCCGTACATTAAATTAATAAATCGAGCAAAACTATTTTGAGACTGTTTTTGCTAAATACGAGAGCTGCCACACATGCACGAGCTGAGTTAGCGATTGGCAAGAGAGTTGCATTCCCTCTAGGTGTGTGATAAATTTATTACTTCTTCTCTCGTACATTTCTTTAAATTTGAGACGCTGAAAAGTGGATTCATTTTTATTTTCTTACTCTCAAGTTCATTTTTTGCTATATCAATAAAGTCTGTTGTCTATTTAATTTTGTTTTGAAACCATGCGACAAAAAAGAAACGAATTTTTAAGAGAAAACTTAATTAGCTCTTCCTTTGACAAAGAAATTAAAGAAAAAGAAAAAGAAACAAAAATTTAATCAACAACCGGTTATTTATTCTAATATGTCTACATACACAAGCTCATATAAGTTGAGGGCATTTAAGTTTTTAGAAGTGCATTTTTGGATATATATAATATTTTGATATTTTTGAAATTAATAAATGTACCCCCCACAATTGATATCCACAATTAGATGATCACTTCATTCAGTTACAGATTATATAATTTGACTTGATGCTTGTTTGGAGCTACTTTTGAAATGACGAAAAGTGATTTTCGCCAATAAAAATCACTTCTAACTATGTATGGCAAAAAACTTAAAGCATTCTAGGTCGTACATATATTTTCTGGAGAAGAATGTGCTACCCCAACCCCAAGTGTTTTTTTTCATAAAGTATTTGAATTTTTTGACATTTATAATTAATACAAACACTTCTAGCAGAAGTTCTTCTTATAGCAGTAATCCCAAACAAGTCCTTACACATTTTCTAACAAAAGTTCACACTCAATGATTCTCAGTCATTACGTACATTTTTGTACAAGCTAAACCAAACTAAAAGCGCCTGAAAACTTTAAACTCCATTGGACATTATTTCGGATATATATGAAACCATGCAGCAGCTGCGACGTAAAAGTATATATTTAGATTAGACCAAAAAGAAACAAAAATGAAAAGAAATCAAAGGGAGCATTATGTAATAAAAAGCACAAAACAAAGTAGGGCATTAATTTTAGGTTGAATAGATTAGGGTATTTGAAAATTAATAAAGCATATAACAGCATCCATGTATATGTATCTTTGCTAATAATTATTTCTGATGCCACCTTAATCTTTTTCTTTTAGTGGACCACTCATGTCGGAGAAAGATGGAAGACCGGAGACTGTTATGTTTGCTGATCAATCTGTTCCCGGATCCGCAGGAGGAGGCTCCATCCATTATTATTAGTTGCTGGTGAGACTGCTCTGCATGTGTGCACTTTATAAAGTAGGCCCTTAATTTAATTAGTTTCTGCGCGGTTTGTTCAACTGGGTTTTGAATTAACCAATCGGGTTTATAACTGGATGAAAGCTCGGGAGAAAAAGTTAAGGAAAAGGACTAGGGACTGTTGAAACAAAATGAAAAGGAAACAAAAGTACTGTATTTATACAGCTTAATTTATGGATTAGTGTTTCAAAAAGAACTTAATTTACTCGTCCCAAAAGATAGGTTAATTTTGTTCAAATGGTAGGGAAGTGCACTCTCATTTTTTTTCTTATGCACACACTTATGTTTATTTTTTATTTTTAAATAAATTAAAGAAAAATCATTAAATCTAAAAAAATAATAATAATCAAGAGCGTGCGGAAATTATTTTCTACAATACGTGGTTTTCTTGTTCATTGTGTGTTAGAACTGGAGCTTTCAGTCAAAATAGGTGAGAGATTTACATATTATGTTGTATTATTAGTACGTAGTATTATAGAAATCTTTCTCTACGTATGAATGTGGTGAAAGCTGACACTGTACGAGCTGAAGACTGAACTTATTGGGCAGTGCACAACCTCAACTGTGGTTTGAGTAAGGTCCAAAAAGTCAAAAAGCCCGGCAGGACACCACGAGGATAACAACTTCTTTACCTACCTTTCCTTATTGCATATCCTAATGGTCCAATTAGCTAGTGCCATGTCAGAATTCCAATAGACTAAACTAAACTCTACTTAGTCTAGTATCTAGCTGCTTGAAAAATTGCCGTTGTAAAGATGTTGTATTTGGAGCACAATTTTAATCATCATGGTTAATCATTGTCTATTGTCACTCCCACTTAAATAAATATTTAGAATGACACTAGCCCATTCAAAAGACTTTTTGGCACCTGGTTGATTTGTGTACTAGATGACAAGTGGGAAGTATTTTTTTTTTCTCTTGGAGTCCAAATTAAGGTTTTGTTTACAAAGGCCCAAATTTGCTCAATCTTTTTATAGTATTCTGAAATTTGCTTCCATTAATGAAATGCAAATCTATTTGATAAAGATAAAAAAATATAAAAGAATGACACTAATTAACCATTCAAAAGTGCTATGTTTACAGTAACAACATCATATAACATGTCAATGTGGTATTATAAAATTGTCTAAGTTTTAATACATGTGCAATCATAATACTAAACTCGAATATATAACTCTAAACTCGACGCGTATAATAATTTGACTATATTTAACATCCACCACATAACTCCACATTCACATTTACTTTTGGTACTAGTTAGGGTTTAGGATTTAGATCAACCAACATCTATCTCCTATTGTAATTAAGATGTGTGATTATATTTATTACAAAGTGAACTATAATTCATGTATTTATATTGTAAAAATAATTAGTGTTATTCCAAACATATTTACTCTTCCAACAGCATCGCTGCTGGAAAAAGCAACTGGGGAGACCGTTTCCTCGAGAGCAGGCGGATTCCATTCTAGTGAACAGTCTCTCTCTCGCCCTTTTCTTTTTACCTCCATTGAGTGAAAATCCCAAAAGTCTATATCAATTATTATAAAAGAAGAACACTGAAATGACACTAATGGATACAGTAAGAAAGAGGAGTGTGGGAGAAGAAGCAAGTGGCCATCTTCTCCACTCACACTCACCCAAAATTCACTACATATATGAATCACAACTTACAACTCAGTTACTGTTTATTATCTTCTCAAATTAACCATGCAACTCCATAACCAAAACCCTAACTACATACATTCTTGTACCAAATTGGTATAAAATTCCCAGCAAAATATCTAAAACCCTCCAAACATTTCCTGAAAAAATGATCCCCAGAACCTGCATTGTCCTGCTCTCTCTTCTCACCTCATTTTCTCCGCTTGCCTCAGCATTCCTCAACCTCACTCTCCCTGGTCAGCATCCTAACCCAGATGAAGTTGTTCTACAAGTTAATAGGTAACCTCATTTACTTCCTCGTTTCTTACCATTTTCCTAGATCTAAGTAATCAATTTGTACCTTAATTTATTTCTAAATTTTTTGTGTATTCAGGAAGGTTAATGCTTCATTAGCAAGAAGGCAAATGCTGCAAACAACCCAGAAAGACCAGCTAGACTCTACGTGCCTGACCGGAAACCCGATAGACGACTGCTGGAAATGTGACCCGGATTGGCCAAACAACAGGCAAAGCCTGGCAGATTGTGCAATAGGGTTTGGTCAATATGCTCATGGAGGCAAAGGTGGCGAATATTACATTGTGACGGACTCTTCGGATGACGACGCTGTGACTCCGAAGCCAGGCACTCTCAGATATGCTGTGATTCAGACTGAGCCTCTCTGGATTGTGTTCCCTGGCAACATGCTCATCAAGCTCTCCCAAGAGCTCATCTTCAACAGCTACAAAACCCTTGATGGCCGCGGAGCGAATGTCCACATTGTGGGTGGTGGATGCATCACTCTGCAGTACATAAGCAATGTCATCATCCACAATGTGCATATCCACCATTGTTATCAGTCAGGTACAGGAATTTTTCAATTTTGTTTTTCATGAATTTTTATTTGCCGTAGTTAATGTGCCACCAATATTTTGTCTCATGTGCAAGGAAAACTCGATTTATCTATGTGTGATAATTGCACGTGTTTCAGTTTACCTAATACGCATTCGGATTTATCTCATATACACCGTTTTCGTAATACGCACATGTTCTTTGTTGATAATTTTTGAGTTTACCTAACATGTATCCAGATTTACCTTATACTTACGCATCGGAATTACCTTTTTTTATACTACAAGATCACTTAATAGTATATAGATTTGTGTTTACATGATACATGTAGTTTACAGATGATTGCATTGGGGGAGTTAAACAAATGTTGTAACTTGTCTAGTTACCTAACAGTAATTTGTTTGTATAACTATGCAGGCCAGGCAAATGTGCGTTCAAGCCCAACTCACTACGGCTTTCGCACAGAATCAGACGGTGATGGGATCTCCATCTTTGGATCCAAAGATATATGGATAGACCATTGTAGCCTATCACACTGCAAGGATGGACTGATAGATGCAGTGATGGGGTCCACAGGAATAACAGTATCAAACAATTATTTCTCTCATCACAATGAAGTCATGCTGCTGGGCCACAGCGATGACTACTTGCCTGACTCGGGCATGCAAGTCACCATAGCCTTCAATCACTTTGGAGAAAAGTTGGTGCAGAGAATGCCTAGGTCAGTCCTTCTACTATACATCAAACATTGTATAGTACGCACTACATTTTAAGCTGTTTCAGATCCATTCGTTAAGTTTCTTTTGATTTTTGAATGGGCATCTAACTGTTAAATTATACATTTTGACGTACTGTCGAATTCTCGTGACCAGGTGTAGAAGGGGCTACATCCACGTGGTCAACAACGACTTTACTCAATGGGAAATGTACGCCATCGGAGGCAGTGGAAGCCCTACAATTAACAGTCAGGGAAACCGCTACACTGCTCCGTCAAACCCTAATGCCAAGGAGGTGACAAAGCGTGTGGAGACGGCGGAAGGGAAGTGGAGGGACTGGAACTGGAGATCGGAGGGGGACATAATGGTAAATGGAGCATTTTTTGTGGCATCTGGGGAGGGAGTGGAGCTTAAGTATGAGAAGGCCTACAGTGTGGAGCCCAAGTCAGCTGTGCTGATTGACCAACTCATCATGCATGCTGGTGCCCTTGGAGTTGGTGGCAGGTCCATCTCTTTTTCTTTGTTGCTCTTTTTCTTTCTCACTGCACTTTTTTTCTCTTTTTACTCCCATTAATTTACTTTTCCTAATTGATTATGAACAATTATTTTATTGAGTCAAACTTTAATGGTATATGTATCATTTAATATTACGTATTTTAAATGATTGTACTATTGAATAGTACGTACCACTCAAAAAATTTTCTACTTTACTAATCAATAATCTCCACTTGTTCATGCAAAATTTACGGTGCATGGGTTGATTTAAGGCTCAAACTTAAAGTAAGATTTACTTGGTAATTTGAGGTTGGGGTCATCCTAGGACTTGTATGACGCATAAAGTAACACTTACTTGGTAATTTGTCCCTTTTACTGAAGAGACAATTGAAATGACTCTCAATCCACCTGGGATGTGTTTGGAGGCAACCCTAGCTATCACCAGTTTTTATCCTTTCTCTATCTCACTTCTCACATGATATGTGAAGAGTGAGATAAGAAGAAGGAAGATAAAAATCGATGCAGAGAAATTATTGTGATTAGAGTACTGTTTTCTTTAGGAAAATGGATTTTGCACTCTCTTTTAACTTTCTACACGATTTTATTTTGATTTTCAATCTAATATGACCAGGGGAAAAAAGAGAGAGGGAGAGAAAGGAGTACAAGAGGTAAAAAATGAGTGTAAAAATCACACTCATGCTATACATATATTTTCGAATTATCAAAAGCGCAATATTCAGGTAAAATAAAAAATACAGTGCTTTTTGGAGGGTCAAAGATTCGATATTACCTTGTACTGATAGGTGTTTTTTTTTTGTAAAGAACTTACAAATGAATATGCAAGAAGCATCTGATTTTCATACTCGAGCACTCCGGAATACACAGTAGATACTCACTTTTTTAAGCCTAGCTGTAATTAACTTAACACTATTTAACTTGAAGTATTTACTGAACTCACTTGTTCATCATGTTAACTTATAATTAGTGGTGCCTTGGTTTGAAATGGTAAAACCTGCACAATACTATACTCTTAAAAAATGTGGCAATGCTTAATGCAATTTTGAATGAGCAGGGACAACAACCTGGGGAAGTGGAGCTCGAACAGCGACGGAAATGGTTTAGGCTCAGGTCCAGACTACACGGATGACATGTCGGGAAGCAGCAGCATTCCACTGCCGCCACTTCCATCCACCTCCACTGTCTTCTCCTTTTTCATCACATTGCCATGCTTGCTATTTTTGTATATTATCCCAGACATGCATTTATAATATGAGAAATAATCAATGATTAATCTCCTTTATTAAGATTAGCAATGTCTGCGCGAAGCATATATGGTTTCCAAGACCAAGAGAAAAGAAAATTTAAGAGCAATAGAATCTGTTGCCTTTTGCTTTAATTAGCCTAATTATGAATATAGTTTATTAATTCACTTAAATTAAGAATGAGATATCTTCTGATAATGGATAAAGGGTGATGCGGTTCCCATCTAATTTCCAAATCACTTTTATATTGAAGTTGAACTACTTTTATATGTCTCGTGTCTGTGTTTGTGGTTTTCTGCTTTATATCCATCGAGTCCAGGTTACCAACTTAGTGTTAGGCTAGGCTGTCTTAAGAAACTAGATATATTGTAATTGCTTTTGATATGTATTCACAGAAACAAGATTACATTCTTATACACACAGTGTACATCACGATCCTAGTCCATTGCCTATAATCAAGGCTAACTGAAGCAAAATAAGGAAGTAAATCACTAATGAACAATTTACAATGGTTGACCTAATCAATCCGGGATATCCTTTTAACACTCCCCCTCAAGTTGGAGTGTATATTGACAACACCCAACTTGGTAAGTAATCCTTCAAACTGGACTGAACCCAATGCATTGGTAAACATGTCAGCTGGCTGGTTCGTTGTTCGTACATAGGCTGTTCGTATCATCCTTCCTTGAATCTTTTCACGCACTACATGGCAGTCTATTTCTATGTGCTTTGTTCGTTCATGAAATACCGGGTTTGAGGAGATGTGCAAAACCGCTTGGTTGTCACAGAATAGCGTAACAGGTTGTGCATGTTTTACTTGCAAATCTGTCAAGATGTTCTTCAACCATGTGACTTCACAACACGTAGTCGCCATAGAACGGTATTCTGCCTCCGCACTGGAACGAGACACAATGCTTTGTTTCTTTGTCTTCCAAGAAATTGGCGCTTGACCGAGTAAGATGCAATAACCAATTATCGATCTTCTAGTGTCCTTACATCGAGCCCAATCAGCATCACAAAATGCTTGTAGTTGTAATGACCCTGTGGAAGGAAGAAATATTCCTTGTCCAGGAGCTTGCTTAATGTACCTTAGAACTTTGTGTGCTGCATCAAGATGCGGTTGTCGTGGCTTATCCATGAACTGCATAAGTTAGGTCAGGTCTTGTGATGGACAAATAAATTAATCTGCCCACGAGTCGCCTATATGAAGATGGATCACTTAGTAATTCCCCATCTGCTTGTGTGAGAGATAAATTTTGTTCCAAAGGAACCCGTGAGGGTTTAGCACCAAGAAACCCTGTGTCTTCTAATATTTCCAACGCATATTTGCGTTGACATAGAGTAATTCCCTTCTTTGATCTTGCAACTTCTATCCCCAAGAAGTATTTAAGCTACCCCAATTCCTTTAGTTTGAATCGTGAGGAAAGGAATTGCTTGGTGTCTTCTATCTCTTGCAAATTATTCCCTGCAAGTATCACGTCATCAACATAAACCAATAAGGCTATGAAACTACCTTGACGGCTTCGGACGAATAACGAGTAGTCAGACCATGATTGATGGAATCCAGCAGCCTTGAGAGCAGTGGAGAGTTTGATGAACCATTGCCTCGAGGCTTGCTTTAAGCCATAAATGGATTTATTTAATTTGCATACACGAGTCTCCCCTTTTCGTCCAAATCCAGACGGCAAGGACATATAGACATCTTCATATAAATCACCATGCAAGAACGCATTATTCACGTCAAGTTGGTGCAAGTGCCACCCTTGTATTGAAGCAATACTGAGGAGAACACGAACTGTGGTCAGTTTGGCAACCGGGGCAAAAGTTTCCCGATAATCAACACCTGCGATTTGGCTGTATCCTTTCGCAACGAGGCGTGCCTTGTACCGTTTGAGGCTGCCATCAGGTTTAAGCTTGACTTTATAGACCCATTTGCAGCCAATAGGACGTTTGTGGAGTGGCAATGGTACGAGAGTCCAAGTGTGGTTGGCTTGGAGAGCAGCAATTTCATGCTGCATGGCCTCACGCCATGCGGGATCCCGAACAGCCTGTTGAAAACTAGTAGGTTCTTTGAGGAGGGTGAGAGCAGTGGTGAAGGCTTTATGGTGAGATGACAAACGACCATAGGACAAATAATGAGAAAGGGAATGAGAAGTACCTAGGGATGTGACCATGCTCGTGGAAGATGTGGGAGCCGCACGTGAAGGAAGGGCTACCTCAATATGAAAGTCCTGCAAAAACGTGGATGGTTTGATGGGTCGCGTGCCTCGACGGAGAGGGGGGGAGGCAAGAGTAGTAGAAGGTGTTTGAGAGGGTGAAGGTGGAGATGGAAGTAGGGGTGAAGAAGGAGGAATGGTGGGGGTAATATGAGATGGTGAAGTAGGCTCCAGTAGGGGTAGGTTAGGAGGACAAGGAGAATCAGGAGACAGGTCCTCTGAGGAAGAGTCTGAAGGAGGAATTGTAGGAGAGGGATCAGTGGTTAATGGGAAAATGGAAATGGGATGTGAAAAGGATGGTGGTGGCACAGCGGAAAGATCATGATTATGGTAAGGAAATTGATCCTCAAAGAACACAACATCCCGTGAAACAAAAATCTTCTTAAGGTTGAGATCAAAAAGTCGATAACCTTTTTTACCATAAGGATAACCAAGGAATAGACAACGACTTGCACAGGGATCAAATTTGGAAGGTCGTTGGGCATGAGTAGAGGCAAAGCACAGACAGCCAAAAACACGCAAGTGAGAATAGTTTGGGGTCTTTTGGAACAATTTTTCATATGGTGTTTTCCCTTGGAGAAGAGGGGTTGGTGTCCTATTGATGAGATATGTCGCAGCAAGGATGGCATCTCCCCAGAAACGTTTAGGAAGAGAAGCTTGAAAAAGCAACGCTCTAGCCATATTGAGTAAGTGCCGATGTTTGCGTTCGGCAACACCGTTTTGTTGAGGTGTGTTAACACAACTAGATTGATGGAGAATGCCTTTGGAGGCGTAAAAATTTGCAAGGTTAAATTCAGGACCATTATCACTTCGCACGATTTTGACTTTAGTATTGAATTGAGTTTCTACCATATGAATGAATTTGACTAAAATGGTTCATGTATCTGACTTTTGTTTCATCAAATAAGTCCATGTGCTCCTACTATGGTCATCTACTATAGTAAGAAAGTATTTGGCTCCTGAAAGAGACGCAACTTGGTAACCACCCCAAATATCAATATGTATTAACTCAAAACAAGATTGACTAGATATCGAGCTTAATGAGAAAGGTAATATGGTTTGTTTGGCTAAGGGACAAATCAAACAATTATTGGAAGCACAAGTTTTATTAGTGAAAAAGGGAAATAGCGAAGAAGCTGTTGGAGAGGGATGTCCGAGACGTTGGTGCCAACGGATTGGAGAAGCAACTTGAACGTGATTGCATGTTCCTTTCTTAGGTGGATCAAGGTAGTATAGCCCCTTCCGTTCAATGCCTGTCCCAATCATCTTCCCTGAGCGTAGGTCCTGTATGATACAAAAATGGTTTAGAAATAGGGTGATATAGAAGGAGTCATATGCTAACTTGCTGATGGATATTAAGTTGAGCTTAAAAAAAGGTACGCTAAGACATTGTCAAGCATGAAGTTGGGTGAGAAAATTATTTGTCCAATGTGGGTAACCTGGGCAAGAGAACCATTTGGTAATTCAACTGTATAGTTTTCAACTTCCCTGGAATGGGTGAGAAGATCAGGACTACAAACAATGTGGTCTGTAGCACCGCTGTCTAGGATCCAGACATTTTGCTTGCAGTTATATGTAAAGGAGAAAGCCTTACCGGAAAGTTCTACATGTGAGGAATTACCAACTTGATTGGGACTTGTTTTTGTTTAACATATTGAGAATTTGCTTGCAATCTTCCTGAGAAAAAGGAAAGCTAGACATCACCTCCCTTTTGTCATGAGATGTAACCTGATTTCCTTTGGAAGAGGAGGAACGGTTTGACTCAGTTTTAGCAGCTGCTTTTCTCTTGCGACAGTAGTCAAATGTATGACCCTTCTAGCCACAAAAAGTGCATTTAAGGTGAGCACGACAGTTCTTTGTAAGATGATTTGCCTTGTTGCACTTTCCACAGCGCTGCCCTCCATCGTCTAATTCAGTGTCGCGGCCAACACCCTTCACAGCAAACACAGCTGCTTCTGGTTGGATAGTATGCTTCCCATTCGAGACTTCAACTTGTTTCTCATGTCGAAGGACAAGTGCATAGGCTTTGTTGACAGTAGGGAGTGGTTCTAACAACAAGGTGCTGCTACGGACTGTGGCATACGAATCGTTTAAGCCCATGAGAAACTTCATCGTTTTCTGAGTTTCAACATACGACGTTATCTCTCTCTTTGTCTCACAACGACATGCAGAGATTGAAACCAAGGCATCACGTTCATCCCAAAGACTCTTAAGTTTAGTAAAATAAGAGCTTACTGTCATGCCGTTTTGCACACAGTCATGAATTTCGTTCTCTATATGAAAAATTTGAACAATGTTCACATGAGAAAACCTCTCTTGCAGGTCGAGCCACATGTGCCGTGCATTTTTGCAGTGTATGACACTTCCCAAGATCTCTTTGGACATGGAGCCAAGCAACCATGTTTTTACCAGGTTGTTGCATCGGTTCCATTGTTGTAATTCTTCAATCTGGTCATCGCTTGGTTGCTTGATCGTCCCATCAACGAGCCCTAACTTGTTTTTTACCATCAAAGCCATGGTCATGGATTGTAACCATGTACCATAGTTGTCCTCCACAAGCGACTGCGGCACAAGCACCGCCCCAGGTTGATCCGAGTGATGAAGATAGAGTGGATGATTAGGGTTTTCCCACTTTTGATACAAAGTCATGCCTGAAGAGGTTGACTTTTCTGGTTTGTCGCCCATGGCTATGGTTGCTAGGGTTTGTATTTTTTCTTTGATGTGTTTCCCAGTTCGTTCACTCTGGTACCATCTTAAGAAACTAGATATATTGTAATTGCTTTTGATATGTATTCACAGAAACAAGATTACATTCTTATACACACAGTGTACATCACGATCCTAGTCCATTGCCTATAATCAAGGCTAACTGAAGCAAAATAAGGAAGTAAATCACTAATGAACAATTTACAATGGTTGACCTAATCAATCCGGGATATCCTTTTAACAGGCTGGGTGGATAGAATTAGAAGGCGATGATGTATTAGGTTTTGATGCCAAATATGTTGTTCAACGGACTAGTGTACCAATATTGTCTCATACTTAACTACCTGAATTCAACACGTATGGATATATCAGATTTATTTTAAAAAGTCTTCATTTTATATATTAATAGTGAACTGTTTAATTACGTGTCGTAGATTGTTGTGATACTTTTTCAATGAAAAATTATGTTCTTTAATTTTTAAATTCACAACTTGTATCGAGGCACACAACTCAACTGCAATAGAAAATAGTGAACCATCAGTATTTAAAACATGAACTAAGAACTAGGGTTGTGATCCCCTTTATCCTTATAAACCTGTATGTGACGTCTACTGAAGCTCTCGTTCAGTTCATGTGGGCATCTTTCCAGCTGCCACGCCACCTCATACATAATCTGAGTTGCCACATGGATAATGTTATCTTCTGCTTTTGCTTACGCTCGACCAACTCTTTTCGTCATCAGAATTACAAGTAGAGTTAGATTGTCTGATATAATTTTTTTTTATGTTATATATTGTCACACTAACAATGCAATAGTAATGAAAAGTAGAAGGGCTCGAACTATATATTATTATCCTTTAATAGATAAAAAGTAGGGAGTCTTGGTTGGTGGTGTGCCACTGGCTTTTTTGACCAAGTGATAGGTTTAAGGGGTATAGATTTAGTCACTTAAAATATAGAATGTGTAAATCAAGGTATTGCATGTATGTGATCAATGATAGCAACTTTACCGCCATCTTTTAACTCACAAATAAAAAGACTTTATGTGATATCCCACATCGACTAACGGAGAGGGGGTGATGTGTCTTATATGTACATGCTCACCTCCAATTAGCACGAGGCCTTTTGGGAGCTAACTGGCTTCAGATTCCATCGGAACTCCGAAGTTAAGCAACTTTGGGCTAGAGCAATCCCAAGATGGGTGACCCACTGGGAAGTTGCTCGTGAGTTCCCAGAAACAAAACCGTGAGGGCGTGGCCCAAAGCGGACAATATCGTGCTACGGCGGAATCGGTCCGGGATGTGATAGAATGGTATCAAAGCCACTCTGCCGTTCGGTACGGATGTGCCAGCGAGGACGCCGGGTTCCCCTTAAGTGGGGTGGATTGTGATATCCCACATCGACCAACGGAGAGGGGATGATGTGCCTTATATGTACATGCTCACCTCCAATTAGCAAGAGGCCTTTTGAGAGCTCACTGGCTTCGGATTTCATCGGAACTCCGACGTTAAGCGAGTTTGGGCTAGAGCAATCCTAAGATGGGTGACCCATTGGGAAGTTGCTCGTGAGTTCCCAAAAACAAAACCGTGAGGGCGTGGCCCAAAGCGGACAATATCGTGCTACGGCGGAGTCGGTCCGGGATGTGACACTTTCACACCCTTATTTTCTCTCCCTAAATACACTATTCATTTTTAACTTTTAAATTGAATAAATTAAAATAAAATTAACAGACAGAAATTAACAAAAGAAAAATAAGTGTTTGAATTACTCAAGAAATGATTTACACATCCCATTGTCTCTTCTAGCTAGGTTCATATTAGTAAAAGTTGAATGGATTAGTGAGGCTTCGATCATCCGCAACAGAAGAAGAGACTAAATCCATGCCTGAGCCTGAAACTACATGGAACAAAGACTGCTCTAGGCTGAGATTTTCCTCGCCTCCCTTATAGAAGAGTAAGCTTCTGCCCATCTTCCTTCTTTTAAGAAAAAAATAGAGTAAAGTAAGGTCTTTACCGATCTATTCTATGAAAAGTCTTTCTTCCTTGTATGCCTTCCCGAAGAAAAGGTGGTTGTGAAGTGAACTTCCTTTCGGTGAAGTGCGATAAAGACTCTCTTTCTTCCACTGAGGTGAGGAGCTCCTCTATTCCCATTCTATTTCGGGGATACTATAACAAGTATCTTATATATTTATCTGCTTATATATCACATCTATCAGATGGTATATTCTTAACTCTTAAATCACGTGTAGAATATAACAAGAAAACTCTCTATCAGCTGAAAATCCACTCAATATAAGCATATTATTGAAGCGGTGGATAATTAATAATTGACTCATTATATGTAAAGCGTCATTTCTCTTTACATGACGACATTATGTTATTTTACAGTAAAAATGTTATAAATGATGTGGCGAACAAATCGACAGTTATAGTAACAAATAATATCTTTATAATTAACCGTCAACTTGCTTGATTCATGTGAACAACTAAACGGCATCTAAATTGAATGAAGTTTTCTAGAGATGATCTTTAGATGATGATAAAGAGAATTAACAGTTTGGATTACGACGTTTGTAAGGTAAAATGATGTCATGTGGTTCAGATTATGACATTTGTAAGGTGAAATGACTCCTTACATATAAGGAGGCTAAGGAGGCAAGCGGTGCCGTGAAAGGATAATACATATACCAATATTGCTTTTTTTGTGGTGTTCAATTGAATCATTTTCGCTACGGTTTAATTACTAAATTTCAAGTAATTGGCTGCTCCTTTTTTGTATTTTTCTTATATGATTATATCAACTAGAATTCACGATGATAAAAGGAAACGGTAATTAACAGCATAGAGAGAAGACGAGAAAAGACAATTAAAATTTAACTCAGATGGTTGTACACCCAATACATGCATGCCATCACAAATTACAGTTTGAAAAGCTTCATGAAGTACAGTACAGTGAACTCTACCTAACTGATCAAAGTAGATCCTCTCAGTGACTGTCCTAAGTAGATGAGCGTACAAAAGCTATTCACCCTCCATACTTTGTCCCATGAATTCTTGTTAAGCCATCATCAGCTGCCGTATTTGCTTCTCAGAAGATATGCCAAAACTTCCCTTGCTGGAGGGAAAGAAAGAAATTCCATTTTTCTTAGCAACATGCATTGCAGTATGATTCTTGGAAGTTTATTCGATCCACATTTCACACTATGAAGTATCTGTTAATTCATATCCCACAGAAAACTTGGACAATCCCATGTATCACTATCATCCTGAGTCCATGTCAGATGACATAAATTGGACTCGACGCTATGACAGTCCTGATTATAGGTTATTCCACTTTGTTCACTTGATAGCTCAGATATCCAATCTGATAACTGGGTTTCGTATGGAGAATTTGTCACCGCAAAGTCCGATAAACCAAGATCATCAGAGCTAGTAACCTTGGTTTCCCATAAATTCTTAACTGAGTCATGGTCTTGATCGAAGTCATACTTTTCATCATTTATATCACCTTCCAGCTGACAGAAAAGACCTTGTCGGTTTTTGTTCAATGTACATTGGAAATTTCCTGCTGACAGAGCAATTATTAGTAATGTGAAGCAAGCTCTTTGAAGAAGATAAAACAAGCCGTGGCATTTTCCACAATATATATTAGAAATCAGAAGAAAATGATGAAGTACAATATACCATCTTGATATTGTGTTTTCTTCTTTAAATGAGTTCTCCAGTAATTCTTGATCTCATTATCGGTTCTTCCTGGCAGCGCTCGGGCAATCTTTGACCACCTACAAGATTGATATAGTGATATAGTTAGAACAAACTCAGAACATTGCAGCATTAAGCACTTAAGCTAGGCGATATAGTGCTAGTAATGGAGCAAGTACTAAGAAACTCACTTGTTACCCCAACGTTGATGAAGTTGGAGAATAGTTTTCTCTTCTGTGATGGTAATCTGGCCATGCTTGATGTTTGGGCGGAGATAGTTCAACCACCGCATCCTGCAACTCCTACCACTCCTCCTTAGACCTGCGCAACGTAAACCACGTCTGAATTTATCTGTTCACTATGTGTAAAACGAGTCATCTCCAAAACTCACTAGTTAGAATCATGTCATCTGTAATGTGCTTACCTGATTCCTTCGCTAATGCATCCCACCTCCGATTCCCTTTAAGGTTTACAATGTTGGTGAGTCTCTCATCTTCCTCTTCAAGCCACGGACCTTTGCGCAGTTTCTCTCCGTCGATGGCCGCTTGACAAGTCATTATTGGTAGTGTGACAAACCAAGAGAAGCTAAACCCTTATATATGAGAAGTAGGGTGGCAGAGAGTTGGGAAAAAGGGCAAAAAGAGACCTCTTACATAAACTCCACTACTTTGTGGGAGCTCCACCATTGGCTTTGGCTTACATAAACTCATCCAATTAAGGCAATTAATTAGGTCATCCAGGAAGGTGAACAGTTGATGATTCTACTTCTCTCTCCCTTTTTTTTGCATCACATTTTTCGTCTCTATAGCCATTTTGTCTCTATCTATTAATCATATTATTCATATAAGATATGATTAATTGGAAAAAAGGGAAAGGATAGGGAGATAATGTTTTGGAAGGTAAGCCCAGGGAAGCAAAGATTTTGATTAGATTAATAGATATTATGGATACTTTGCATTGCATATCTGGAAAGAAGTTTGGACTGGCTGCGCTTGTAGAGACTGGATCCAAGAACTTGATTTGGGCTTTTCATCTTTGATTCAGAACCATATACATGACTCATGACTCAAGAACCGCATGTATAGTGTGTAGAATTGGACTATATTGGATATATTACCTCATTGGATTGGATTGGAAATATTGAAAGTAGAAATGAAGGTCAGCTTCCAAATTTTGTCCAAGTTGAAGGTAGAGAAAATGGATTAGTTATTATCGAAATTTATCCCTTTCAATCCCCACAAAATGATAGAATATCAAAGACCTTACATTTATGGTTCATTTATCCCTTCTAATTCGTCCAATTCTTTCACCTAGGACAAAATGTGGAAGTTGAAATTCATTTCTTACTGCAACCTACCTTTGAATTTAGGGCTCATTTGGTGCCTGGAATTGGAATGGAGTGGGCGACTAATAAACTTCAAGGTATATATTAAAGATCGAATGATTTTCAATGAGGGGATTCGACATGAAGGAAACATGTCCCCTCTAATCCTAGCATTTTGGATTGGATATATTAACTCATTCGATTCAAGTATGTTGAATGAAGAAATGGAGGCCAGCTTCAAAATTTTGTCCAAGTCGAAAGTAGAAAATGGTTTAGTAATACGAAACTTGTCCTTTCCAATCCCTACAAAATGGTAGGCTATCGACACCTTATAACTAATCCATCTAATGTCTTCACCTTAGACAAAATTTAGAAGTTGGCAAACTTGGCATTCATTTCTGGCATCAATAAACCTTGAATCTCGTAAGTTAATATATCCAATCCTAGTCATCGAACATGACCTCTACGTATGCATTCATGTGCTCTGTGTACAGTGATGACAAAGCTTTCAAATATAACTAGACATTACTCCAAGCCTCATACTCTTCAAATTCAAGTATTAATGTCACATATTGAACAGAGAAACTGTATATATGTGGGGCCGAAACAACATTGGTGTAAGAGAACTCTTCATGCCACAACACAAAATAAAAAACCTGCCGCTTCCGATCTACAGGTACTAGTAACTACATACACCTCTACCGCAGCACAAGCAAAGACAACAGAAGTGGAGACCTCATAATAAGTCATTCTTCCTGGCTAGGCTTCTGCTGACTGCAATTACCTATCCTCTTGATAACACGAAACCAATGCACTAGCGATCTATAAATGATTTATTCATGAGATTGACGGCATCATCCATGAACTGCATTAGAAACATGATCAGTGCTTTAATTAGTAAGACCTCTGGAACTGTGGATTTTCATGTTGTGTATGAAAGCACAAACTGTTCTACCAGTAAGTACTTGACAAGAATCAAACAAAAGTAAACCATCAATTATCAACAACGGTGGAAGTTACATTCTAAAACCGAGACCACAAAGAAAGGGTTCCGGGCAAGAAGTCTTTCTTTACTTATTCACTTTCAGAGCAAGTGAATGAACAAAAATCAAAAGAGAACAGAGAAGTCTTAATAACGCACTACAAATCTTCCACTAATCAGATATAACTGAAACCCAACCTCCCTCCAATTCATACAAAAATCATCAGCTTTGGGGAAAAGCAGGTCTAGTCTGCAAAAACTAGGCCACAACTTGAAAATACAAGTTGATAAATTCCTACAAACCCTAACCGCAAAAGACATTTAGCAACATTATGGTGCTGTGCAAAGAACATTTCTAGACTTCCAATGCGATTTGACCCAAAAGCACTCTTTTGTTTCTTCAAATGATTCAGAAGAACAAAGTGGCCTCATATCATTTTCAGCAGATCAAACCAGGAATGCTCTATCATAGGTTGCCTTTATTATTTCGGAAAGTCATTTCTGAATTACTATGCTCAGACTGTTTACTTTATCTAAAGCTTCTTTCGTCTCTTTATTACTTCAATTATCAATAAAGTGTATCAACCTGTTTCCATTCTTACTTTGCTCCATTCCATGAAATTGGGAACCGATTCATCAGCAATTCTAGTTGGGGACAACGCCATTTCTCAACAGCATTCTCAGCTTTGCTTTATTGTTTATTTCATTTTCTTCTAAAGCCGTGTGCTCCCGTTATCAATTCAAAAATGTTAACTCAAAAAGGAAAGCAGATTTGTAACACTGAAACTACCTTTCCAAGTTGCTTGAGCTCTCGTCCAACTGGTTCCAAAAATTTCAGGTTAACTTCAATAGGCCATACCTGCAAGAAAAATAGGATTCAATTAAATGCTCACTGTCAGGCGCTACTGTCTCTGTCAATAGCTTCTTATAATATTTTCACTTTCAAACAATTTAACATATGTAAAGTTAAAACCTTTTCTTACCCAAAACCCATTTTAAGAAGGAACATGCGACATGAAACACCACAGTGACGGTATTATAAACCGATCATAATATAATGACTTTAATATTACAATGCGAGTTAACTTTGAGATTCCGTCACTACAACATAGAGATGACGCTATAGGTTAAATTTCAGGTTAACTTCTAAAGCAGTAGCAGATGTTTCGATTTTAAATTCGCATAGGTACTTAATTAGCATAACTTAAACTCTAAATTCCGAATTCGGATAGCATAACAGTTATAACAATCTGCCTACAGGCAACAATTGGTCAAAATTAAGCTAACCCACAAAAGTATTAGTCAAAATTTGTGAGTTAAAAAGCTAATTAATGGATAATGGACCAAATAAGTTTGCAGATAATGGACCAAATTAGTGATGGAAAAAGAAGAGCAGGAGGCAACCTTGACACCAAGTAATTTGACGGGTGCAACTTGTCCCGGGACAATGCAATCCGGTCCGGCTGATTCCACTATAGCTTCCATGGCCAACCCACTTCCGACTGGATTCGGGTGCTGCAAAATTACACAATTTTACGACGACCCGGATGAGAAAAAAACGAAAACAAAAATGTAATTAGAGAAGTACAATGAGGGTAAAGTTTGGGAGAAAACTCACCTTCATGACGGAGAGGGCATAATTGGAAGTAGGGTTGGGGGTTATGCGGAGAAGAGGGGAATGGTGAATTTTGGGGATGGGTTTGACGTTTGAGGCCCTCCAAGGCACGTCCTTAGGCAGTGAAGAAGCACTTCCTCCTCCTTTGCGGGACATGCCCTTCTTTCGTACGTACACTGACTGGAGAGAGAGAGAGAGAGACAGACAGACAGAGAGACAGAGAGAGGTGAGCGTCTCTGCGTCTCTGTGTGTGGATTTTTGAGTTGGATGATGAAGATGACGGAGCAAAGCTGTGCCGCTGAGGTTTTTTATTTCCTTTTTGTTGTGGATAAAATACACATGTGTTAAATGTGATTGTGTAAATCCTAGGTAGATATGGATTAGGATATTCCATTATGTGTGGGATTTGTTTCCTAATGTAATTGTACTTCTTTCACTATAAATAAAGGCACCTGGCATGAGGAATTAATCATCACAATACAGAATAATTCCTCAAGCCTTCTATATTTTCTCTCTTCTCTTTGCTTGCCGCACCCCCTCAGAAATATTGGCCACAACACGTTATCAGCACGCTCCTGACGCTGCGCTAAGGAATCTGAAGGGCTTTCTGCAAACAAATTGTTCAACCATCATCATCAGCAATCCAGGTACTTCTAAAACACGGTCTCGATTGTCGATATTTTGTCAGACCTGATTGCATGAACCTTCACCATGATGCATAACCCAATTTTCTGCGTTTAAAGAATTATTGATCTTCTGCAAATATTGTGTTAGCATCGACATTTAATATATCTGAAATATATTAAGTGAATTGATGATCGTGTGAACGAAGGAAAAATTAAGGGTTTTTTCTTGTTTTTTTTCGCTTTTCTACAAAAAACATCAAATTTCGTTTTTCTGAAAAAAAACTAGAAATTCTTTACCGAAAAATTTTTTTTCGTTTTTTTGAAAAATAAAGAAAAAAAAAAAAAAAACCCTAATCGGAGCCGAGCCGGCCTGAAGCCGCGCCGCGCCGAGCCGAGCCGGCCAGAAGCCGAGCCGAGCCGACATCGGCCTGCAGCCGAGCCGACCCAACTGGCTCCAGCCGAGCCAGCCCAGCTCCAGCCGAGCTACCCCAGCCCAGCTCCAGCCGAGCCACGCAACCCCAGGCCCTTTGGCCTGCCTCTCGGCCCGCTCCATCTCCAGCCCAACTTGGGCCCGTTCCTTCCCCAGCCCGCAGCTGGACCTAGGCTTCCAGGCCATTCGGCCCGCGCCTTCTCCTTTGGCTCCTGATGGGCCAGCTGCATCCCAGGGCCTGTAGCCCAATGCACCAGCAGCTCTGCTGCTTTGTCTTCACACAGCCCGTGTGGGCTTTTGGACCCCAGCCACTGTTGGGCTCCCTCCTGTCCAAATTTTTTTTATTTTATTTTCTTGCTGCCAGCAGCCCAAGAAAATAAAAGTTGGGCCTGCAGCTCCAACTACGACCCACCAAAAATTATTTGGGTCATATTTGCAAACCCCAAAGGTCCCGTAGACCTATATTTCACTACCCATTCACGATATATGTTAAAAATTTTATTATTTGTATTATTTTTGTTCTATATATATTGCGTTTGATTGCAGGTATATATGAACCTGAAGTATATAAAATTCGAACCTGAAGCTTCGAATAAGTGTCAATGAAACCTGAAGTTTTCTTAAAAATTAAATACCCATGAAACCCGTAGTTTTCATGAAAATTTAAACCAAACAATGTCTAATAGAACCTGAATGTTCTACTCCAAGTCTATGAACAGTTTTTCATAGTACTGACCACTATCTTGTTCCCTTCTTTGTAGCGACATGTCGAACTTGAACAAACTCGACTTTACCGCTCTGGAAGTCTCTGGAAGGAACTACCTCAAGTGGGTACAAGATGTGAAGCTCCACCTCACTGCAAAGAGCCTCAGGGCTACCATTGAAGCAGAGACGGATAACCCGGTTGGCGAAGCTGACAAAGCAACCGCCATGATCTTCATCCGAAGACATATGCATGATGCACTGCAGACCGAATACCTCGCTGAAGAGGATCCAAGAGCTTTATGGCTTGCTCTAGAAGAGCGCTTTGATCATCAAAGAGATATTTTCTTGCCTGAAGCAAGACACGACTGGCAGCACTTACGCTTCCAAGACTTTAAGTCTGTGAATGAGTACAACTCTGAAGTTTGTCGAATCCGATCACTTCTCAAGTTTTGCAAAGAAGACTTGACTGAACAGGATCTCCTGGAGAAGACCTATTCAACTTTCCATGCTACCAATATTGTCCTGCAGCAACAATATAGGGCGCAAAAATTCACCAAATTTTCGGATTTGATCTCTGTCTTACTACTTGCTGAAAAGCAAAACCAGCTGTTGATGAAAAATCATCAAGCTAGACCTAATGGCTCGACCGCTGTGCCTGAAGCACACTCTAGCGAGAATCGAGGCCAAAACCAACGCCGGAAGCGTGGTGGTGGGAAAGGCAAGGGTTCTAAACCTAAGCCACAAGCCCAAGGTCGACAGAGCGGAGGCCCATCCAAGGGAGGAAATAACGCCCCGAAGCGCACTAATTTTGCTCCCAAAGCCTCAAACTTCAAGACTAAGAGCAAAGCGGTGAACCTGTGTTACCGATGTGGTTCTCAAGACCATTGGTCCCGCACTTGCCGAGCTTCAGCTAACGCTGTTGCTGAGTACCATTCAAGTCGTAAAGCCATAGAGACTAATCTCGCTCATGTGGAGAATCCCGAAGATACTACTCTGGAGATTTCTGATTTTCAAGAAGCGAACGCTCCGATGGAAAATTAGATTTTTAGACATAAGGCCTATATGTTGGCCGAATTTTCCCCACTAGTGGCCTAGAACCACTATGTGGCCGAATTCCCCTAGCTTTGGTTTAAGTTTTTGAACAATTTTTCCTTTTTGTTTGGACGATTGTTTGGTATTTGATTTTAATTTTTGGATATTATTTTATGGAAATTATTTCTCGAATTAATTGAATGAATGATTTTTATTTATTCAAGTGACCAATTCAATTAAATTATTTCTAGGTATGTCTTGTGGGGAAGTTAGTTGTCTGGCAGATAGTGCAACTACGCACACCATATTGCGTGAACGCATCTATTTCACTAACTTCATACCTAAAATATCACCTCTGACAACCCTTTCAGGCTCATCCAACCTGATTGAGGGGCATGGCACTGCCCAATTAATGTTGTCCAATGGTACAAAGTTAACCATTAAAGAGGCACTTTATTCTCCGCGTTCCGGAAGAACGTTGTTGAGTTTTAAAGATATTCGAGATAATAATTACCACGCTGAAACTTCTGAAGAAAATGGGATTGAATTCCTGTGCATAACTTCTTATGAATATGGCCAGAAGCGTATTCATGAGAAGATGGAGCGCCTTCCAAATGGCTTGTACATAACAACCATTCGCTCCCTGGAAAGCCACCATGTGGCCGGCCCTAGCAGTGGCCTTGCACTGGAAAATTTGCTTTGGCATGACCGTTTGGGACACCCTGGACGAATTATGATGCGCCGTATCCTCAGTACTTCACACGGGCATCCCCTTACCCGAAGTAAGGATTTCGTTCTTCGCACTATCTCATGCCAAGCGTGCTCTTTGGGTAAGCTAAACACTCACCCATCGACACACAAGATCCAAACGGATCCTCCCAAATTTCTTCAGAGGATTCAGGGGGACATTTGTGGACCTATTCAACCATCTTGCGGACCATTTAGATACTTTATGGTATTGGTTGATGCTTCCACACGTTGGTCGCACGTGTGCCTCCTGTCCACTCGAAATGCTGCATTCTCCAAGCTTCTAGCTCAGATTATTAAGCTGAGGGCTCACCACCCTGATTATCCGATTAAGTCGATTCGACTGGATAATGCTGGAGAATTTACATCGAAAACTTTCGATGACTATTGCATGTCAGTTGGGATTGAAGTTGAACATCCTGTCGCCCATGTTCACACCCAAAACGGCCTAGCAGAAGCGTTTATTAAGCGCCTTCAAGTAATCGCTCGGACTTTGGTAATGCGAACCAAACTTCCGATATCTGCATGGGGCCATGCAATATTGCACGCAGCAATGTTGGTCCGCCTGAGACCCGTATTGACCCAACCATATTCTGCGCTCCAGTTGGTAACTGGATACGAGCCCGACATCTCGCATTTGCGCATATTTGGTTGTGCGGTCTATGTGCCAATTGCGCCGCCCTTACGTACTAAAATGGGTCCTCAGCGAAGATTGGGAATCTATGTCGGTTATGACTCCCCTTCGATCATTCGTTACTTAGAACCTTTGACAGGCGATCTCTTTACCGCTAGATTTGCGGATAGTCACTTTAATGAGACAGTCTTCCCGTCGTTAGGGGGAGATAAGAACATAGTTGTTCCTGAAGAACGCCGCGAATTGTCGTGGTCTAACCCCACTATGTCTCATTTAGATCCCCGCACTGCTCAGTCTGAAACTGAAGTGCAAAGAATCCTAGATCTACAGAGCGTTGCTCAAAGCATGCCGGATGCTTTTACTGATCTAGCGAGAGTGACGAGATCACATATACCAGCTGCGAATGTGCCTGCAAAGATAGATGTACCAAACGTACGTCGAACCATCGCCCCTGAAGGACGAAACGCCCCTGAAGGACGTTTGGCCGTACCTGATGTGCGGCCCAGTACCCTGGCGGCTAGCCAATCATCTGCTCCTACCCTGAAGCGTGGCAGACCTGTTGGTTCAAAGGATTCACAACCCCGGAAGAGGAACCCCACGGCACTAACTAGTGAAACTAGTTCGAATCCTGCCATCGCCAACTCATCCTTTCCAACGCATGAGGTTATTCTAGATTATGGTAGTGTCCTTGAAGAGACCAATCCGCCTCCCGAAAATCGTGAGATTTCGGTCCATTATGCTAGCTTGGATGCACTTTGGAATAGGAATGAGATGATAGTCGACGATGCATTTGCATATGCAGTAGCTACTGATATCATGCTGAGCGATGATATTGAACCACGTTCCGTTGATGAATGTCGACGTAGAACCGATTGGTCAAATTGGAAACAAGCAATCCAGGTCGAACTTGATTCGCTTGCGAAACGTAAGGTGTTTGGGCCTGTAGTTCCTACACCACCACATGTGAAGCCCGTTGGCTACAAGTGGGTTTTCGTAAGGAAGCGTAATGAGAAGAATGAAATAGTGCGATACAAAGCACGCCTTGTGGCGCAAGGTTTCTCTCAACGCCCTGGGATTGATTACGAGGAGACTTATTCTCCCGTAATGGACGTCATAACGTTCCGCTACCTTATCAGTTTGGTAGTTTCCGAAAAACTGAATATGCAGCTTATGGACGTGGTAACCGCGTATCTCTATGGGGATCTTGATACGGAAATCTATATGAAAGTTCCTGAAGGACTTACATTGACTGGATCAAATAGTTCTAAACCACGGAACACCCTCTCAATTAGATTGAGGCGTTCACTCTACGGATTAAAGCAATCCGGACGGATGTGGTATAACCGTCTGAGTGAGTATTTGATTAGTCAGGGATATGTGAATAATGAATTATGCCCATGCGTGTTTATTAAGAAGTCACATTCCGGATTTGCGATAATTGCAGTTTATGTCGATGACATGAATCTCATTGGGACTCCCGAAGAGCTTGAGAAAACTGCGTCGCACCTGAAGTCGGAATTTGAGATGAAAGATCTTGGGAAAACTCGATATTGCCTAGGCCTGGAGCTTGAGCATAGTTCGGCTGGGATACTGGTTCACCAATCGAACTACACCCAGAAGGTGTTACGTCGTTTTAATGAGGATAAAGCGAAACCTTCGAGTACTCCTATGGTCGTCCGATCGCTAGATGCAAAACGAGACCCCTTCCGTCCTAAAGACGATGAGGAAGAGGTTTTGGAGCCTGAAGTTCCATATCTAAGTGCAATTGGCGCTCTATTGTACTTAGCTCAGTGCACTAGACCGGACATCTCCTTCTCTGTTAATCTTCTTGCAAGATATAGCAATGCGCCCACACGCAGACACTGGAATGGTGTTAAAGACATCCTTCGTTACCTTAAGGGTACTACGGATTTGGGTTTATTCTATCCCTATGCATCTCAGAATAGATCACACCCCCTTGGTCTTCGGAATGATGCTTGCCTTGTTGGTTATGCTGACGCAGGTTACTTATCTGACCCGCACAAGGCACGTTCTCAAACGGGTTATGTCTTTACCGTTGGAGACACCGCAATATCTTGGAGGTCAACCAAACAGACCTTAGTTGCTACCTCTTCGAATCATGCTGAGATTCTCGCCCTTCACGAAGCTACTCGTGAGTGTTTTTGGCTGAGAGCTGTTGTTGAGCACATTCGAAGCAATTGCGGGCTTTCTTCAGTCGTTGATGTCCCTACAACGATCTTTGAGGATAATGCCGCATGTATTGACCAGATCAAGAAAGGATACATCAAGGGAGACAACACCAAGCATATTGCGCCGAAGTTCTTCTTCTCACATCAGCAACAAGAGCATCAGAACATTGAAGTCAAGCAAATCCGTTCCCAGGACAACTTAGCCGACCTCTTCACCAAGTCACTGCCGAAGTCTACTTTTCAGAAGCTTGTTCAAGGAATTGGTATGCGTAAATTGTCTGATTTGCAACATTGTTAGTTTCTCATTCGGAATATTGTCAAACTCAGGGGGAGTATCCTGAAGTATACTCGCTTAACCTTAATGTACTCTTTTTCCCTACGATCAGGATCATTTTTCCCATTGGGTTTTTGTTACCTGACTAGGTTTTAATGAGGCACCCATTCTGGGATGGTTATACCCTTGTGTACACCCTACTGACATCCGGTAGATGTTTAGTATTGACATTGCATTAACTCACTTTTCTCCTAGACTATGGGTTTTTGTCCCATCTTGGGTTTTACCATAGCCAGGTTTTGTGAGAGTTTTTATTCTTTTTATATGCAAGTTCCGTGATTGAGACTAGCATGTTTCTCTATTGTGCCTACGAGACGACTTCATCAACTTTCATCCTGAAGATCTGATGCGATATCTACTTGAGTATTTGCACACTCAAGGGGGAGTGTTGTGGATAAAATACACATGTGTTAAATGTGATTGTGTAAATCCTAGGTAGATATGGATTAGGATATTCCATTATGTGTGGGATTTGTTTCCTAATGTAATTGTACTTCTTTCACTATAAATAAAGGCACCTGGCATGAGGAATTAATCATCACAATACAGAATAATTCCTCAAGCCTTCTCTATTTTCTCTCTTCTCTTTGCTTGCCGCACCCCCTCAGAAATATTGGCCACAACACTTTTGGCGTTTGTTATATTTTTAGTTTGCCTTTTTTATTTTAAGAAACTAAAGAAAAATTCATATTTAAATAAAATTTTAATCATAAACACTCAATAATAATTTATTAATGATAAGTACAATAATTCAAATAATATATTAATCATAAATATTCAATAAGTTGAACTTTGATAGCACTTACTGTTTATACACAACTGTTAGTATATAAGTTCGACTCTTTATGCACAATTAGATCAATAAGGCCTCGTTTGGCAGCTCGGAATGGACTGACTATTTAAGTCGGATAGGATAATCTGTCATCAGACAGTACTGACTAAATTATTCGGGTGTTTGGTGCAGTATCGGACTAATATCGACTATTTATAATGGGTTGGCCAGCCCTAGGTGCGTGTGAAAAACACAATTTGTTCTTTATACAAACTCACTCAAATCCTCATCAAATGCAAGAACTACGAAAAGTTTGATCTTCATAGGAGACGAAGTACGTAGGTAACCTTCAATTTGATTCAAGGTGCAACCACAACTCCTCCAAGCAAAAGTGTTCATCCAAGATGAGATTGAAGGCCCTCTTAGGTATTTAGCATTTGCTCATGCAAAAAAGATTCTACAAAGGTATAGGATGCTAGAACTTACTAATGTGATTTTGAGTTTGTCTCTTGGTTCACAACATTTAGGCTTCAAAAGTCATGAGTAAAGTTTTATTTTTGAGTACTAATATGTTAACTAAGAGCCTTTAATTTGCTAATAACATGCTTAAGTGTTGCTCAAATGAACTTGTAATTAAAATATTTTCCTTCAAGCTAGACCAAGAGAGTGAGAGGGACGAACCCGATTAATTATATGGAGATTTTTGGGAGTATAATTAGTTGGGTGTGAGGGGTACTAAATGGTGGGCCCGGCTTAAATAGCCAGGCGACTATTTTAGTACGAAGCGCACCAAACACCCGAGACTGGATTATTAGTACTATTCGGTGCCCTATACGGTGTACCAAACGAGCCCTAACTGACCTGCATAAACAGTAGGTGCTACCAAAGTTTAACTTGTTTACAAAAATGTCACTGCCTTCTAAACATCAACTTATTTATAAAAATGTCACCGCCTATTTTTTTTTAACTTCAACTTAATTACAATACTGACACATCCTGACCCGGATGTACAGGTGGACACCCAAAAGTCGAGTGTGCTGGCCGACACCACGTGGGGTGACGAAAGCCATTTAGAAGAATTTAGGGATAATTTAAACAATTTGAATAAAATAAGGATCAGAGTGCATGAAAGTGTGCAGGCGGAAAGAAATAATAAAATAACAAGTGGTCGTACAAGGTACGGGATACTGAATAAATACAAGTACCAAGAATTCCTACATTTGTCATACCACCGCGTCTCGACGTCGACAGCTCCAAGCCACTTATCCTGGAGGGGCGCAAAAACAGAAGGGTGAGTGGGCCATAAGTAATTATTTTTGTAAAACATTTCCTTTCTGAAAGTAATAACCCCTCGCCGTCAAAACAAGTAATAGTTTCGGAAAACCTTCTGGAAAACATACTACAGTAGTAGGTGGAAAATCAGTGTAAGTACGGAAATATACTTACCGACCGAAACGGGCAAAAAGCCACCGTTCGTCATAAAATACTTTGCCCGAAAGTTCGTAAAATAAGAATATACGGGAAACCCGTAAATCAACTAAAAGCCTCCGTGGCATCAGTGAAAACCAGTGGTAAAATCACAATATAAAACAGTAGGGTATACACTCGTTAGGTATGGCAGACACACGAGTTCATACATATGTATTCTGTCATGAACGGGTTGGGTGTATGAATAATGGATACGCTCATGTACTACAATCACGTGAAGCTGGCGCTATGCGCATCACAACGAGTTCGAGTCGCCAAGGCGACCTAGAATAGGCTGGCACCTGCTATGGATCCAAGCGAGCGTGTCGGTGCGTGTGAACAACCACGTGAAGCTGGTCCTGGCCCCGGACAGTACTACTGACACCGTGTAAACATTCCTAGTTGAGCGTGCGAAAACATACCACGGAAAATTTCTAAATAAAATAAGGTGGGGTAATTTCCTTTATGAGACAAATCTCAAAATAATCGTATAATTAGGTATTCACGGATGCCGTACCTGGAATACCAAGTATATACCAAAATATTTAAAAATACCAAGTATAAACCACAAGGGTACCAAGGTACAAATACCAATTTAATAACATACAAGTGAACCAAAATACGATATAAATAATAAACCCAAGGTTCAACAACAATATCCCAAGGCTTACCAAGTATAAATATAAACCACATTTGGAAGCATAGGCAATATAATAATAATTTTCCCAAAACCCCTAAAATAGGGCCGGTTCGATACTAGCAAATCTAGTATAAAATAGTACAAGGTTGACCAAGATACGGTATAAATACCAATTGAAAGTATAGGCAAAAGTATACTAATTTACAAGGTCCACAAAAATACCGAGCCAAGCTAGTAAACCAAGTAAATACCACAATAATACGAGGTCTTCTAAAATACGAGATAAATACCAATTTAATACCATAATATAAAGTAGGCATAGCCTAAATATAATTGGCCAAGCATAAAACCATTTAAATATAATAGGGAAAGGGCCCACTCGCATAAACCTTAGCCGGAAAGCCCAAACGTACGTCCTCCGAATGCCACGGGTCGCCAAAACCTAATTTAGAACACCAAAGATTAATAAAGTATTCGAAAATACGAAGAAAACGGCATTCGGAAACCCGAAAATGGAATTTCGGGGTCGGAAACCCCAAAACCGCCGCCGTGCGCCGCCGCACGCGCAGCCACACGCTGCCATTTGGCCTCACGCGCCGCCACGCGTGGCTGTGAGGTCACACGCGCCTCCACACCCCGCCACGAGCGGCTGGAAGCCATCCACGCGACACACGCGGCGGTCACGCGCCGGTTGGTCGCCGGTGACACGAGTCGGCTGGTCGCTGGTGACACGCGCGCGGTCACACGCCGTTACTGTGCCGTTACAATTAACGGAATATTCTAAAGGCGTTAGAATATTCCGTTAACGCCGTTAAAGTTAACAGACGGAATATTCCTTGGAATATTCTGGTCCAACCGGGTCTGAACCGGTTTGCTGACGTCAGCAGGACCGGTCTGAACCGGTTTGCTGACGTCATCGCTGACGTCAGCGCCGGTCATCCATGTCCTTTTTCCAGTCGCCGGAATCTAGAAAACTGGGAAATTTTCAAAGCTTCATAACTTCTTCATTTCAAAGCCAAATTGCACGATTCAAGTACCAAAATGAAGCTAGAAGTGAGGAGAATAATATTTTACCATTTTGGGGGCCAAAAACTGGCCAGAAGTGGTCTAAAATTTGAAGGGAAGCCACGGTGCAAAACCGGCCGAATCGGGTTTCGTTGATTCTCGGCCAAACGTCGCCATCCAAGGCTTGAGCAAGATTGTATGAGAAACAAAACTCCTCTCTTTGTTTTTCAAATAAGTTTTTGATGCATCAAATGTGAACCTATGCTATCTTGAAGGGAATTTGCATGATTATAACTTTGATTAATTTCTTCCACTGTATAAGTATGTTTAATTTGATTATACATGTTTATTAGTCACTTTGAAATCCCATAGAAATGTCTTGTTTTCTCTTAAGATGGAAGATTAGAGCTTTTAAACATAGACCTATTTGTGGCCAAGTTCACCCCTAGTGGCTGAACTCCCCCTCCATCTATATTTTGTTTTTTTTGTTTAAGTTTTGAACAATTTCCTTTGTTTCTGAATATTTGTTTTGGTGTTTGTTTTACTTTGGATATAAAATTTAAGAGTGTTATTTCTCAAATGATTAATTGAATGAATGAAATTCGAATTATCCCTTTTACATGTGATTGATTCAATTAACTTCTTTCTAGGTATGTCATGTGGGGAAGTTAGTTGTCTTGCACATAGTGCAACCACACACACCATATTGCGTGAACACATCTATTTAACTAACTTCGTACGTAAAAATTCACCTCTGACAACTCTTTCAAGGCCTTCCAACCTGATTAAGGGGCATGACACTGCCCATATAATGTTGTCCAATGGTACTGAATTAACCATTAAGGGTACTTCATAGGTTTTGGAGGAGGAGGAAGAGATTTTGGAGCCTGAAGTTTCATATCTAAGTGCAATCAGCACTTTATTGTACTTAGCTTAGTGCACTAGACCAGGCATCTCCTTCGTATTTAATCTTTTGGCAAGATATAGCAACATGCCTACATGCAGACACTGGAATGGTGTTAAAGACATCATTCGTTACCTTAAGGGTACTTTAGATTTGGGCTTATTCTATTCCTATGCATCTCAGAATTGATCATACCCCTTTGGTCTTTAGAATGATGTTTGCCTTGTTGGTTACTCTGACACTGGTTATTTATTTGACCTGCACAAGCCACGTTCTCAAACAAGTTATGTCTTTACTGTTGTAGACACGGCAATATCTTGGAGGCTAACCAAACAGACCTTAGTTGCTACTTCTTCGAACCATGCTGAGATTCTTGCTCTTCATGAAGCTACTCGTGAATGCTTCTGGCTAAGAGCTGTTGTTGAGCATATTCGAAGCACTTGCGAACTTTCTTCTGTCATTGATGTCCCTACAACGATCTTTGAAGACAATGTTGCTTGTATCGACCAGATTAAGAAATGATACATCAAAGGAGACAACACCAAGAATATTGCGCTGAAGTTCTTCTTCTCACATTAGCAGCAGGAGCATCAGAAGATTGGAGTCAAGCAGATCTGATCCCAAGAGAACCTTGTTGACCTCTTCACGAAGTCATAGTTGAAGTCTACCTTCCAAAAGCTTGTTCAAGGTATTGGTATGCGTAAATTGTCTGATTTGCGATACTTATAGTTCTCATTTGGAAGTTGTGTCAAACTTAGGGGGAGTATCCAGAAGTATACTCATTTTACCTTAATGTACTATTTTCCCTACGATCAAGATCATTTTGTCCCATTGGGTTTTTGTTGTCTGACGAGGTTTTGATGAGGCACCTACTATGGGTTGGTCATACCCTTATGTGCGTTCAACTTGCATTCTGAAGGCGTATAGTTTTGACGTATGCATCTACTCACTTTTCTCCTTAGACTGTGGGTTTTGTCCTACCTTGCGTTTTACCATAGCCAGGTTTTGTGAAGTTTACTTCTATGTGCATTCTTCCGTTTGTTTTGAGACTCGCATTTGCTCAGTGTGTCGACTAGACGATACGACTTCATCAACTGCTTCTACATCATCACTGAAGATTTGATGCGTCATCTACTTGAGTATTTACACTCAAGGGGGAGTGTTGTAGTTAATATTATAGCACATGTGTGATTGTGTAAATCCCTAGTAGATTGTGATTAGGATTCCTATGTAATCTAGAAGATTCTATTCCTATAGGGTTGTATTACTTGCAAGACAAGTAAACCCATTAAGTTTACTATAAATAAAGGCACAAGTGATGAAAACTATCATCACATAATTCACACAAATTCTCTCTCCTCTCTCTTTGCTGCCGGCCCCTCTTCCTCCACCTTCAGTATATTTTGGCCAACAACACAAACAAAATTAAACATGAGTTTTTAGAGAGAGAGGAATAGAATGTGTAGTTTTTAGAAAGAAAATCAGTGCATCATCCTCTGTATATAGTATTTTGCTATAGAAAGTTGGTAATTCATAAAACGTTATCCGAGAACGAGTCAAAGCCCGAAAAGAAAAAACTTTAATGGGGAAATATACAACATGCATTTAGGGTTGTATCGTAATCTGCATTTAGGGTTGGCATTTCCCAATTTTAGGTAACATTATTTCCAATTCACTGGAGAGGTAAACATTTTGATTCATAATTATTTAGTAAATGACATGACATATTTCTCTTAAAAATTAAGAGATTTAATAAGAATTTCAAACCGGACAACTTACCCAAAAAATCACACAAATTTTTCTTTGGATTCTAACGATATTGTAATCTAATTATACTACAAGAAAATAGATCAAACTTAGGGAGTAGGCTACAATGCTCGCAAGCATTGAATGCTTACACCGATCTCACCATTAAAATGAGGGAGGAGAGAGAAGAGGGGGGAAAGGAGGGTGAGATTGGTGTGAGCATTCAATGCTTGCGAGCACTGTAGCCAGTCTCCAAACTTAATTGCAGAAGGAGAACTGCTCTAGCTAATTCGACTACGGCGCCCCCCTCCCCCTCCCCTGTCTGCAAAACGTCACACAAATTTGAACTCACCAACTTTCAGCACGTGGCAAAGCGAGTCCCATTTCCAATGTTTTATTGACAAACGATAGACTAAAAAGTGTATTTTCACCAAATTACTCTTGTTCCCACGGTAGAAGAATTAAAAAAAATGAAGGGAGGGAAAGTACAAAATATATTTCACAAATCATTCTTAATCTGCAGCATATTGCTAACAAATTCCGTACATCTTAAATTAAATTACACTTATCACTGCTTCTTCTGATATCTTCAATGATAGGAACCGGGATCAAAAAATTAAAAGACAAAAAATATATTAAAAAAGAATACCACCAAAATGAGAGGACCGGACTTATCTTCAATCCATCCGTTCATTTTCCAATGCGGGTACACGAAACCCTGGTTGATCGTTCAGGTCGTAACCATATCCTCTTCCCCTCTCTGTGCCGCCGCGTCTGCCAGTTTTTTCCATGTCAACTCTCGCTGTTCTACCACCTCTCTTGCTCTCGCTTCCCTCTCTGCAAGCTGCCTCTGGCACTCTTCAAACAACTCAGCATCCATTTCCAAAAACATTTTCCGGACATTGACAGTCAGCCCGTGAACTGCTTGGTTCCAGTGATTTTGGATATTCATTTCCAACGCCTCAAAAATAATTGGTAGTATGACATTCCGGTTCTGAGCAATTAAACTCACAATGTGCTCATTATTCCATAAGAAGAGTGCCCGTTCTGCAACCTGCATTGCCAAATGTGACAAAGAAAAACTTTCAAGGAATGCAATTATTAAGTAAATACAACTTTAGAAGTTTTGATTTGGAATCCCATCCCTTTACCATTTCATAAATGTTAAATATTTGAAAGCATTCCTACTGCTTTTATAATGCGTGACAGGAATACAATTAAAAGAACACCCATACGGTTACCTCCCATTTCATTGAGATTTTTTCAACAGAATATCAAAATAGAGCCCCATTACCAAGCAAGATCAATTGTCGACACACGAATATTCATGACAGCAAGCACAAAAGCTAACTAGTTTCCCATTTCTTGCTGGGCCATACCAATACTTTCATGAAGACAGCATTAGACAATCGACTACTTGGGGTCAAGATCAAATAAGAAAAAATGCGTACAATGAAAAAAAATAAAATAAAGCACTTAAATTCAAACCACTGCGGCTGTTTGATAAATATTAATACTTATAACTATAAAAGGCTCATGATCTTTTAATGCCAATCGCTGGACCTATTTCATCAGAACATTACATACAGGTTTCAGGTTTCTTAACAAATCAGGAATGCTGTCAGCAGGACGCTTAATAGGGGTGGATGGGAACTATCAAAACAATGTCAAATACAACAAGCATTTTTGCAAAAAATAGATCGAAAGTTAGATTAATGAAGGTGAACTGTTCCTCTTCATAAATTGATCAACATCTTAACAACCAAAGGGATATCAAAATACAATGTCACTTAAAAAGGTCGCATCTAGGAATCTTGTGCACAATGCACACTTTCCTGGGGATTTGTCCCACCTAGCAATCTTGTGGTTTTGCTCCCGTAATATTGATACTATATGATTTCTGATGATCTTAAAATGGTCTTTATGAGAAGTATGTAATTACTTCTCCCATATCACGTTATATGGTCTCTATGTACCGACAGACTACTGCTGACTCAATAGAAATTCAATATGACAAGGACGCTAGTGTTTTTAACATATTATGTGCATTCCTAAAACATTAACACAACAACTTTAGCCATATATAACAACCCCTCTACCTTCCCCACTTATCAAATGCCCAGAAAATAAGTCAACCCATAAACAAGTCTTCCAAACTATTTGTAATTGATTTTTTTTTTCAAGTAACGTATCAAATTTTGACCTTTCCTTTAAAGATGGACAAATGAAAAATTACAAAAAGATCACATCGAATGTAAAAGAAACAGGCCAAGCTGATAAGGCAACAAAAATTACGTACTCAAGGCAGATTTCTCCCATTGGAGGAGCACAAAAACTAAACACTTATGTGTACCACTTTAGCATGAGATCAGCAACAAAAGAAAGAGACAATGGGTAAATTTATCAAACTAGAATAAATTGATAAGGCCGCAGTCCCAGGCAAAAAGAGAAACGATGTAAGGAGAACAATGATATGGTAGTTAACAAAAAAAGTAGCTTTAGAGAGATTGCGGAAAAGTTTGGGTTACAATAAATGGTTTCTAATGACACTTTTCACACACAAGTAGTTTCCATTTGTGCAAGATTTCATATCACAATGCAATTCAATACATTCATACAATGAAATAATCATAGGTACAGCAAAAGCGGAACAAAATAACAATATTTAAATTGAAAAAAAAAAAACAATGGAAAAGGCAAAACTTTTGACCAAGATAAATACCAATAAGTGAAATTCACAAAATAAGCAATGGGAAAAAAACATTGACAACCATTTGTCTTAAATGAACAAGTTAGTATTAGTTTAAAGCTCCAGCAAAATAAAATTCCAGTCACCATACAAACAAATACCCATAATGGATAATTAAATGAAGCAAACCCAATAAAATTTGAAAATATTCCCAAACCTGAAAATGAGAGCTATTGAGGCAGCGGGCAATCTGTCTGAAAAGGGGAACCATGCACCGCTGAAACTCGGCAGCTTGTGTTGCCTCCAGAACTTCTTCAAGTTCTCCAAGGAAAAGAACTTCCTTCTGACAGTTGGTCACTGGCCAGTATTTCAACAAACCCCTTACAACCGTATCTGCCAACTTGTAATCCTTTTCAACAAACTGGGTTATGCAGTAGGACAGCTGCTGATGATACACAGCGATTGGCTTAGGCTTATGCAGCGGTATAAGTGCCCGAACAAGAAACAACTTATGCTCCTCTTTCATTGGAAGTGCAAACCCATTAATTATACTTCCAAGAATCTCTAAAAGCTCAGCAATGCCGCTGTGCCTCTCGGTCTCATATATAAACCTATAGAATATGTTATTAATGGCTTTCCTGATGAAGGGTCGGTGCACCATGAACTTCCCATATATGCGGTGAAGAATGTTTTTCAAGTACTCGCGCTCACGCGGGTCCTCAGAATCAAACAAATCAAGTAACTTCAACACAAATGAGTGATCAATATAACGCTTGGCAACCTTGGTATCGGTATCAGATGACACAATGTACCTAAGAAGAAGCTCATAAACCAACTGCAAATGAGGCCAGGATGGCTCCAAATAAAGCTCCTCCTCTTCAGGATCGGCATGCTCCTGGCCGGTGTTTTCGTGGGACGCAGGGGGCAAGCACCGGAATATATTCACAGACACCATTTTAATCATCTCCTCCTGACAAGTCTCGGTGATCTTACCCGACCCAGATTGTATAAAATCAACCAATTCCAAAAGGGTTTGACGCTTAATTTCTTTCTCCCTAGGGGTCTTAAGGGTATCAGAGAAATCGAATTGAAAGCAACAAACCTGCAATTTGCGGAGGAACAGGGTCTGGCGCTCCGAGACGGGCACATCACGGAACAAAGGGAGAGGCTCGATGGTTCCGGAAGGCGGCAACGCCGTAATCCCCGCGGCACCACCCGCGTTGGGCCCCGAAGCAGCCGGCCCAGCGCGGGAGGCGTGGTTTACGACCACATTAGCCGAGACGGCCCCGGAATTGCGGGTCCCGGGCGGCCCGTACCCGTACGAGGAAGGATCATGAGTCTCGGATTTCGAGGGCTTCTTGTTTCCCTTGATGATTTTCTTAAACATAATTTCCCAATGAAGCGACGAATCCTAAACCCTAGAATTGCGGACGGCGATCGATTTGGGAATCGGGAAGCAGCTCTGGCGATGTGGGGAAAAAATCGGCGATTGGCGATGATTTGACTCAGCATGCATGGAACGAGAGCCCTAGATTCTCCACAATTCAATCAAATCCCCGAGTGGTTCTATTCAATCGGCGATTTCGGCGTCGGAAAACGAAATTGAAATCGAAAAGGGGCGTGGGGATGCGAAGAAATGTACCGTCTTTGGAGATTGGAATCGCGAGGAGATGTTGCGAGTAGTTGTTGGTGGATCCGAATTCAAAGTCATCTGAGTCGGATCGCCGGAATGCCGGCGACTTGATCGGACGGTGGTGGTTCCGGCGATCAACCCGATGAGAGAGAGAGAGAGAGAGAGAGAGAGAGAGAGAGAGAGAGAGTGTGTGTATGGAAGTGGATGGCGGATAATTATGGAGAAAATGGAAAAAACAAAAAAAGTTTAAAACAGCAAAAATGGGAATGATTGCATTAACGCCCTTTATAAATATAAAATAATTTAAAAAACACTAACACATGTTTATTTTTGAGATATAATTAATATTTTGTTAGTTAAATGAATCTTAATTTTATTTTAGTTTTTTGTATTTTTGGTGGTTTTACACGCGGCGTGGGACCACGTAAAGATAAATGTGGGTGAGATGTGTTTGTTTTGCTAGGTTGTGTAGGAGATTTTACCATGTTTATGTTTCCTTGGAGAGAACCTTGGAGTTGGATGTTGGGTTGGATCCTTGTAAATGTTGGTGGGCCCCAACTGTATTGAGGACAATTGTTGCGGGCAAAAAATAGTAAAGTTTCTATTATTGGGTTGGTTCTAATTTTGCCTAATTTGATTGAATTTTTTTCTCATCAGAAGCCTAAAAAAGAAAGAAAGGAGCAAAATTATTAACCTAAAAAGAAATAAAATAAAGTGATTTTTAATCTTCCAAGATTGTTTCTGTTGTGGCCTAAAATCTACACAAAGTGGAGAGAGAATTGGCAGAGAAAGAAGAAAGGGCGTGAGAAATTGTAGTACATATTATTCATGTCCAGTGTCTTTGTTTATAGTAATAAGAGGGAGAGAATCTTGCTTTCAAAGTAATACAAGTTGTACAAGGAAAGATCTTCTAAATCTCGTAGGATTCATATACATAATCTATTACAGATTTATACAATCACATAATATTTAGAATAATCTACTACGGATCTTTGTTTAATGTATTTTTTATATAGGGATTCATTATTTTCTTTTCATTAAGATCTTTTAGATGAAAATAAATTACAAAGCTTCGAGGGAACTAGTACAAGCAAAATCAAACATTAAAACCTCCCTAGCAAACGTAGGGCAATACATAATCCAACATGCATTAGAGGATAAGCTATGCCCATAGTTAGCAAGGACATCATCTACTAAATTAGCCTAACGCTTATTAAACAGAAATGCTAGAAATTGAATATCTTGAAGTGGGCTCTTGAGCCTCCAAGAGATGGGGCATCATTTAAGAACACAATCTAAAAGTAAAAGATTAGACATTCCATCATCTTCGCCCTCAGGGATTATTGGCAATTATATCATACAATCCAGAAATTCGATATATTTTAGAACAAAAATTCACAACCTATGATACACTCTGACCCCGATGTCCAGGTGGACACCAAAAAATTAAGGTGTGCTAGCCGACTACCCCGTAGGGTGACGAAAGTTGATCATTTCTACCAACTTAAAGCCCCACTTAGTATTCTTTGTTTGTATATTATGTAAAAACGTCCTTTTGGAGAATTTACATAATCTCCATTACTAATCCTTTACATATGTTCATTTGAAGAAATGAGTGTAATTTAGAGTAATAAAATGAATTTTGAATAAAAATAAAGGTTGAGTGCGCAGAAGTATGTGTGAACCAGAGAAATAATAATAGAAAACTAATGTTACAGAGTGGAAAGTACAAGATAAACACAATTACTAGGAAAGATTCCCTACACTGAAGAGGGAACTCTACCACCGTTTCACGACGTCAGGAGCTTCAAAGTCTACTAAAACCTGGAGGAGCGCAAAACAGAAAAGTGTAAGTGGGCAAAAACAATAATTTTCTAAAACTTTGCTTTTCTGAAAGTACTAACCCCTCGCTGTAAAAACCCGTAATAATTCTCAAAATCATATTACATAGTAAGTATGAAAATTACCCTAAAAGTGGAAAATCAATTATTTTCCAAAACGGATAAATAGCCAAATAACATCAATGTAAAATATTTCAGTAGAAACCAACATGTGGAATTCAACTAGTGAAATCCAAAAATAGCACGAAGTTCCATGGCATCAGTGAAAGCAAGTAAGTCACAAAATCACAGATAAATGATAAGGTATGCTCAGTAGGTACTGCAAACACACGAGCTCATGCAGAGATATTCTGCCATGAACAGGCTGAGTGTAATAATCTACACTCAAGTACTAAATACACATGAAGCTGGCGCTAAGCGTGTCGCAACAAGTTCTAGCAGTAAAAACAACTAGAACAGGCTGGTACCTACGATGGATCCAAAGTGAGCATGTCGGTGCAATGTGAACATACACGTGAAGCTGGTCTTGGCCCCGAACAGTACTATAGACACCGTGTAAGCAATCCTAATTGAGCGGGTATATAAAATAAAGCATGACATGGGTAATAATTCAAATCTCGTATCACAAAATGGAGTAACGCATAAAGCATATCGTTTATAAAGTGGTATTCACAAATACCGTAAGTCGAAATACTGATAATTTGCTAAAACATTTAAATTTCTAAAACCAAGTAAGATAACAAAGTAAGTCTAAAATCCGTTTCAAAGCATATATGTAAAACTCATTTCGAAGCATACGTAAATATAAGTTTGCAAAGAAAAGCCTACCATAGTGACCGTAGTCGTAAATCCTTTGCTTGGACTTTCTTCGTAGTCCTCGGGTTGTCACTCCTAAAGTAAACCAACCACATTTAGTAAACTAATCGAAAACTACGAAGAATACAGAAAACGGAACTCAAATTAATAGTTTCGGTGTCTGAAAATCCCAAATACGTCGCCACGGGCGGCCGTGCGTCGCCGCACCAACCGCCACGCGCCGACAAGCGCCCTCACGAGCCTACATGCTCCGGTCATGCGCGTACCGTTAACTTTAACGGAATATTTCCGGGTTTAACAGAATATTCTAACGGCGTTAGAGAATATTCTGTTAACGCTGTCAGTTAAGAAAAGGAATATACCTTTAGAATATTTCTGATTTAATCGGATCTGGACCAGGTTTCCTGACATCTGAACCAAGTTGGCTGACGTCAAAATAGGATTTGCTGACGTCAACTCTCTGGTCGTCGCTGCAACTTTTGGCTGTCGCCTGCCGGAATCTTGCGTAGAAACTTGGTTTTTCGCCATAAAATTTCAAAACCACATAACTTAGTCAAATCTGAACCATTTTCAACGTGTAAAATGTCAAAATGAAGCTAGGAAGACAAGTAACTCGATTTTACCGATTTTAAAGGCCAAAAGGTGGCCAGAAAATGGCTCGAAAGCCTCGGTTCGAAAAGTGGCAGTTTCCAAACTTCAATTTTTGAGCAGATTCGAGCATGCATAGCTTGGGTAGTGCTCTAGGACTCACGAGGAGTCGATTGGTGGTCACCACGAGGCCGATCGTGGCCTGAAACGCCAAGAAACTCACCGAAGAAATTTCTCCTCGCCGGAGGTCCTCGAAACGGTGGTTGTTGTTTGATTTTTAGGAAACAAGGGTCAAGGATAGGTTTGTGAAGAGGAAGAGGTCACGATGGTGGTTGTTTAGGGCTTGGCTCGCCGGACCGCCGCTGAGTTTGTGGTTTGGCTCGGTCGGGAAAGAGAAGACGGGAAAGAGAGAGAAAGTGAGAGTTGCAAAGTGAGGTCGAGAGAGAAGAGGAAAGAAAGTGGGTCCTACTGGACCCAAAGCCAAAACTAAAAAAAAACCATTCTCATAAAAATTACGAGAATGCCCTTAAAATTAACGTTCCGTAAAATCTTCGTTATAACTCCGAATTCCAATCAGTTCCCCCGTCCACACGTTCGTAACGACGAGCACAACAAGGAAAAGCTAAGATAAAAGTCGTACGCGTCACGACACAAATGTCACCAAAGTCAACTATTGCCCAACTAGGGGCATTTTCGTCATTTCACACTTTTGGGAATAAAATACTATAAATTTTGGGACGATGTCACATCCCGGACCGGCTCTGCCGTAGCACGATATTGTCCGATTTAGGCCACGCCCTCACAGTTTTGTTTCTGGGAACTCACGAGCAACTTCCTAGTGGGTTGCCCATCTTGGTGTTGCCCATCTTGGTATTGCTCTAGCCCAAACTCGCTTAACTTCGGCGTTCCGATGGAATCCGAAGCCAGTGAGCTCCCAAAAGGCCTCGTGCTAAATGGAGGTGGGCATGTATATATAAGGCACATCACCCCCTCTTCGTTGGCCGATGTGGGATGTCACAGACGGGCTGTAACAACCTAGTTCACCAAGATTCATGAAAAATTAATCAATTGAAGGAACCTTAACTAAGAAGAGGCAAATGAAGTACAAACAACAAGTTTAACTGAAAGTCTTCGAACACTTTTTGAAAATGCATAAGTTGGACAGAATACTAGACTAATCCATTTGATGATGAGTGAAAACAAGAGAACTCTTCTTCCTATGCATACACGAATACCTTTGCAGAAGGGAACAAGTACAACAATTGATCTTTGCGATATCATTAGTTACTTCAATCTTTAAATAATCTTGAACTAGAAAAATCAACTTACTAAGAAAAAATTCAAATTATAATAAGAAAAAATAATAATCTTAATTGTCAACAAATATTGGCTTTGTGCCGCAAACACACATTAGAAATAGCTTTGTGCCTCCACAAATCAAAATTACCAATTACAACATACTATAGGCACAAAGATAAAATCTTGAAATAAGATTAAATGTAGATTTGAAGAAAGCAGTTTCTCAATTCATCAAGACATTTCGTCGAACTATTAACATGCAAAATTGTACTAGACAACTGTGTCCAATTCACAACTTGATCTTGAACCTCAGATGATACAAATCAAAACCTATAAACTATTCAACTCTAAAATCACAAGTTCACACTTTGAAGACCCATCAGTTACCAACAATTTATGAGCAAACTCAGTTGAAAATGAACCTAAAAACTACTTAATGATGTGGAAACAGTGAAGATCTTAATGGTAGTTCTTAAATTTTTTCAAAGTGAGTTATATAAGTGTTGATAGGGTTTGTACCAATTTGAGAATTGAATTGGAAAATGCACAAGACAAAATAAACTAGGAGACGATAGAAACTAATGAAAAATACAACAACAAAGGTACCACCAGGATCCATGACGTGATCCTGGTGGCTCTGATACCATATTAACCATATTGTATTGAATGAAGAAACACAAAATTGATTAAAAATATCAGATGGGAAAAGAAGAAAAAAGAAAATAAATGAAAGTTTGCATAATACTTCACTTTGATAAGATAGTAATCATGATTACAGAGACAGTGACAATGAATCCCTATTTATACAAGAGACAAAACCTACGCCAATCACATTAGGACACTTGTCAATACACCCACCCATTTTCCAACCTATGCCAATTATGCCCCACCTTGGGTGCCAATAGATCTTCAAATAATCCTTCAACCAAATGCAAGCACTAAAGAAGAATCATATATAATAGGATGAACCATTTCCCCTGCTAAAGGAAGTTGTTTATTGCGTTCTACCGAGACCAAAGAAGCAAAAGAATGCAATTTTTCTTCTGTGGAACCGTGTATTGATACAGAATTTTTCATGACCGTAGGATTTGATCATGTGGCTAAGAGGGAATGACCGGATGACTTGCTAGAGAATATTTATTGTAAAATAATATAGAGTTGAGAAAGTCGTCAATTTTTTGTAAAAAAAGGGCGATACTTGGCAATCTCCAAATAAGACAGAGCAAAAGACCCGATTTTCGAACAATAATGTTGGAAACAATTATTTTCTCTGTTAATCTTCGTCTCGTCTCCGCCGCGCTTGGTCCTTGTCGCCAACTGAGAGATTTGCCAAATTTCTCTGTACGAAGCAATTGGTGAATTATTCTCTTACAGAAATAGTTTGGCAAATAAAATTAAATTTTGATATAAGTCCAACACTAGTAGAAAAAAGTACTTGCGCAACAAAACTTAGGGCGACGACTCTAATTTTGCCTCCCAAGACACATTGGGGCGACTAAAAATGTAATTCGTCGCGCAACAATGATAGGACCAAAAAAACAAACCAAATCCTTTAAGCGATGAATAGTTTCGTCGCTCAAACACTATTTGGGCGACAACGTATTGTATTCGTCGCTCGACACCTGAAAAAATTTGCGGTAAAATGAGGGTTTGGCCCCATAGTTTGCTCGGCAAATGAATTAACAGAGCAACAACAACTTTTGTTGTGTCAGAGATACTTTGGGCTATTAACAATGTTTTTCGTCGCTTAAAATAAAACATGTGCACGACGAATAGTTTCTTCCTGCAAACTGTATTTGGCCAACAATGTATTATATTCGTTGTACAAGACCTAGAAAAAGTCGTTGTAAAATGAGGATTTGGAGCCAAAGTTTGCGCGGGACACAAAATTATGCGACGATTTTATTTCAATCTCTGTTGCGCAAATCTTCATAAATTTAGGTGGGACAATAATGGCAGAAATGTATTGGGCAACAATGAAGGGACTTGGGGAGACAAACAGCTATGTCGTGCAAGGGTTCACTGGTTTCCAGGTTAAATTCGCAACACCCCACCCTTCTCTCCTATTTTCCTCTCCTCTCTTCCTCATATATTTCCGCAAAGCCCCACACCCTTCTCTCCCTCATTTCCTTTCTTCCTCATCTTCGTCCCCAAATCCCAAATTCAAGTTTCTTTTCTCTCCTAAACTCCACAACTTCCTTTTTTCCACTCTCACCGTCGATGATCGAAGGTATCCACAAGAACTTTCTCTTTCTCCAAATTAGGACAAATTTGGTTATATATGATAATTACATTTTAAATGTTGAATTGTGTCTCAAATTTTGTGGGTTTGCGAATTTATGGAAATTATGGTTTAGGGGGTGGGGGAGGTGGGAGATAAGGCGCGAAGAGGGATGTGGAATCCATGGCCTTTGTTGGTTGTGGTGGTGGTGGTGGAAGAGGGGGGGGGGGGGGGGTAGAGGACTGGGTTGCATGATTTTCTAGCTAATTAAAATAACATAAATAATAATTTTGTAGATGTCGCGTTTGTTAATTTCATCTGCTGCCGATCAGACCACCTACATAGAATAGATCTTCGCGAAGTGGTACACTGAGTGGAAAAGTGACATCCACCACCATTTTCAGGCTTTTTCAAACGCGGAGTTTGATCTCGCCGAAGACTGCCATGAGGAATTGATGGAGCAGCCAGAGAATTAGGAGTGGTTGTGTAAACATTTTCAGGACCCTAAGTTTTTGGTATGTATAATAATATTTTAATAACTTTATTCCAATATATGTACTATTAAATTTTGGGTTTAACAGGAGAGATCTCATGCCAACAAGATGAATAAGTCGAAAAAGAAACTTCTCCACCACTTTGGTTCAAAGCTCTTTTCCTATAGGTTGGAGAAGCGACGAGAGGTTAAAGTATATTAATTACTTTTAAATTTTAATATATATTGATTTTTATTAAGATTATTTGATTATTTCTTTAACAATTTTTTTAGGACGGTTCTAAGTTTTCGGAGATCGACATGTTCAAGGAAGTTTATGTTCGACTCGAGAATGAGACGGTTGAGCAGCTCCATGTAAGTGTCTCTAACTGTTGCTTTTCTTTCATTTATATTTATTACAAAATTTTAATAAATATCACCTTATTATAGGCTACTCTTCTCCAAGAGGTAGCATCACAGCTTCGCCCAAACACCCCTATTGAGGAGGTGATTCCGACTGAGGATGCGGGTCTTCAAATCTTGACTGAGACGCTAGACCAAACCCTTGGTCGTAGGCCTAGTAGGGTCTATCGGAGGATGGGGAATGCAAGACTCAGTGACACTAGTTCCTCATTTTTCATATCCAACTTGGGACAGGTCGCCACATTGACGGTGGATCTTATACGCCCTCGAGCTGTCCGGCATTAGATTTTCAATGCCATCATCAGATTTCCAGCCATAGGATTCCCAACCGCCTCACCCAGTAGTTTCCCAGCTTCCACCTCCATAGTCATGTTGTAGTAGGATACTATAATTTTTTTTATTGTTTGTACATACATTTCTATAAATAATATAAATAGTTTTTGTACATTGTTTATTACATATTTTTTTATTTTAAAAACTAAATTATTAAACTAATTAAAATATCTAGTTTCTTAAATAATAAATAAATAAAATTAATTTTTTTAAAAATTAAAAAACATTTTGCACTATGAAATTATGTCGTCACCCAAAACTTAAAGCTCGTACATTTTTTGTCACCTAAAAGCTTGGACAACGAATATTTATAAATTAAAAAAAAAACAAAAAACTAAAACACCAAATATGTGAGGCCAATTTTCAATGAGCAAGGGGTATCTGATGACATCTTGCACTGTGCAAAATTTATTGACACGAAGACCATTCGTCGCCTAAAAATTAGGGCAATGAATATCTGTCATCGTCTTTACTTTGTGCGACGAAAATCTTTGTCGCTATAAGTTTAGAGAGGCAAATCTTATCGTCGTTTTTCATACCCAAAATTCGTTGTGCATAGTTTATTGCTCGACGAATATTTTTATTTCGTCACTCAATGGTTTGCTTCTCGAACTTTGCCCGAGTACATGTTGGCGACGAAACTTTCATCACCCAAATGTTTAAGTGACGAATTTTATCTTTGAGAGGTGAATGAAATTTCGTCGGGAAAACACTTTTCTGTAGTAGTGCAGGATTATCAAAAGAGTTTTTAGACACCATCAACATCAAGGTCATAAACCAGACATATGAACGCGGTATGATTAAGTCAATTAGAGTTTACACTCAGATTGACCTCCATTATGCACTGAAGGCATGCACGACTTGACTTTGTGGAATTGATTGCTTAAATGGAAGTTTAATTTTAATTAAATATATTGGGACAGACAGGGATAATATCTGCTATGTATAAATATATAATCCGAACAAACTTCTCATTGTCATATTGTATGGTAAGGAATTTTAGTACTAAAGTGGACCCAAATGTTGAAAACTAATTGGAAGGGACAAATCCCTGAATTAATGTTTAGTTTAAGAAAGCAGATAAGGATTGGATCGAGGTTAGCAATATAATTAATGTTTTAAACCCTAATAAGAGGCTTCTGCCATTACTATCAAGTACAGCTTTGCCCACCTTCTTTTAGGAGTAATACTGGAAAATTCTTCAGTGGTACGTATCATTCAATGGTACGGCCATTGAATGGTCCAGATTAATTTGCAGCGGGTCCCAAATGAATCTTAAACCATTCAACAGTACGTACCATTCAATGGTACGTACCACTGAAGTTAAACCCAGTAATACTCACTCTTATTGATTACCGTTAAATTAGTTTAAATTCTGATATTTGTGTCTTAAATCAATTAAACTAAACTAATTTAACGACAATTAATAAAAAATAAGTATCACACTCACTTTAAGGGGTGAGTAAAAATGTACTCATTACTATCTCATTGGTTTGATACACAAGATAGGAATCATGTCGTCATCTTTAGAGATATTTGAAGGACAAACGTGTAACTTGAGATTTTGAAGACGGTTGACACGTGAAGAAGCATAACAATGCACCGTCTCGTGTGAAGACTTGGTCATAACTCATGAGCTATGAATATGTTTGTGCAAGAATCAATTGGTTAGAACTACTACTTTAGATTTGTCTAATAAATTTGTTTGCTAAAGGCTAAACAAGCTAAGATTCTTCATTCAATAATTTAGGCATTTTAATTATGATTCCTTGTTGTGGAACATAAACTATTAATTAACTCTAGATTTACGATACACAAAATTCAAAAGGAAGTAAACATCAGACTTGGAATTTAAGGGACCATTTAATAACAATTTTGTTTTTAATTTTTAGTTTTCATTTTTTATAAAACTTGTTTAGTAACTACTTTCAGTTTTCAAAAAAAATGAAAACTAAAAAATTAAAAAGTACGAACCGTTTGATAATCATTTCATTTTAACTTTTTATGTTTATTATTTTTTTAACACTAAAAATTGAAAACTTATTTAATAATTACTTTAAGTTTGTTGTAGCCTATATTTAGAGAGAGAAAGGAGATGGGTGCGGCAAAGAGAGAAGAGAGAAAGAGAGAAGGGCTTGATGGATTGTAGTATATATTCCTCATGCCTGATGCCTTTATTTATAGTAAACCACAAGGAGAGATAAATTTGATCTCCAAATAAATACATACCTAATAGAATAGAATCACTATATTTACAATAGTATCATAATCCATATCTACCTAGGATTTACACAATCACACTATGCTAATATGAATTGTAACACTCCCCTTTGAGTGTGTAAATACTTAAGTAGATATCGCATCAGATCTTCAAGATGATGTAGTGATAGTTTATGAAATCGTCTCGTAGACACAATAGAGAATACACAAGTCTCATACAGGGATTTGCACATAAGAGTAAGTCTCACAAAAAACCTGGCTATGGTAAAACCCAAGATGGTACAAAACCTATAATGTAGCAAGAAAAAGGTGAGTTAATGCAATGTCGATACTTAACATCTTCAGGACGTAAGTAGTAAGAAAATACACAAAGGTATGACCATCCCAATGTAGGTGCCTCATCAAAACCTCGTCAGACATCAAAAATCCAATGGGAAAAATGATCCTGATCGTAGGAAAAAAGAGTACATTAAGGTCAAATGAGTATACTTCAGGATACTCCCCCTGAGTTTGACAAAACTCCCCTTGAGAACTACAAGCGTTGCAAATGAGAAAATTTGCGCATACCAATTCCTCGAACAAGTTTATTCGGCAGTGACTTTGTGAAGAGGTCGGCAAGGTTGTCTTGGGATTGGATCTGCTTGATTTCAATCTTCTGATGCTCATGCTGAGATGCGTAGAGATATAATAAGCCTCGATCCCTAGTAAAAAGAAAACGTCTTTAACACCAATTTGGTGGTAACATGTAGGCACAATGTTGTATCTTATGCTCCAAACTTCAGGTTGAGACACAAACGAATTTTCCCACAATCTTTCATCTCAAATTCCGACTTCAGGTGCGAGGCAATTTTCTCAAGCTCTTCCAGATTCTAAGTGAGATTTATGTCGTTGACATAAACTGCAACTCTAGCAAATTCAATTTTGTACATGTAGGGGCATAATTTATTCACATATTCATAACTGATCAAATAATCACTTAGACGGGTATACCACATCCGCATGGATTGGTCCAATCCGTAAAGTGAACGCCTCAATTTAATAGAAAGGGTGTTCTGTGGTCTAGAACTATTTGAATCAGTCTATGAAAGTCATTCGGAAACTTCCATGTAGATTTACATATCATGATCCCTATAGATACGTTACAACCACATTCATAAGCTGGCATTAATTCAAGGCATTATGAGAGAAGCCTTGCGTCGTGAGGCGTGGTTAGCACTATTTCATTCATCTCATTACTCTTCTCTTTGCATTGGATGGTGATGGAACTACCAGCCTAAACACTTTCCGCTTCGCCAAGGAATCTGATTCGACATTGTTACAACCCGTCCCAAAATTTCATGTAAAATTACCAAAATACCCCTAGTGAACAAATGTTGACTTTTGTTAACTTTTTTGAAACGACATGTGGAAATTATTTTCTTTACATATTCAAGTAGTACTCGTCGATACGAACACGTGGGCATAAGCGGAACTCAATTTGGAGTTAAAATGAAGGTTTTACGGAACTTTAAAGTTCAGGGGCATTTTAGTAATTTTCACACCCGTGTGTTAATTAGGGTTTGGGGGTTTGACCTAGCTACTCTGCAGCTGTCTCTCTCTCCTCGACCTCATTCTCTCCCTCTCTCTCTCGGCCAAAGCTTACAAAATATACAAAGAAACCCTAGATTTTTGTTGAATCACAAAACCATCGAACAACCACACAAAACCATTGCCGTTACGATCGTCTCGTCATTCTGGATGAGACTGTGATTTCAGAATCCTCAAACTCGAACCAAATCGGCCAACTGTCAATCGAGCTTTCATACAATTCCAACCTAGGTAAGCCTCGAAACCATTTCCATTGATTTTATCACATTGAGTAGGTTCAATTCCATATAAAGAACGTGAATTTTGGTGAAGTTTTTGAGTAGAACGGATTTAGGGTTTGTTCGAAGCTTTCCGGCAAATTTCAGGCCATCTCTGGCCATTTTTCCGGCCCCAATTTGGTATGAAAATGTTCTACTCTTCAATACCTTCATTTTGATATATGGATCGTCAAATTTGGCTAAGAAATGAAGAAGATATGAATTTTTGAAGTTTTGGGACAATTTCGGCATTTTTTCCAGATTTCGGCGAACCAGACGGCGGCGGCGGCTCCGGTGACCGGCGAGAGGTTGCAGGAGAGGGAATATTTCGTCACGGTAACGGAATATTCCTGATGGTGTCAGCATATTCCGTCAGAAAAGGTATATTCCGTTAACTTTAACTGACGCCGTTAACTTTAACAGTGATGACGTCAGTAGCGCGTAGGATAACATCAGCAGGCGCGTGCCAGCGCGTGGCGACATGTGCCAGCATGTGGAGGTGCGTTTGACCGTTTCCCGGCGCGTGCGGCGGCGCACGGCGGCGGGAAGGTTTTCGCTAAAATAATGTTATTTTTAGATTCTTTTTATTAAAGGGTTATTATTATTTATTTTAGGGATGTTTTTAATATTATTCCCTAATATTAAATAGGTAATCCTACGACTGGGCGCTCCGAGGAACGCAACACCGAGGAGGAATATACTTCTGAGTACTAGTGAGTGGACTTTTGTTTTAACAAATGATTTCTATGCTTTGCAATATTTATGGCGTTGATATATATATATTGTTTTTAAATGATTTTGAGGCATGAATATATATATTTATATATATTATGAAATGGTTTTAGATTATGGTTTTGGTTAAGCATAAAGATATTGATATTTATGCTACTTATGCAATGTTTGAATAAATTGTGATATTATGAAGTATAATGCATTCTTTATTTATACACATGATGTATATATGTATGTTTTCAAATACACTTGGTATGCTTTCATTATGTTGTAGTACCGTCTCATGGCCGTAGGATAAGTCTCACATGTTTGGGTCACACGCACTGTACTCCAGGGGTATTGTCCGGTAAATACCTTAGTGCAAGCTTGTCTTACTTTTATGTTTATTTTTGGGGGAAGGCCCCACAACGGAAGGACTCGGGTGTGACGCTCTATTGCGCAAGTGCTTACATGTGTGTGGTACTAGGAGTACAAATGGAATGATAACGTAAAGTGCTTGTACGGGGATTAGGATGAGGTTCCTCAACACGTACATGGGTGATCACACATATACCCTGTGTTGGTTTTCTTTGTTATACTTATTGAACTATATTGCAATATGACTTTTGGAAATACAAATGGTTTATTCCGGTTTATACTTTGAGATTTACTTTCAGTTATATATACATAATATGTTTTGACCTATACTATAGTAGTATGATTTTACACCTATACTGATTTTCAAACAGGGGGTTAGTATGTTGAAAAGAGAAAAGGGTTTTAGAAAACTTTATTTATTTTTCGTCCACTTGCATCTTTTGTTTTTGCGCCCCCTTCAGGACTTAGTAGCGGTGCATCTGGTGAAGTCGAGGCATCTGATTGGCGCTTTGATTTCTTCCCGACAATGTAGGGATTTATCTTTCATTCAGTTTCTCTAATAATATCCATCCCTGTTATGGATAGAAATTTTAGGAGCTTGACTCTATATTTTGTTTCCGTTGCTTTACATTAGTTACGCTCTGAACCTTGTGCATATTTGTAATGATTTCCGCAAATTATTTGACGGTTTAAATTGCATAATTTAAGTGTTGTCATGCATAAAATGGCTTCGTCACTTTCGAGTGTCGGCCAGCACGCCCCAAACTTGGTGTCCACGTGGGTTTCAAGGGCAGGGTGTGTCAGACATGGATTTTCCAGTTTACCAATCAGTTATATGTAGACATTCATCAACGAAACGGGGTTCGATATCGTCGCTTTTCACTATTTCGGGTAGCTACTATATACGTGAATATCATCGATGATAATCTCATTCCAATTCCATAACTTATCCATGCATGCATAATGGACCAAGACTATAGGTCTCGAGATAATCCAGATTAATTTCATGAGGTGGAATGCTTGAGATAGCGATCAAGGAAAGGATTTGTTTTGTGCCGTGTTTCTCCACTTTTAAGGAGGTAAATCTCTTGAACCGACTGATCTGCCGCGCTTCAAGCCGAGAACAGATTGATTGGCTAGCCGCTGGCATATCGAGCCGTCCAACAAGGGCGGCTAACCGTCCTTCGGGGGCAGCACACCCTTCAGGGCTATTAACTCGACGTCCGTTACGTGCAACTATCCTTGCAGGCATGTTTGCAGCTAGTATATATCATCTCGTCACTTTTGCTAGATCCAAGAAAGTGTCTGGTGCAACGCTCTGGAATCTAGAATATGGAGATTGAGATGAGACATAGTGG